>OY856186.1:130749174-130795498 GCA_963693315.1 Diogma glabrata
ACCTATCCCCCGGTTTACACGGCACTCATTTAACACGTTTTCGACTTTACACGGTTTTTGAAATCAAAATTTCAAAAAAAAAAAGTTCAAAAAAGACAAATTTTGGTATTACACGCACTTATATCTACTTTATTTTAATAAAACCTTCTGGTATACCATATACATACAGGTTGTAATTAAAACAAGAAAACAAGAAACTTGTAACAAAAAACGCATTTGAGTGTTCAAAGCAAAATTTTGAAAATACATGTTGATGTAAATCAGCAAAGGTATGTAAGAGATTCTCTATGTAAATCAGTTGATTTTGAGCAATAGATCGTTATCAGGTAGATACAAAATGCGTGTGTATCAATGGCCATAGTTAATTTGTAAGTAAATAATTATATCTGTTGACATACGAGTTAACGTGAGATACTATACAACACTGGCAATAGCAGTGAGATCTTATTCTATCCTATAATGAAATATTGGGGTCTGTCATATTTTATTAAATGATTGGATTTATTGTTTAGTTATCAATTCAAAAAAATTTAAAGAACACAAACAATTAAAATTAGCGTCAATCAACATCGTTGAACGCATGTTGTTGCGGTGACCGTGATGTTAAAAGTTTTTATTTGTTGTTTTGATACATATTGTAATTCCAACTACACAACACATTTTATTTAAAAAAAATAAAAACAATGGCAAATAAATTAATGATATGGCTTGAAGACCAATACCAAAGACGTGTTCCAATTGGTACCAATATCATAACTAGTAAGACTTTAAAAATTTTGGAATGTGAAACAGTCCATCTACTCTACACTCCATCTACTCAAATAAAATGCCTTTTAAGTTTTATTGCAAGTCATGGTTGGTTCGAAATATTTAAACACGGGCATTTTTTGCAAAAATTTTAAAATGAAAAAGCGCATCCACTGATTTAGATACAGCACAACAGTATGTACCCACTAAAATTGACTGAAATTAATTCCGGTACATCTTACTGTCCTCCAGTCAAATTCTGTAACTGTGAAGCGGTGAAGCGTTAAAAATTCTATCGTTTCTGTTCATTCAAAAACTTATTACTTCACCGCTTCACAATTACAGAATTTGGCTGCTGATCAGGTTTTCAATACTAAAGAGTGATAAGGCTTAGGTGGCAAAGCGTCCAGGTAAAAAGGAATAAACAAATCTTTCCATTTATTGGAATGCCAATACAAAAGCTTGGGTTAAAGCCACATTGTTCATTGATTTGTCTCATAACTCTTACGTACCAGAAGTAAATTAGTATTTAATCAAAATACTATTTAAGGTTCTTCTTTTACTGGACAATACTCCATGTCATCCTCAAGATTTGCAGCTTACAAATGGATAAATTATATTTCTACCCAAAATTAAAACTTCTTTATTGCAATCATTATACCAGAAGATAATAAATAATGCAACTACTTCCAACAACATGATCCGAATATTGAACTAGCTCTCCGATTTCTGCGAACTCTGAACGAATTTTTAAGTGAATATGAAGATGTTTGCAAGATTTAGCTAAAAAGAAAGCACAGTTACTAATTACAGATTTAACTTCCAAGTCGCATCGAACTGAATCAAGTTAAGTTAGGTTTGATTTAGGTCAACATGCTAGTATGTGCATGTATTTTTTTATTTATTTTTCTGTGAATTCCTTATTGCAACATAACGCATGTTTCTTTTTGAAAATCAATTTAACTGTTATGTCGATATCTTATGTGATTAAACTGGTACTTTTATGTTTTAACGAATCTGTTTGTCGCCCAAGAAATGACAAAAAACCCACGTTTTTCGTTTAACACGGTTTTCCATACAAAATTTATATTTTCGATTAACACGTTTGACCTATCCCACCTATCCCACGCTTTTAACGGTTTGTATTACAATACAATGTATTAAGTATTGTTATTATTTTTAATACAAATTATTATAATTTCGTTTATTTTTAATATTATTTTTTTATATTATAATTTATATTTATATTATAATACAAAAAAATTATGTAATATAAAAAATTATAAATTATAAAAAATTGTAATAATTATTATTAAATTAATATTATTTTTAATACAACAATAAGTTATTATTGTAAAACATGTAACAATACAATGTTTTGTGAATAGGTGCCACAAATTTCATCCGACTTAAGTATATTTTTGCAAGTAAAATGAAAAATAACTGAAAAATTGAAACTAGGCGGGCCCGGCGTGCTTCGCTACGCTTATAAATAAAGTTTTTGCGTAGACATTTTGTTGACGTAGAAGCGTGGGATAGGTGGGATAGGTCAAACGTTAAAACCCTAGGTTAAAACATCAAACAAATTTTTTTATATTGCTTATATTTCGGCCTTGCGGGCCATCTTCATGAGCTATAATAATTGAAACAGTTGTTTAAGAAAAGTTAAACCAAATTATGCACACCAAATCGAAAAACTCGATGTGCAAACACAAAAACCTTTTCTATATCTTACCTAACTATTTGCCTAATTTTTATAAAAATAATAACAATACTTGTTATGGATATATAAACAAAAATAAACTAATATAAAAAAACACTAATTTTTACGTTACAAACTATTTGTATAACCATAAAAAACTACATATATAACTTTCACAAGTAAAAAATTTTTTAACATTAACACTAATTATTTATATAAAAACAATTGATTAAAATATTTATAAAATTTTCCTTTAGATCGATGTACTCGATCGAGTCTAGCATTACGTTTTGATAATATATAACTTTTGTTAAACAATTAGCAAATCTAAAGTTGAAAAAAACCTGTCGTTCAAAAAGAAGATTGACTTGGAAGATTGAATTAGAAGAAACGGATTTTTTTTTTTTTTTTTTTTTTTCCCTAACCTTAACTCAAAGTAAAAAAAACTTAAATAATATAGATAATTAATATAATTTTGGTAAAAGATATTCATGCCAGTTACTATGATTTAAAAATGTATTTGTCTTTATTAAAGTTACAGAACAAATTGCGGGAGTAAAAATTATTATGAATTAGGCTTATTTAGAGACTTGATGATTCCAATATAATTAGCATGTAATTTATTAGTGTCTACTCTGTAGTTAACTGTGTTACCACTATGTGATCAAATATGGCACGCTTCCTTAAATGTACGTTTGAATTTTTTGTTTTCATATTCTAATATCTGAGTATTGTCAAAATCAAAGGATTCATTGCATTCAAAGGAATGTTTTGCTAGTGCTGATCTAAACTGACCACTCGCTAACCTACTTCGTGTTACTTTTACATCATTCTTATGTTGGTTTATTCTCGTATTTAGAGTTTTTGATGTTTCTGCAATATAAACTTTCTTGCATTTACAATCAACTTTGTAAACCAAACCGTTTTTCTGTTCAACTGGTATTTTATCTTTTAATTGAGAAAAACACGAAGATAATTTGTTTGTAATTTTATTAGCAATGTAAGTTGTATGTGATATTGAAGTAATTCTTTTTTTGACATTCTCGGATAATGAAGGAATATAAGACAATGATCCAAACACCGTTTTTAGTTGTTGGTTGTGGGTAACAGGAGTCGTGTTTTTCTTTTTGTATGTATAAAGAGTTTTCATAATGAGCTTTGATATGAGTTTCTTGGGATAGTTGTTTATTGTTAATATGCTATTTATTCTATTGATATTGCTAGTTCTATATTGTTTGTCACTTAAATATAGAATTCGTTTTATGAAGGAATGGGCCACATTCAACTTCATATATTAGGGGTGATAGGAAATAAAATTCAAAATTCTGTTGGATGCAGTTTCTTTATGGTATCAATTCGTTATGATCTTGTTATTAGTTCTTTTTAGTTTCATGTCCAAAAAGGGTAAGCTGCTCATGTTCTCTATCTCACAGGTAAACTGAATTCTCTGATGAAAACTATTAAAAATTTTTAATGTATTACTAATTTGGGATTCTGGCAAAGTTATCAAAAAATCATCTACGTATTTATAAATAATGGATGGTTGGTATGTGAGATGAAAAAGTTTTTCTTTCAGTATTTTTTCCAGTACTATATCTGCTAATATCGGGGATAAGGGATTACCCATCGCAAGGCTAAAGTTCTGTTTGTAAATATGGTTATTGTATTGAAAGTAATTATTATCTATGATGCAAGCATCAAACATTTCTAAGAAATCCGTTTGGGTAATATTTGAAGAAACGTCTATTTCAGACCACCTTTCAATAATAGCTTCTCTGGCTACTTCAACCGGTATGTTGGTAAATAAAGAAATAACATCAAACGAGACCAAAATCTCGTCATCTTTGAGAGTCACCTTATCTAAAATATCTTTTAATATTATAATTTTTTATATTGAACTGGCTATTGGCAGTGAGTGGTTTAAGAATGTTACAACACAACTTTGAGAGATTATAAGCGGGAGAATTGATTGTTGATACAATGGGACGAAACGGAATATTAGCTTTGTGGATTTTTGGAAGAGCATATGCTCACGGTGCAATCGGACTAATAACTTTAAGAGAAATTCTTTGTGACCTACTAATTATGTTTTTGTTGAACAATTTATCAATGATTTTATTAATTTTGTTAGTTACCTTCTTTGTGGGATCATTATCTAATGGTTTATATGTGTTAATGTCCATCAGTAAGTTGTTTATTTGTTGTGTATAATAGTCTTTGTCTAGTAAGACCGTTTTATTACCTTTGTCACTTTTAGTTATATAGATATTCGGGTTGTTTTTAATAAATTTCACGAGATTATTTTTGGCGTTTAAAGGGAATTTTTCTGTTCTTGGTATCTTTTTATTCTTTTTCAAAAATTGAGTAATAAGATTAGTTGAATGGGACCTCATCGTCGAGGTAAGTTCGGGGTCTTCATATTGGTTTAAAATGTTTTCAATTTCCGAGAGGAAATCTAACACCGGAGTAGATGTTCTTTTTGAGGGGAGACTGAAATTGGGACCAAAGCTCAATAAAATTTCACAGTCCTTGGGAATAACTGTATTCGTTAGATTAACTACACAAGATGGATCATACTGGAAATTTAATTGATTTTGTTTAGAATTGAGAGCTACGAATTTGCTTTCAAGAGTCTTATTATGTGTATATTGTATTTTTTGTAATTCTTTATTTTGCGTGTTTATAATTAGAGAGTAAAAATAAGGGTTAAATATTTCTTTTAGTTTGGCATCAATATCTCTTACCTGTACATCTAGACATCTTAATTTATGTTCGCATATCTTAATTTCTAAATTTAACATTTTTTTGAAAAAGGCTTGCTTCATGCGTTTGATATTTTCAGCGTATGGATGTTCTTGCTGTTCTAAAGATTTAAAACAATTTCCCTTATGTATTATAAAACTTAATGTTACATTATCTTGTTTGCATCTTCTTAAAAATTGTTTACGTTCCACAGTCACTACTCTTTTATTAGTGGAAATAAAATATTCTTTGGCTGTTGTTAAAGAAAAACTATTATGAGTAGCCTCGATGTTGATTAATAATTGGTGGATGTGATCAACCATTTTTAATCTGTGTATTATGCCGCTACACAATTGAACTTTTTTAATGTCGTAACTAATAGTCTATTTTTTTATGATCAAAATTTTTTCTAATAATTTGTAAATTTGAACTCTTACAAATCTTGCGGCTTGTTTAGAGACTATTTTCTGAATTTTTTGTTGTCTTTTTTTATTAAAACATCAAACAAATTTTTTTATATTGCTTATATTTCGGCCTTGCGGGCCATCTTCATGAGCTATAATAATTGAAACAGTTGTTTAAGAAAAGTTAAACCAAATTATGCACACCAAATCGAAAAACTCAATGTGCAAACACAAAAACCTTTTCTATATCTTACCTAACTATTTGTCTAATTTAATAATAATAATAATAATAATAATAATAATAATAATTAATAATTATAATTCTAATTTTTTATAAGTTCACACAGTGAACACAATTGTTCTTATTAAGTTTGTTAATAAACTATCAGGACTTTAAAATTTGTATAATATCGGGAATAAAGAGTTCTTCGGTGACATATTGTAACATCACTTGCGTTCGCTTCGATAGTGATCATCGAAGCGAAAATAAATATAATTGGTACGTTACAACTTTTTCGTTCGATAGTAACTGTTTTACGTTGGCAGCATTTGTGCGTAGAATCAAAAAATAGGAGAATCGAAAAAAGTGATGGTTGAAAATGTTACAACATACCAATTTATCGAAAATTTCGATACTTTATCGAACATCGAAAACTTCGATGTTACAACATGTCACCGCTGGAGTATATGGTTTAATTCTGATTTTAATAAAACTGGTGTGGTGAAAATTAAATAGTTTTATTCAGTTATTAAGTGCTCTCAAAGGATTGATGCTAGATAGTACAGAGATTACTATAGATGTTTAAATAACATAATTACAATTATAATAGTGTACTCAATTGCTATGTAATATATTAGTAAAAACACTGAGACACTGAAGAAAATATACATTATTAAAATGATTTTAAATTTTAAAAGAATAAAAAAATTTCCGTAAGTGATTTTATTGCTGGTTTGATGTATTTTCTGTGAAATTTGCATCTGTGCTGAGATTTGTTAAATACTATTTAATTTTTTTTTCTTACAATTTCATAGAAAATATAATTATAAAAGACATAATGTTTGTTGTGTCAGTGCCAAATTTAATTTTACTTTTTAGTTCGTTTTTCATGGTTTTTCTAGTTTAAAAGCTGGTTTCGACATTACTCGCAAACTTTAAGTAACAAGAAGAAAAATTTAATTTATTTTACTTATTTCTACAAATATTTGTACATTAAGCTTTTTTTAAAGTTGAAAATTCCCTTATAACTTTAAATAAGAAAATATCACTTCATTTTATATCAAACCAATTCATAAACTTTCCGGAGTAAACTACCATATTTATTTCTGACCAAAAAGATTTACACTACATCAAAAATTATTTCGATTCATTAAATCACATTTATCCTTTTTGGTTCATTTCTTGTTATTTTTTTCATCTTAGTTTTTTACTTAACCCATTTTCTTATTTTTTAAAACTCCAATTTTCTACGTACTCCTATCTAAATTGAAAACCAGAAGAAAGAACCATTTAAATTTTTTTTCTTCACAATATATAGTGTACAGTTTTCTATGGTTGAACGTGAAAATTGTTATCGTAAGCAAAGTTATATGATTTTTAAATTTGATCAATTTTTTTGATAACAAGCTTGGCAGACCTTAATATAAAGCAGCATTGATTCTGAGTAGGAAAAAAATTTAAATAACTTGAAATTGAATTGTTTACTTGATCAGTTTTGTTGTATGATTTCGTCTAGATAAATTTTTTATATATTTGAATAAAACTACATACAAAAAAATTTTATTCCAAAAATATGGAAGCTTATTAGTATTCTTTTTGAACGAAAATATTATTAAAACAAATAGAAGATTTGATTTCTTAAGAAAACTACCTATACCAGTCTAAACTAGTCTATAATATAAATTTTTTAGTAAATCTCATTTACGGGAAATTGTTTTGACGGTCGTTTCCTATTATTAGTATAATTATTTTTACCATATAAATATGAACATAATTTATCAAAAATATACATTAAACAATTACCTTTAAGTTTTAATTTCACGTAAGTCAGTTAAACCTCTTTTGAATTTTTAAATTACATTCATTAACTAAAAGATGGTTTTCGTAGTTTTCATGATTTTTTCCACATTTACAGAATGGAACCTCTGATATTTCAGATATCCATTTATTTAACAAATATTTACTGCTTGCAAAATACCTACACGAAAAAAACTACCTAGGCTTGTTTTCACAAAGAAAACATTTTCTTGATTGAATAAAATGTACTTTTCTTCAAATTTTCTCAATTCATTCGAGTATTTCTGCATGTTAGCTTTGTGTTTCTTGCAATGATACAACATTTTTTGATTTAAAATTATTTGTCTTATTGTAATTTATGATTTAATTTCTTGCATCTATACCTACTCTAAATTCTTGATTTGAGAAGAAAAAGTCAGACAAGTGCGAATAAAATTCGGCTGCCAAGGCTTCCGTGAATGTAAAAGAAAACAATATCAAAAATTATTGACAAAAAGTTGTGTTGTGATGTCTTTATATTTCCCGACCATAAACACATAGCAAAATAAATGTTAGATCGTAAATGTCAAAAGTAAATTACAATCAAATCTACATTGATAAAAAATGACTCAAAAAATGTTACTTTAGGTTAAATCTGATCCATAGATGTTTATGGTAACTCAAGAAAATTCAATTACACCAGTTTGTAAATGGTTTAAATTTGATTATTTTTTCGGTAAATTAAGTGTTGAACTTTAGGGGGGTGGAGAGACTACATACTAAAAATATTTGTTTACAATAAAACAAAAACTGTGCATTGCAAAATTCTAAAAAAAAAATTGTAATGTTTCTTAAATTAAGTGACCCTTTATATGACACCCATCTCATTTTGGTCAAACATTTTTTTTGCTCTCTCCACACCCATCCCCTAAACACTTAGAAATAAAATTATTTGAGACTTCTCTATGATTTTTCATTCAAAATTTACCAATTTTCCTGTCTCTGTGAATTTTTTCAAATTTTTCTGTCAGTCATCGTCGTAACGTAGGGGGGCGGAGCGGTCTGAAAGTTGCACATTTTTGACAATAAATCAAAAACTGTGCACCAACAAATTCTAAAAAAACCCATAAACACACAGAAATATAATTATTTAAAACTTCGCTATAGTTTTCATACAAAATTTACCAAACTTCCTAACTCTGTGAACTTTTTCAAAATTTTCGGTCAATCAGTGTCCAAACGTAGGGGGGGGGCCGTCTGAATTTTTCACTTTTTTGACAATAACTCAAAAACTGTGCACCGAAAAATTCTTTAAATAAATTGCACTGATTTCTAAATTAGTTACTCTTTCAAATGACACTCGCTTGGGTCAAAAAAGATTTTTTTTACCCTCTCTACCCCCGTCCCCTAAACACACAGAAATATAACTATTTGAGACTTCGCTACAATATTCATACAAAATTTATCAAATTTCCTAACTCTGTGAATTTTTACAAATTTTTTTGTTAATCAATGTCGAAATGTAGGGAGAAACGGTCTGAATTTTGCATTTTTTGTCCATAACTCAAAAACTGTGCACCGCAAAATTAAAAAAAAAATTGCAATGATTTTTAAATCAGGTGCTCTCTCAAATGACACTCCACTTGACCACATGTTAAATAGTATTTTTACCCCTTCTCATTTCCATCCCCTTAATAAATATAATTATGAGTATATGATACTTTCCTATATTTTCCATAAAAACTTACTAATTTTTCTATCATTCCAAATACATTTAAAGATTTTCGATCAGTTAGGTTCGGAGCTAATCGATGTAAGAAAACACGAAGAAAACGTCATTATTCAAAATTTTACAAAAAAAGGTGAGGTGTAAAATTCCAAAATAAATTTTTAAGGAATACTAAAATGAAGCCCTTTCATATGATACCCTACTTGAATCTATAAAAAAATATATTTTTCCAAAGGTCTCACATCGTACCTCTGTAAACCAAACGAAAACCACTTTAGTTTTATTTGTATCAGTCATTTCATGTGGACAGATTAGTTTTATACGCAACTCAAATTTCTGGTCCATAGCATTTATAGTTTACGAGATAATCGATATAATGTGAAAAACACGTTTTACCTCTCCAATAGTGTTCCGTATAAAAACGGAACCCTAAAAACAATGATCGAAGAGAAATATGATTTTGTTGTTTCCAATATTTCTTGAACATAGAAATTTACCATTTTCTTCAACTTCAACGTCCGTTGTTCTTCTAATTAACTTTTTAAGCCAATAAAAATTTTGATTTATATAAAGCTAATTTCTTCATTCTAGAAACTATTGATATTTAAAATTAAGAATGAATTATTAATGATTAGTTTCCAATTATTCTATGTGAAAATATTAGTTTCACATAAGCTTAATCCTCTATGAAAATTTAATTTTCATATAATGAAAAACAAACATTTTTATTACAAAGTAACAAATATATAAGTTTTTCCTATTGAAATTTTTTCTCAATTTAAGAATAGTAAATTCTTGTATGAGTGTAGAATGATGGCAATTCTTCACGAGGATGAAGTTTCCCGGAACGAGCTTAGCGAGTGGAGGGAATCATCCGAGTGAAGAATTGCCATTATCCTATGCGAATACAAGATGCTATTTTATCCACGACTGCAAAATATTTCGATTAATGTCCAGTTTGCCTGCTAAAATTTGTGTCACCATATTGAAATACATGCATCAAAGATAGCATACAAAAACAAACCAATTCACATAACGGAAAATCTTAATGTTATTTATTTTATTTTAAATTTGTTTATTTTATATTTTATATATGTATTGTTCTTGTTTTAACCTGTTTATATTACTATACCAACAAATGAAGTTTTTTCTCTTCCAGATAAATTATTTGTTAAATTATTAGAGTGGGGCATGGAAAAAGCCGGAACAACATTAAGCGGTGGAACCATTTTTGTATACATATCGGATTTATTTAAAAGCTTCTGTCACTTGAATAAAAAGCTATATATTGCTTTCAACTGTATCTATTTATTGGTATGTTATCGTATCGCTCTGGTCGGATAAAACAAAGGTATATTATATTTATTATAATTACTAATTTAATTTAATTGATTAATTAATATATCTTTATATTTTTTACTCTTAGAACTTTCCATTGAGTACAAGGATACTAAGAAGTAGTTTTTCATTTCAGCAATTCAGGGGATGTATAGTAGATGGTCCTGGTTGGCCTTGTTTAACGGTTGCCAACTAGAATTAAAAAAACAATTATGTATTGCCGATATTAAAACATTTGGATGGTTTCTTATTGATAACACCTAATTGATCAAATTGTCATTTCCTGGGCCATCATTTAACCTCAATATATAAACGTGTCTTCACCATATATTAATATCAACTGTTAGAGTAATAAGATCCATCTATAGATATACATTATCCTTATAAATGACAATAATCCATTTTAATGGAATAAAAAGTTTACTTTTAATTTCTAAATTGAACTCTAATTTTTGATTAATTATTATTTTTTTATTAATCCTGTTATTAATTTTATTTTATTATTTTGATTAATTATTAATTTTGTATGAACTATGTATGTTCTAAACTATAATTGCTATAAATTTTATAAAAATCGTACTGTTGTGTATTATTCTAAATAAACAAGAAAACCCTAGCAATGAACTGAAAAACTATTTTCTCCAATTAAGAAACAGCCCATTTCACGTAAGAAATAAAAAGTTGCATACAAGAAAACTCCAAACAGTAGATTGAGAAATTTTTTCTCAACCCAAGAAATCGAATGTTCAAATAAAGAAATGTGATTTCTCAATACTTTGTAATTTCTCAATTTCTCTAGAGGCGATGACAATGGCTGGGATGAGTTTTGGTATTCAGTAAATGTATCCAATGAAGCTTCCAAATTTTAAATTATGCATGTCAACATTTGACAGATCAGCTCTTCAAATTTTACGTTTATTAACAGGTATCAGTAAATAAAACAATTATGTTAGAAATATAGTTATCTTTTTTTAAACTTCTTTGTCAAAATATTTTCATTACTTTTTAATGTAAATAATTAAAAATAAACAAATTATTTCGTACTAGAGCCCCCTTTAACTACAACTTTGACACAATATTTGCAAATGTATATAACATATTGTTAATTAAACTAAAAAAAATGAGATTTACTGATATACAGCTTAAATTATTTGAAACCTTTCTTGTCAACAGAACACAAATAGTAGAAATTAGTCATCAATCAAGTAATGCGCTTAATCTTAGCCTAGGTGTTCCTCAAGGGTCAATCCTAGGTCCAACATTGTTTAACATTTACATCAACGACATAACGTTCCTTCAGTTGGAAGGTAAAATACAACTGTATGCGGATGATGCGGTAGTTATGTATAGTTCAAATTCATTACAATTATTATTATCTAATTTGCAGACGGATATAAATACCCTTAAACAATGGTTTTATATAAATTATTTAACGTTAAATCATCAAAAAACCAAATATATAATATTTGAGAATAGACAGCTAGATGAAATCATTTTAACGCAAAATATAATAAAATATGACACATACTGCTTAGAACGAGTCTACAAGTATGATTATCTTGGTTTGGTGATAGACAGTAGGGTAAATTGGTCCCATCATACTGAAAAGTAAAAAAAAAGTATTATACCATATATATTTGCCATAAACCGTACAAAACATATACTATCGAGAGAAACACTTTTGTTATTTTATCACGCTTATATCCAGTCTCGATTGGTATACTTACTTCCAATTTGGAGGTGTGCGGAGTATGTGTGCGGAGTATAGATTACAGGAGCTTGAAATTCTCCAAAAACGAGTGTTAAAATATATAATACATGCGCCAAAATTATACCCTACTGAATGCTTATTCAAGCAGTTTTCATCCTTCCATATGTTAATCGAAATCGAGCTTCTTGTTCTTATGTATAAAATTGTCACCAATGGAATAAAACATAACTATGAGCTAGTTACATTGGATGATTACCATCAGCAAAATACAAGAAGAAAATCGCAAAAACTCTCTTCCCTCGCATATAAGAAAGGCACCATCTATAACATACTTTAAGAAAATGTTGATTGAATATCTACGATGTTTAAGTTGAAACTCAATTTATTTGTAAATATGAAAGATCCCAAATAATAAGATATATAAATGTTTCTTAAATATAAGATTTCTAAAATATTTAACAAATTAGATTAGTAAATAGTAATATTCTACTTCTCTTTATTTTATGTATATGTATATTTATGTAAATATGTATTTAAAAGCGTATAATAACTAAAAAATAAGTGATAACTAAGAAAAAATGAAGTTGCGCCATAACCAGTATTGGTTCGAGCAGCTTGAAACATAAATTATTTCTGGACTAGAGTTTATGGTTATAAAATTATGTCTCAAAACAGAGTCGTCGAAAGCATAATTCTAGTCCGGAAATGATTACACATGTAAACCAATTATAGTTGTTTTAAATATATTGTCTTAATGAAAATAAAGAAAAAAAAAATGTTTAAGAATCACACAATGTGAAATTACACTTTCATATTACTATTGTGTGTTTAAATTACTCAAATAAACTTAAAGAACATCAATTATTTAACTTTATAGACATACCATATTATTTAAATTCTTGATTAATTTAAAACGAATTCTTAATAAAATGAAAACAAAAATCTTACTAAAAAATTTTGAAATGAATACTAGTTGAATAATAATTTTTAATTCATACTGATATCTAAACCGACATTTTTCGAATTATTTATAGTACAAAAAGTTGAACTTCAAAGTCCTAGGACTTTTCAATTTTTTTGAAGCACTAGGACTTTATAAAATTATACGTCAGTTGTTGCCATAACAATAATTCAAACTTTTAGAAAACATTTTCCATTGCTCGTTTTAAAAACGCCTTTAATTTACAATAATTGGCAATGTCTACACAGTTAAAAAAAAATTGAATATGTAATGCAAATTGCTACACATATAGGTCCTACGGAAGTTTCCATTACAAAACAATACAAAGCTTGCTATATAAAGTTAAACTGATGCTCTTCGCATCAATATTTAACAGAGTACTTGGAGTAAAATAAAAAAGCTTGTTGTTTAAAAATGTCTGTTATTTGCATTAAATAAATTACGCGCAGCATTTTTTTAGTATGACATTTTAATGCAAATTACATCATAATTTCGAGATACTTTGATTATAACGCACCTGCCTAAATTAATCAAATTAAAATAAAAAAATTACAACGGAAAAAATTAAAACAAACATACCACCTCAATCACTATTATTATAGACTTTCAGCTGAGAAGCGATAACTAAAACACACATGAAACGATTTTAACTATATATTTCTAAAATGGATAGTACTCTAGTGAATTTTAAAATTTCATTAATGTATTAAATTGTAGCAAGGTGCATTAAAACTTCTAGCTGTTCTAGAGAAATAAATTATGATGCTAGAGTTGTTTTAAATTTTATAGAAATGCATTGAAATTAGGTTTAATGCAACATTTACTTTACAATTCAATAATAACCAGCAACGCATAGCTCCTATTGCAAGACTTGCTTTAAATATTGCAGTTACTTTTTCAACTGTGTATATCATCCTTAGTAGGCTGGGGCCGTTATGGATTTTTATATCTGAAATAAAAAAAATTAGGAGCAGGTAACGGCCGGTTGGAATATATAGTTGAGGTCATAAACAATGAAAAAAAAAACTTTCGAACTTGAGATGAAGGGAAGTAGTGAAATGGGGTGCTGTGTAAGGGGTGAAAACTGTTTTTCGTTATTTGTAACGAAACTAGGCCTCCTAGAGAAAAGTGTTTCATCCAAAAGTTGTAGATAATAAAAAAATCTAAAACTTTAAGTGCATACATTTTTCGACATAACCTCAAAGTTTGCGAGAAAATGATGAAAACCCGATTTTTCTGTTTTTTATTTTTTTTTCGCGTGAAAATTAATTAATTTAAATGAAACTTTGTGAAAGTACGTAATTATTAGCACATAATAAGCATGAATTTTTTCAATTATGGCAAATAAATATTTTTCGAGATTTTACCATTTTTCCGAAAAAACACCCCTATCTTCGGCGAACAACTTTATTGATGTTTTTTTAGATTTTGATGTTTTACTAGTGCTTATTTTTTTCGTCAAGATGTCTACTCTCAAATGGTATATTGATTTTATTGATTTATTGTTATTTAGCAGCTTAAAACTGAGAAAAACCGAAAAAAAAAATTTCGAATCTCGAACTAGTCGATTTTTTTAATTTTTTTCAATTTTTTGGCATTTTTATGTTAATAATTCATAATATTTTAAAGAAAAAACTTTCTTTGGTATAAAATAAATAAAGTTGAATGAATTTACTTATTGGAAACAACGCTAAAATTGAATAAAGTAAAAAATAAAAAAATGCTGTTACGTATTCAAACAAAAAAAAATTTACAAATTTTAAAATTTAACAGCATACTATAGGGTTGCCACGTGTCCTACTTTCGGTAGGACAGTCCTTCTTTGGAGCAAGAATGTCCTACGTCCTCCTTTACTATAAAAATGTCCTACTTTAGGCAAACTGTAATACAATATCTTACACGGTCATTTCAAATACCTGTATGCTCAGGGCTGCCAAGTTTTCAAAGTTTCAAAGTAGGACACACTACCCCTAATGTTTCAAAACTAAAAAACTCGTTGGATTTGTGCAACATCATTTTTCAGTTAAAAATAAATTTTTTTTAAAAAATTCGGTTTCGGTTAGGTGTAAGTATGAATGTATGAATGAATGTATGGGCGTTATTTCTGTAATGCTAATTTATTTATTTATAATGAATAATGGCATACAAATTCGCATTGATGTTATTAGCCTACAATGCGGTTACACTCAAAAAATTTAAACTTAAAGTTTTAAGAACTCAGAAATACAGCCAAACATGCCGTCTGCTGATTCATTTGCACTTTCAAAAAAATCAATAAACTTATGTTGTAAGTTACTCATAAGTAGTTAAGTAACTGTATAAGTTACTCAAAAGAAGTAGTAGTTTTGTGTATTTACATATTCCTTCAAAATCGTTAGCTTTCTGTAGCCAAAGGTTTTACTTTATAACAAAATTCGGTTCAGTCATTTGATTTTATTAATAATTCTAAGAACAGGTACTTTGAAACAAAAATTATTTAAAAAAACAGAGGTTTAACGGTGGGTTTATTTCAAAATTTTAAACAATGGTAGTTTACCACCGGAATAAATCGTGCAATAAAGCATAGATATTCACATATGTCAGCAATGTAAATTATTTGCTATTGTTACTAACCTTTCGACATAAAGTTAAATAATCAGTTACAATTTTAATAAAAGTAAAGGTGCAATAACAATTACTTATTTTGCTAGCGCGTTTATTGAGAGAAATAGGTAGAAAAAAATCTATTTTTTTCAGTGTAAGATATTGTGTTACAGTTTGCCTAAAGTAGAACATTTTTATAGTATAGGAGGACGTAGGACATTCTTGCTCCAAAGTAGGACTGTCCTACCGAAAGTAGGACACGTGGCAACCCTATAGTATGCTGCTAAATTTTAAACTTTGTAAATTTTTTTTTGTTTGAATACGTAACAGCATTTTTTTATTTTTTACTTTATTCAATTTTAGCGTTGTTTCCAATAAGTAAATTCATTCAACTTTATTTATTTTATACCAAAGAAAGTTTTTTCTTTAAAATATTATGAATTATTAACATAAAAATGCTATAAAAGGACATCGTCATTTACAATCAGAATGCGTTTTTCCTTTCTCCACTCACAAAACAACTCGTATTCCTTTTCGTATTGATTCCGTGATTTATTTGACAGCAAGCTCTTCTTTACGACGAATCTCATTTGCATCCATTTTAACACCAATAATTGAAAACAAATTTATCAAAAATAACAAATTATTCAAAAACAATTGACGGGTCTTTTTGGTTGCT
The DNA here is from genome assembly GCA_963693315.1 of Diogma glabrata. Classification (NCBI taxonomy): domain Eukaryota; kingdom Metazoa; phylum Arthropoda; class Insecta; order Diptera; family Cylindrotomidae; genus Diogma; species Diogma glabrata. The sequence continues at coordinate 130,765,767 of OY856186.1, forward strand.
ATATGTTATTTTGTTTGTTTACTCAATATTAGGTTGGTTACCGTTTACTTTATTATTACAAATAATTTGAGCAAAATTTAAAACTCATTTCTTTTTATTTTAATAAATTTTCAGTATGAAATAAAATTTTGTATTCACCTCAAACGAAAAGTGTTTTTAAAGGTACTCACTAGTAATTTCAACTCACTAGTAAACAACTAGCTCGTACTTTAAAGTGTCACTTTTCGTTCTTGATAAATAAATAACTATTATGAAAACTAGATAGAAAAAATTGTACCTAAAATTTTATGAATCTATTGCTAAAAGATTGAAACGAATTTAAAAAAGATTTTCAAATTAAACCCAAACGATTAATATAATTAACACTGTTTGCCGTTGGCACTTGGCGTAAGTTTTCAAATAACGATTAAATAAAAAGTCACCACATTCGTTCAAACGCTACATGTTGGTGCATTACAGTTTTCAAGAACAAATAGGTTCAAGGACAATAACTTTTTTTTTTTAAATAAAAAGTGTTGTGTTATAGGGTTTACAATATGTGTCACAACAACACATAAATACCTTTTAAGATGTAGGTCCCACAACAACTTGCACTCTAAGGGGTTGATGAACGCGTTTTTTAAACCTCTGCGAAATGAAACCACCTGAGACTATGGATTCCGGCAAACTATTCCATTTGTATGCAGTTCGGACAAGGAAGTCTTTCATGCGATCCACCAGTATGACAGCGCTGGATCTCGATAGTATATAACCGATTATACGTAAATAAAATAAATAAATATTCAATAATAAAGATTGAGGATGCTATCGTTGATTTAATAGAGTTTTTCTGTCTGCACTTCTTAGATATCACTTTGCTTAGTGATATATCACTGCTGTTGCCAGTATTTTGAGATATTTCACGTTAACTGATATGTCAATAGCAGTGACTGAAGTTCTCGCGGTTGTCACATCCGTTGATAGAACATAAAAAATTATATATCAACAAAAATTGATTCATCCACGCGTAAAGTAACTCCTTTATAAATAAACATTTTCACATTTTTTTTCGCCTGTCAGTTAATGAAATTTAATTCTAAAACTTAAAACATAATGATATTCCTTTCAATTTAAAAAATTAAAGTTTACTGTCATTTTTTTAAATAATTTAAAAAAACGGCTTTAAGTTTTACAAAACTTTGAATTTAATTACATATTTTAAAATATTCTTTTTTATATAAATTGTTCACTTTTACATAATTTTATTTTAGTATTAAGTATATTTTGTTGATTTTATTTAATGTAAACAAATTAATTGGGGGAAAAGAAAACGATTTTCGAATAGGAAAATCTTTTAAAATGAAATTAAATTTTAAAATCGTTGTCAAAGTAATTAATTTTAATTAAATAAAATCTATTATTATTCAATTGTAAATTTTAGGTTTATTTTGTTACAAATAAAACTTGTTCTTAGTTAATTTTTTATCAATCAATGTATTTTCGGTAAAAAGCTTTACGTAGATGACTATGTTTTTTAAAATTTCGAATAATATATTATACTGTTGATTGATTGTTTGTAGTGGGATTGCTATGTTTGTATTTTTAAATTTTTTTTATGTTATAACATTACTTATTTAAACTATTTTGTTGACTAAACCAAAATTTTGTGACACCACATGTTTGATCGATTTCATGTAATCAAATCATTGAATCAATTTCATGTAATAAAATTTAATTCGAATGTATACGAGCTGGAATCTACCTATAATTTTGTATACAAATATTGCAACGATGACGGTGCACTTTAGTTTAGTTGATATTTCAATTTTTTTCTCGACAACCCCTAACGTGGAGAACAGATACATGAGTTGCATTCGTTTTAATGCCCCAATAACCAGCCGTGATATAAAATAATTGAGTAAATGCAATATTTGCTTTGCTTTTATCCATTACACGGAACTAATTCTGTAACCGTTACCATGGTAACACGGCTCAGACTTATAATTTCGTATTCTGATATTCCTGTTTTCCATTGTTCGGCATTAATAATTTCATATAATTTATAAAACATTTAATATTTTTATTTTTTTACGAAATATTTTTTGCTAAATAAATTAATTGAGCATCTAAAGAATCTGAAACAGGTATATTTTTGTAGCAGCAAGTATGCTAGTCTCCCCACGCAGTCAGTTTGCCATATTAAACATCGGATAAAAGTTCAAGGTTTGAAATGCAAATTGAATACGTTTTTGAAATACACAAACATGATATTTAATATTTGAGAAAGATAATAACATGTACAAATTAATTTAAAAATTAAAAAACTATCTTTATCAAAATATTATACAAACATATTCTGAAAATTTTATCTATCGTGCATGAAAATACTTTTTATTGTTTGTTGATTTTAAATAAAAATGTTGATTTAACCTAATAAAAATAAAATTTTAATATGCATGAGGAGTTTTAATATGTATAACTGCATTATGAGTTTGCTTTAATCAATTTTATATTTCTGTGACTTTTGTAAATGACTAAATCTGCATGAACAATATACTGAATGTCATTCATATTGTATAAACGAAGTCTTGTTCAATAATATTTATTCATTTGACACCAATATCCAATTATAACCATCTCTTGTTTTTTTTACAACTATAATCAGGATTCTAAACGTTGCATGTCTAACGAAAACAAATTTTTTCTGCGATAGTGTGTTAAAAATACAGTGCATTCAATTCGAACACTCTGTGGGTATTTTTCTCTTTAGTGAAAAATCATTTTCACTATATAACAAATTACTGATATTTTCATGTAATATAACAAAATCTTTAAATCATAGCAACTAATGAAAAAATGTAATTCGAATTTACTTCGATCTGAAAGACCTAAGTATTGCATTCTTGAGCCAAAAGTGAAAATCTTACCCCAACTTTTTTGGCATTTCTCGACGTTTTAGGACCTACTGATTCAAAAAAAGCAAAAAATGTATGTTTGTCTGCCAGCCGGCTGGCCGTCAGAAACCGCTGGAGGGATTTCAAAAAATGTTTTTACTAAAAACATTTGCATTCAATGGTAAGAGCCGAAAGGACGATGTAATCAATAACTGTACCGAAAGTGTGTCCAAAAAATCGTCAAGTGTGTCAAAACAAGGAAATTTGCATATTTCCTACACGAGCAGGAACATTGAATTTGGAGAAATCTTGATGGGCGGAATTGGTATGTGAGGTCAAAAACTAGATTATTGCACTATAAGTTTTTCAAAAAAATATTGTCAAGTGTGTCAAAAGAATGATTTTCATTTTTTTTACCAATTTTTTGGCAAAAAATGAAATTAATTATTTGTATGAAATAAGATTTAATCGAAAATGAAATTGGACATGGAAATTTTTGATTTTGTTATAATTTTTAGAATTTTGAAAAAGTTTGTATTTATGATTTTGTAAGAATTTTCGGAACACTTTTAGAGTTTTGAAAGTGTTTAAATTTTTTATTCTATTATAATTTTTGGAATCTTGAAAAAAGTTTGTATTTTTGATTTTGTTAAATTTTTAGAATTTTGGACAAAGTTTTTTTAATTTCGAGTTTTTTTGATTTGGAAAAAGTTTCAATTTTTGATTTTGTAATAATTTTTGGAATATTTTTAGAATTTTGAAAAAAATTTGTATATTTGAATTTGTTATAATTTTTGCAATATTTTAAGAATGTTGGAAAAAGTTTCAATTTTTGATTTTGTTATAATTTTTGCAATATTTTTAGAATTCTGAAAAAGTTTCAATCTTTGATTTTGTAATAATTTTTGGAATATATGTAGAATTTTGAAAAATAGTTAAAATTTTTTTTTCATTATAATTTTTACAATATTTTTGGAATTTTGAAAGAAATATGAATTTGTGATTTTGTAATATTTTCTCGAAAATCTAAATGGAGAGGTTTGAGTAGTTTGCTGATTGTATCATCTTTTCACTAAATTATGTTGATATATGATTTGTTATAATTTTCCGGCAACGTATTGATGTTTCGTGTTAGTTTTGTAATAAATTTCTAAACAGAATTATAAAAATACATGTACTTTAACAAAGAGTTTTATGTTTGATAAACATCGCTGCCCAAAACTAAAAACAATGTCCTCATGAAAGTTTTATACCGAAATCGATACCAAAATCCTTAAACCAGACCGAAGTCTTGATATCTCAGAGCTTGAGATTTCAGCCCCTCAATATTTTAAATGTTATGTTGCCGTCATTGGGACTGATCGTATATGACGTCACGTAAATTCCTGGAAATTATTAACCAACCCCCTCCCTCAGTCACATTTTCTTACACAAACTTTACCCCCCTTTTTAAATGTCATCACAAATTTATGACCCCCTACCCTGTAATAAAAAATCATTTATAATTTTCAATATAGTGTATATATTTTTTATTGTATTTTCATACACATTTAAAGCTTTGTTTTAAAATAGTGCATAATTAATTCATTTTGATAAATAATACGAAATAATTTATTAAAATAATAAATCAATGTTAATAAATAATATTGATATAAACAAAAAATTTCAAGTGATCATTTAACATATATAAAAGTTAAACAACTCATCTATTTTGTTATAAGGAGTGGTTTTGGCTTTCTTCATCCCAGTGTAAAGCCAATTTTGCTTATTAGTTTTTGTTTCAGAAGGAAACGATATTCTATTAACATCTTATTCAACCTGATCATATCAATCTACACTTTCACTGCTCTGTTGCTCTGCAACTAACGGCATAAATTATCGTTAACTCACTGCTGCTGTTCTAACACGTTTGTTGGACAGTTATACATAACAAATAAACAAATTTTGTTATTTAATGTATATGGAATTGTCATATGGCATAATTTACAAGTCATACAAGTTTGGAAAACACTTGTCGATTTAGGTAAAATATCAGTCACCCACGTATTTTGTAATATAAAAAGGATGGATAGTTTTGAAATCCGCTTTTTGATGTACTTTCCGGAGCCTCGAGTCCATCGCATGTTTGGTTTATTGGAATAGGTGGTAGAAGAACCTTATTTCTTACTATGTCTCTTGATCTAGAAACTCAGTGGTTTATTCTTTAGCAACAATGGGACTTATGGGTAAATTGGTATCACTACGCAAAATGAGAGGACAGAACTCTGAGTGCTGTGTACGAGTGAAAACAAAATATTTAAGTTTTTTAAAAGCTGAAGCACTTTAAGCCTAGGTGATGCTTAGGTGCCTAGGTGATTGTCCTATACTCTTTAATATAGCCTTAGAATATGTGTGTTGTCAAAAGAAACAACCGACTTACAACAATATCGTTTCAATAAAGCCAGTACAGATGATCGCTTACGATCTGTATTTGAGCGTCAAATCCTTCTCTACATTTCTGGTCCACTTAAGACAGGCGATGGAGAGTGGAGAAGCTGATATAACTTTGAAAACAGAAACCTGTTTGAAGGTCACTGTAATGCAATTATTGTTGAAACACTACTTGTATTAAAATGTGCTGAGATATGCTTTATACACTACTGTTTATTGAATAATCTAGTGTGTCTAAATGCGTGACCACTGTTATAGTTGTATGATTATTGTATATTTTTTATATTCGGATATTATTCTGAGAATCGTTACAGTTGATAAAACTTATTGTTATCACTTTATTCAGTTAAATTTTTGTGTCACAGACATTATCACAAACGTTAATAAGTTCAATAAAATTCAAGTATTAGATAATATGTAGAAATATATTTATATTATTGAGTAGTTTTCTAGGTACAATTAGTAATAATTTCTGAACATGCGTATGTTTCTACACGATTTTAATTACTTTTATATTATTAATTAACACTTAACACCAGGGGCGCACTCAGAAAAAGTTTTAGGGGAGGGTCCAACGAATTTTTTTTTAATAAAAAGCGCTGTGTAGGAATTACAACAACACACATAGATACCTTTTAAGACCTAGGTCCCACAACAACATGCGTGTTGAGGTGTTGATGAACGATTTTTAAACCTTTATGGATTGTACACCCCCGGGACTGTTGATTCGGACTAAGCATTTCATTTGTACAATGTAAACCGGTGTGTTTCGATCGGTTGTTGATCTTTTGTTTCAAAAACGTATTGGCTGTCAGATATGTCTTTCAAAAATGTTTATATGTGTGCATCAGTGATGCTAGACTTTAAAAAATAAATTTCCCGTTGCCGTATCAAAACTTACCGATTTTACCGTTTCTTTAAGGAAAAACTTCCCATCAATTGTTTATATGGAAAAAACTTCAAAATCCACGACTTTAACAATATTTTTTAATATGTTCAAAATGCATCGATGCATAGAAAGGATCTTGTAGTTCCTTATTGTAGGTGATTTTATTTTTCGTCTCGTAGAGTGAAAATATTCCTGAAACTCAGAAATATGTTATTGCTTGTTGGATTTTCGAAACTTTTTTTTCTATTTCCGTAAGAAATATCAGAACATCAACATCAGAAGGCTGAAATTTCATCGATTTTACTGTATACTATAAAGGGCGATGAATGGCAGATTCATTTAAACAAAATTATTGAGTAATCAACATCTTTCTGGAAGGATAGTAAAAAAATAGTTGTTGCGATCATTTTGAATAAGTTTAAAATTTAAAAAGCTTCTACAATTAATTGTGAAAAAGCCCGCATTTGCCAAGTTTTTGTCCGCTTTCCTGTTTTAAATGAAATATCCCATAAACGGAAAAAAATCACCCGATCTGGCATTACTGGTGTGTATTAATATAATGCTCATATATTTTAGATAGAACTGAGAGCAAGGGTATTGCGGTCTTTAATTTGAAATATCACATTTTGTTTCGTTTTGGGAATGAATTAGCTGAATTAAAATGTGAAAATGTGAAAATGAATTAATGAATTTAATTTTTTGTCTAACTTCTAGCACGAAAGAGAAATATCAGATCTATAGGATTTGTAGAAAATTTTAGTAAGAGAAGGTGCAAGTTCCTTTGAAAATGTTGTTAGAATAGGAGGAATGATGTTCAGACCGGAGACTTTGCTGGTAGTTAACCCTCTTAAGATTTTTTTGGCAATTTTGGGTTTGAAATAAAAATCTTTCATACTAACGCCTGAAGACTGGATTTTTGGTTTTTCTTTAGGAGTTTCTAAAACAGTCGAGACCACAGCAAAGCAATCCGCAAACAATGTGGTTTTTCTCGCGCTTTCCCTCTGTCAATCTCAGTTTTTTTCGATTATCTGAATTAATATAATATTGGCCTGTATAAATATTAGGACTTAAATCGTTAAGAAATTTTTGTTTTGGAACCAACTATTAAATAATCTTTGTTTGTTTCTAAGGGCCAATTAGGCTGAAAAAGAAATATTTTTGTTGGGATTTCATTATCGAGGAGGAAACGAATTTATTGATACTAAAACATTTTAGTCAAACAAAATTTATACTATATTATTATTATATTATTATTATATTATTATTTTATTTTTATATTTATTTCTACTCGTATATAATGTCCAAACAACCTACCAGAGCTCCTGACAGTCATGGTCAAATTAGTAAATTGCTTTATTTGTTTTTGATAAATGGTCTTTCGTTTGTACAATTTAAAGTATCAGAACCTTTAGGTGGTTCAGACCATAATTTGATTTCCACTCATTTAAATTTACAAGTTCTCAAACAGTTTCAATCTAATCCTAGCCTTATTTGGGTTGCAGATTGGCAGGGGCTTAGAGATATATGTTTAATTCAAACATTTCTGCATCTAATTTTTCAGAAATAATACACGTGGGTATGCGCAGGTTTATTCCGATATATGGTTCTGAAGGCTGATCTTTAGGATTCAAGTAAATGTGAAGAAGCAATAAAATTTAACTTAAATGCTCTTTAAAAAATGGTCATTTCAACAATGGCCACACCAAAAAATGGCCATTTCAAAAAAGTTGCTAAAACTAATTCAACAAATGTTCATTAATTTAATATTATGAGCTTAAGAAGATCAAAAATACTTAATGGAAGACAAAGCGGTTTTCGTAAAGGAAGAGCGACGGGAAACTTACTTTCTTTGTCGCACATATCTGGAACAGTCGGTTGGACCTTGGTGAGACTTTCATTGCTGCTCAGCAATTCAAATCTTACTAATGAGCTTAATTCGTTGTATGTTGCTGATTTGAAGGTACACAAATACACTATGGATAAACGCGCGTGTCTGCCTAGATCAAATCAATTTTACCTGAACAGAGTATCAATAGCAGCCCATCTTTTTAAGGTTCGAGTGACAAGATGTAGCTTTTCAAAGAAACTTTTTAACAGAATTTACCATCTCTATAATGCCTTACTGACGTCGGTCTTCCTTGATAATTGTAATCCACAAAACTTTAAAAATAGCGTTCAAAAATCCTCAAAGAGAATTGATCAATAGTGAGTAACCTTAGATCCCTGGTTAGCATCGTATCGTACGATATTCAGAGATGTTACTCTATAATTTCTTATGGTTAACACTAAATAATGTCTAAGTTTAAAAAACAATACTGAAAGATTATCGGTTAGAGGGGGGGGGGTCCGGATCCGAACCCCCCCCTTGTGTGCGCGCCTGCTAAACACTACTTACAACAAATACACTTTTTATATTGTTTTATAGGATGAGTACTTATGTGACAAACCCACTGAGACAACTCGACGGAGTTTTCTTGCTACACTAAAAAAAAAACTAGGAAAATTTTACAAATTTTTTATAAATATACAACTCACAAGTTTACCAAACATATTGTACATATTGATTACAAAAAAAATTATTTGAAAAAAACCAGAAATTTATTTGATTTACAAATTATTTTTAGATTTGAAGGAAAAAAATTGTAGTTTTATCAAAAAATTTTGTGTTTTGTATAGTATTGTAATAAACTTCGTCCAGAATGGGTTAATTTTATTTACTCATTCATTAATTAAAAGTTAACTCCTTTTTCAATCTTTTACTTGTATTGCAAATTGTATTGCATAAATTAATGTAAATTAAATTTGTTATACAAATGTTTACATTAATGAATTAAAAGGAGTTACCTAATACATTTTGCATAAATTAAATTTGAGTTCGCTAATACAAATGCAAGTATGAATGAAAACAGGTGTGGCCTATTTCAGATGTACGGACTACGTAGTATTGATTTCTAGTGGATTATAGAAGTTTCGATTTATTTATTTTTCGATATAAATAAGCAAACAAAAATATCAGAGAGTCAGTTTTAATTTTGCAATTAAAAGTGTTTTACAAATATTCGAAAGTATAAGGAATAATCGGTGGTATTTGAGCCTGGGTACTAATAGTAAAAGAATTTGAACTTAGTGGAATAGTAAATACAGATTTTACGATTCCGAATATTATTGATTCAAATTGTGGAAAAGCAGTGAAGTTTATGGTACATAAATTGGAGACCCTGGAATTTATTGTAAGGAAAAACGGAAGCTGCTGTAATTTGTTGAATAATAAAGTTTGAGATTCTGTTAACTAAAGATCTGTCTTTTACTGTCGTGTTTGTCCAATAATCTAAAAGAACCAACGAAGAGTCGTTACAGTGGTGTCAGAAGTGGGATTATTGAAACAATGGTCAAAACAGTAAATATTAGTGATCTCAGCCAGACCCAGCTAAAGGACGAGTTGAGGAAAAGGAATGCTCCAATCCACGGAACGAAAGCAGAACTTGCATTCCGGCTGCGTAAAATTTTAGAAGAAGCAGGTGAAAGCACAGAGGTCATAGAAATAGAGCTGGAGGATGCTCCGGTTCAGAATGCCCCCGCAATTGATCCGATGATGGCGTTGATGAAAAAAATGATGGCACAGCAACAACAACAAAAAGTAGAACAACAACAATTTGCTGATATGATTGCCAAACAAGGAAACAACCAACAACAACAACTTGCTGATCTGATGGCCCGACAAGAGAAGCAGGCAGCAGAACAAAAAGTAGAGCAACAACAACAACTTGCTGATATGATGGCTCGACAAGAGAAACAGGCAGCAGAACAAAAAGTAGAGCAGCGACAACAATTTGCTGATATGATGGCAAAGCAAGAAAGTCTACGTGAAGTAATCGAGTCACGTATATCCAGTGCAGAGGGTAAAATCAACAACATGGAAAGGGAGCTGCGGAAAGTTTTGTTTATTTATTTATTTGTTTATTTGAAAAATATTTATACATAAGGCCTAGCCTTTTAAATCGTACAAATATGTAGCCTTACACAATTATATAATCTAGATTATAGTCGATGACAGAAAAATAATAAAGTAAGAATAATATAGAATTAATGAAAATAAAAACCAGAAAGAGAAAAAAAAAAATACTTAAAGTAAACTAAGAAAGTATATAAGAGGAGAATTAATTAAATAGACCAATTATAAACTATAAACAAAGAGAAAATACTTATAATATAAAGAACAACAACAATAATAAGTTAAAAATAAATTAAAAATAAGATAAAAATAAGTTACAAAACTGCTCATACATATATGCACCACAAGAAACAAGCCTACACATATATTCATATGAAAAGAAAAAAAAATGTTTTTTACTTAATTAGAATGAGCCATAGGCATAAGTAAATAGCACATGTGCACCAGTTCTCACATTATTGAACCAAAGAAGCCAATGAATAGAGAACAGCAAAGCTAATGTTGATGTTGATTCACAAAAAATTGGTAACATTTAGGTTTAAAACCAAAGGTAGAAGCCTGTCTCACCTCTAATGGGAGCTTATTAAATACAGATGCACCATAGACAAAAAACGATTTATTTTTACCAAAGTATGATTTATCGGTAAGATTAATCTATGTAAACGACTGCTATGACCAAAAATGAGTTTATCATATAAATAGTTTGGTGAGCCAGACTTCATTATATTGTAAATGTAACAGCACATACGAAAGTCAAGATGAAATTTAAGACTGGTACCGAGAATACTAGTAGAAAAATTAGAAACCGACTGAAATCGTGGTATGCTGTAAATATATCGAACGCATGCATTAAACGCTACCTGTATTTTACTCATTTCACCTGAATTCAATTCGCCAAAAAGAACAGAGCAATATATGAAGTGAGGAATTAAGAGAGATTTAACTAAATGTAATCTTATCTTGGTTGGAGTGAAGTATGCACTATTCCAAAGACTGCGTAGTCCAGAATAAACTTTGGAACAAATTAGCGACACATGACTTTTCCAAGAAAGATCACTATCAAACATAATTCCTAAATTTCGTGCGTTGGAAGAAAGTGGAATTACTTTATTTCCAATGCGAATCGGAGGGGCAATCCTAGTGTAGTGATCATTATTTTTGAGTGAAAAGAGTAAACACTTGGTTTTATCAATGTTCAGCTTAAGGTTATTCACTTCGGTCCATTCCATAATATTAGCCAAGTCTATGTTAATTTTAGAAACAATGCTGGATAGAAGAAGTTACCGAAGAACATGAAGAGAAACTACGCAATCTTTCGAGTGAATTCCGTCAAGAAATAGCACAATTGAAGTCAGGTAACATGAGCAATCCATCAATTACTTCAGCCCCAGCTAGAGTGAAAACACCCGCATTTGATGGATCTACATCGTATCAGATATTTAAGATGCAATTTGAGATAGCAACAACTGGGGTTGATCACCAGCAAAAAGCAAACGCGCTTATATTGGCATTGAAGGGACCTGCTGCTGAAATTTTGCAGACACTATCAGCGACAGAACGTGATTACAGCAAGATTATGGAGGCCTTAGAAGTAAGATATGGGGAAAGTCATATGCAAGCTCTCCATCGCATGCAGCTGAAGACACGAAAACAAGGAGTCAGCGAAACCTTGCAAGAATTAGAGGCTGACATTGTGAGACTAGTTAATCTATCATATCCGAATTATAACGCTGAACACCGAGACGAACTGGCAGCTGATACATTCATCAATGCTCTTCGAGATGTGCAAATGAGAAACCAGCTTTATCTAAGCGGAAAGAATCTACCTGCAGAAGTCTTAGCATTGGCCCTGCAAATGGAAGCTGGAAAAAGAGCGTACGGTTCAGATAGAGTACGTCAGATGGAAGTTACTGAAGAACCTATAAAAGCAGCGCTTGATGAAGTGATCATGCGTGTCAAAAGTCTGGGAGATAAGCCTGAGCGAAATCAACGAAGTAGGTCTAGCAGAGTAAGATGCTGGAACTGTGGAAAGTTGGGGCACATCCGAAGAGAAGGATACATTGTAACACTGAAGATCTTTCAAGAAGACCCTGTGTTGAAGAGCGCAAGTCATGTAGCAGGACTGAAAGAAAAGAGGCAATGACAGTGAAGCAAATTAAGTTCCAAACTCCTGAAGACTGGTGTACCGAAGCAATGGGAGGAGAGCAGCTGGAGGATCCAGCTATGGCTCCGATATTGAAATGGAAAACTGAAGGAAGGCGACCGGAGTGGAAAGAGGTCGCACCTTTAAGTACGGAGGTGAAATGCTACTGGGCGCAATGGGACTCACTATTTATGGACAACGGGATACTTAAAAGAAAATGGGAGTCCGCTGATGGAAAGAAAGTGTTAGAACAACTGGTGTTGCCATCAAGTCGAGTGGAAGAGGTACTGGGAAAGCTGCATGGAAGTATTTCTGGAGGACACCTGGGAGTCAATAAAACCCTAGCCAAAGTAAGGGAGAGGTTTTATTGGGTAAGGTATCGAACAGACGTGGAGCAATGGTGTCGGCGATGCGATACTTGTGCAGCGAGCAAAGGACCAAAAACTAGAACTCGAGGAGAGATGCAACAGTACAATGTGGGCGCCCCAATGGAGAGAATTGCTATAGACATCGCGGGGCCATTTCCGGAAACTACAAAAGGTAACAAATACATCATGGTGGTCATTGATTACTTTACAAAATGGCCGGAAGCATATGCAATACCGAACCAGGAAGCAGTTACGGTCGTGGAAACATTAGTCAATGAATGGGTTTGCAGATATGGAACACCGCTCGAGTTGCATACCGACCAGGGAAGGAATTTCGAATCTCAACTGATGGAAGAGCTGTGCAGAACATTCGGCATTAGAAAAACACGAACTACACCTATGAACCCACAATCGGATGGCATGGTAGAACGATTCAACCGAACCATGGAAGAACATTTGTCAAAGGTAGTAGAAGCCAACCAAAGAAATTGGGACAAGGATCTTCCGTTATTCTTGATGGCCTATCGTAGCGCAGTGCACGATACGACAAGTGAAACGCCAGTGAATATCATGTTCGGAAGAGAACTACATCTTCCTAGTGACATCGAGTTTGGCATCCCTGGAGGTCTGGTATCCACGAAAACAGATTATGTGGGACAACTAAGGGAGAAGATGAATAAAATCCATCAGCAGGTTCGAGACCACATTAAGATTGCCAGTGACAAAATGAAAACCAGGTACGACATAAATGCAAATAGTGGCGGTTTTCAAGAAGGAGAATTGGTATGGCTATACAACCCCAGAAGAACTAAGGGAAGATCACCCAAGCTGCAGCCAGATTGGGAAGGCCCATATAAAATAATCAAACGAATTAATGATGTCATCTACCGCATACAAAAGGGACCCCGTACCAAGATGAAAGTGATACATCTGCAAAGGTTGGCACAGTACCAAGGTAACAGCACCAATGCGATCTCTGATATTGTTCGGGACGAACAAAGCTAAATGGAGGGCAATGTAATAAACTTCGTCCAGAATGGGTTAATTTTATTTACTCATTCATTAATTAAAAGTTAACTCCTTTTTCAATCTTTTACTTGTATTGCAAATTGTATTGCATAAATTAATGAAAATTAAATTTGTTATACAAATGTTTACATTAATGAATTAAAAGGAGTTACCTAATACATTTTGCATAAATTAAATTTGAGTTCGCTAATACAAATGCAAGTATGAATGAAAACAGGTGTGGCCTATTTCAGATGTACGGACTACGTAGTATTGATTTCTAGTGGATTATAGAAGTTTCGATTTATTTATTTTTCGATATAAATAAGCAAACAAAAATATCAGAGAGTCAGTTTTAATTTTGCAATTAAAAGTGTTTTACAAATATTCGAAAGTATAAGGAATAATCGGTGGTATTTGAGCCTGGGTACTAATAGTAAAAGAATTTGAACTTAGTGGAATAGTAAATACAGATTTTACGATTCCGAATATTATTGATTCAAATTGTGGAAAAGCAGTGAAGTTTATGGTACATAAATTGGAGACCCTGGAATTTATTGTAAGGAAAAACGGAAGCTGCTGTAATTTGTTGAATAATAAAGTTTGAGATTCTGTTAACTAAAGATCTGTCTTTTACTGTCGTGTTTGTCCAATAATCTAAAAGAACCAACGAAGAGTCGTTACAGTATTTATAAAAATTTTGTAATAGTGGCTTTTATTTTTTTGAGTGTTCTGATTGAATGATTACTACGTTCTTATAGACTAGTCGTTTTTTACTGCTGCTCGAATCTCAATTTAATGACTGACTTGATTTATTCACTCATTGATAGAAAAAGTGAACTGAGCCACTAACAAAAACTTTAGTTTTTTGTATATGTAGTTCATCAATTTTTATTTTAATAAAAAGTTGGGTTATTACGAATTCGCGAGAATATCGTTTTTTGTATGCTAGAATATGAAAAGCTTATTTTCATCACGCTTAATGACATGTGAAAATGTGTAACGATTGACCATTTCGAATATTTCTGTAGAAGTAGAAATATTCATATCTTTTAAGTAAATAAATTTAAATAATGAAATTTCTTAATAATTGGCCAATTTGTTTTAACTCAGGCTTCTTTTATAGAAGGAAAGGATATAAAAGTTTTTATGTATGCTATACGTTAGTTAGTCAATGAAATTTTAACGTTTAATTTTAGTTCATTGCTCTCAATACTAATTAATGATACTGTTTGTGTATTACATGCAGCTGTTCAAATTGATTGAGTTAGAAAACTTGTTTGATCAGATGATATCGGGAAGTTTAAATGTATAATTTTTAAACGAGAAGGAAATAAGAAAAAGGAAACAAAAAACTGAAAGATTTCACATATATTTCAAATCAAATTGATCAAAGAGATCATTATGTAAATTCATTTCGAACAGTGTACATTGTTAGAGTAGTGTTGTTGTGTTACAAAAAATTATATTATATTAATATTCAATAAAAGTTCAGATTAAATTAGTTAAATTAACTATTTTTTGTTGTTTTTTATTCTAACAGTGTTAGTTTTTGTTGTATTTTTTCTCAGTTTTGTTAAGAATGTTGTTAGCATCAATTTTTAAAGTGAAGCAAATAGTCCAAACAAGTTTCAACATTTAGTTGAATATTTCTGTTGTTTGAACTGTGTTGTGTATAGCGGTTGATATACAACCGTTATACAAAATTTAATGCATATTTTTGCGAAATCTGAATTTTTTTTTATATTTCTGGTTTTTCTTGATTTTTTTTATAATAACCAGATATTGTAATATTTTTGTTTGATATTCTGATGTATCGGTTTCTGCAATATTCTGGATATGTGTGATTTTTTTTGAATATTTCTTTATATGTACATATATATATCAATGGTTATCGTTGAAATTTTGATTTTTTTCGATGTATTGATATTTTTTTATATATTATTATTTGATATGTTATATGTGTTGTTGCTTTTGGAATTTTCTTTTTTTTTAAAATAATTAATTCACCATTGGTACCTCTAAAAAATGATCCATGGGGGCTTCACTCCCTTAATATAGTTCGTTGGTAAAATCGCCTCTGTCTTTTGGACATGCGATCACCAAGTGGATTTTTGTTCATATTAGTAAATTTCATATTAGTTTTCCTCCCCGAGATTGAATGCAGCTTCATTGGACGAGCGTTTATGCAAAAGGGAAGGATGCCTGGCAGTCCTACGGACAGACAGGATCTCTTCTCCTGCGCTAAGCACTCCTCCATAAAAAGTGAAGTTGTATCCAGATCCCCACTCTGTTGGGAAGAACAAACGTTCAACCCAACCTCCCTTCAAAATTTTTATAGATGTAAATCCATTCAACATCGCGCTTCTATAGTAGGTTTTGTGAAGAGACCAGATCTGGGGGCTGGAACTCGGGGTCTACTCACAGCAACGATATTAGTTTTAATTTTCTTAGTTTTACATATTTTCTTAGTATTAGGGATGAAGGAACACAGCATCTGATTTTTGTTGATAACAGATATTTAGACTGAATCTTTAAACAGATGCTGAGTTTTTCTTTCATCATTCGGGAGGTTTTTTGATTGTCGATTTTACGATTTTTAGAGCTAATTCTACTCTGAACGTCACATATCGTTGCTGGGGAGAGATCGCGAGTTCGATCTTCCTCTTCAGTCCTTCTTCTGCAATATCTTTAGTTTTTTTAGTACAGTTTTTTGTGTCTACGGTTCTGGCAGGGAAAGTCTCTTATATTTAAAAGTAAAGATAAATCCAATGAATAAAAAAATTTCTTTCTTGTTAATATAGATAACTGCTTTAATTTTTTTAAGGTAGATTTCATATAAAAATTTACCTATTGCAATGGGCTTCATCTCGGAATTTCGGAAAAATTTTTGTGCCAAACGACTATATATGATAAGCGGAGACAAAAAAACAAAAAAAAAAAAATTTATATATATATATATATATATATATATATATATACATATATATATATATATATATATATATATATATATATATATATATATATATATATATATATATATATATATATATATATATATATATATATATATATATATATATATATATATATATATATATATATATATATATATATATATATATATATATATATATATATGTATATAAACGATATGAGATATAACGAAAACGACCGGCACTCTCACGGTCGCATTTGTTGAGGTAGATCAAAAAAATTTTCTGTACTTGTGTGTTTTATTAATATCTTAGACAAGTTCGTGAATCAGCAAAATCCGACACGTGGTTAAGAAACTAGAGGCTTTTTTCTGAAAAAACATGATTTTTTAAAACCGTTATAACGGCCGTTTGGATACTAATATTTCAAAAAATTTAACAAGTTTAGAATCTTTGGAATCTTTTTTATTAATTTGTTTTAAAAATAGACCTCTGCAGTTAGAGGTTCCTGAGTGAGCGGCTCCAACAAAAAAGTTTGCAAAAAAAAATTTTTTTTTGAAACAACCGGCACTCTCACGGTCGCATTTATAAGGCCAGATCAAAAAACCTTTTCTAAAAATGTGCGTTTTGTTAATATCTTGGACAAGTTCGTAAATCAGCCAATCCAACACATGGTTAAGAAACTAGAGGCTTTATACTAGAAAAAACTCTGTTTTTTAGATCCGTTATAACGGCCGTTTGGATTCTAATATTTTTAAAAACTTCATAAATTTAGAATCTTTGAAACCTTTTTAATCAGTTTCTTTAAAAAAAAAGACCTCTGCAGTTGGAGGTTTCTGAGTGAACGGCTCCAACAAAAAAGCTTGTAAAACAAAAAATGCGTTTGAATCAACCGGCGCTCTCACGGTTGCATTTGTGGAGCCAGATCAAAAAACCTTCCGAAAACATGTGTGTTTTATTAATATCTTAGACAAGTTCGTAAATCAGAAAAATCTGACACATGGCTAAGGAACTATAGGCTTTATACTAGAAAAAAAAGTGTTTTTTTTAATCCGTTATAACGGCCGTTTGGATATTAATATTTTTAAAAGCTTCATAAATTTAGAATCTGTGGAAACAATTTAATCCGTTTCTTATAAATATAAACCTCTGCAGTTAGAGGTTTTTGACTTGCTGGCTTCAACAAAAAAGTTTGCAACAATCCCCAACTACAATTTCCAAAAACCTTATAACAGTCAATGTCAACCTTATAACAGTCAAAAAATAAAAGATTTGAATAGAAGAAATAAATTTTTTTTTCTTAGAAATAAACTATTTTGATATTTTGCAGTAATTGCACGACATATGATATAAAGTAGGTTTGTATCATAAATTATCACACACATGTTCTGTGGTAGATTTGATATTTGTTTGTTGCAAAATTGGATAGATATAATTTTGCTTGTAGGTAGCTAATTTTCTTTTTAAAATTTGTTCGATATCTGTTTGAAATTAGTTTGTTTTGTTTAAACTAATCTGATACATCAGATTCTACTGGGACACAAAACTGTCTGATCTCGAAATCTACCTATTTCTAGCGGATATACGTGCCGCTTGGACTTTTTATCATTGTATAATTTTTCTTTAAGATTAATAAATTTTAAATAGACAATTTAACAAGGAAATATATAAATTATTCTTGTAGATAAGCAAATAAATACTTTAAATAAATTATTTAAATAAACAAATATTTAAAAATAATTAAAAAAATCATTTTCTTAAATAGATGAATAAAATAAATAAATAAATTTTTTTTAAATAAATGAAAAAATTGATAAATAAAATAAATAGATAAATTTTAATAAATAAATAAATAAAATAGAAAAATTTTAATTAATAAAAATATAAATAATTAAAATTTCATTTCTTTGGGATTTTTTGTACTAAATTTCTAGATATTACGATGTGTGAATTCATAGGATGAGAGAATATTTGGTCAACATCTAAGTCAACATTCTAATCAATATCCCAAGTCACGGGTGTAAAGTCATTTTTGATTGTTGTCAATCAATGCGAAACTTAATATCTGACGTAAAGTCAATATGTTGTCATATTTTTGGATAGGAAATATAGACAACTTTAAGGGAATTTTAATTTGGATGGGTCTTTTGTGAAAAATTAAGCTTAAGTACATAATGGAAATCACTTGAATTTTGCAATTCGAAATAACTTTTCATTTTCTCTAAAATTCCTTTAGAAAAATTTTTTTTGTGTTTCGTGTCAGGATTTGAACTACATTAATCAGAGACACATGTTCAAATCCCGTTTGTCTTACACAACCAAAAATATAACAACATATTGACTTCACGTCAGATATTAAGTTTCGCATTGATTGAAAACAATCAATAATGACATTACACTCGTGACTTGGGATGTTGATTAGAATGTTGACTTAGATGTTGACCAAATATTCTCTCATCCTATGAATTCACACATCGTAATATCTAGAAATTTAGTACAAAAAATCCCAAAGAAATGCAATTTCTAATATGTTATCATAGATGCATGATTCAACTTAAGTAAATATGAAAAATGATGAAGTTTCAATTTAGAAATTATCTGAACATCAAAATTAAAATATGTTTCGTCACCGCCGCTTTGTCCAAGTTGTGTAAGACACATGGGATTTGAACATGTGTCTCTGATGCATGTAGTTCGAATTCTGACACGAAACACAAAAAAAAATTTTCCAAAGGAATTTTAGAGATAATGAAAAGTTATTTCGAATTGCAAAATTCAAGTGATTTCCATTATGAACTTAAGCTTAATTGTTCACAAAAGACCCATCCAAATAAATAATTAAATTTATAATAGGTATATTTATATTTCATAGTGGGATTTTTCAGTTTTTTTGTTTCTTTTAACGTGAATTTTGTATTTTTTTATAAATTTCTTGTATCATCTCAAACAGTTATTTTTGTAAGTAAATAAGTGAATAAGCTATCACTTAGATTGATTTATATTTCATCATACATTCTAAAAAAAGTTAAAAATAACTATAACAACTTTTTTGTAAGCCGCGATTTTTCGATTCAGGTCGTTCTTCTTACAGTATTAATCAAGGAACATCATGATAACTGATAACTGCTTATGTAGGGGTGAATAAGATTTTGGCGGGTCTTCTTTGCCTATTAAGGCAACAAACCAGATATTGTGCGCCAACACAATCTCGATTTGTCGCTCTTTGATTATGTCAGTGTATAAAACGGATGCATATGCCAGATCTAAATTCGGGAATACGGTTGATTTGATTTTCTTTGATCATCTGTCAGAAATTGTATTGAAGTCTTCTTAACATATTGGACTATTCTCATAGTCTGTTCTTCTAGAATAAACAACAGATAGTGATGGTAGTTCTATCATCACTATCTTCGTTTCTCCTAGCTGTGTAACGATTAACTATTTCGAATATTTCTGTAGAAGTAGATATATTCATACTTTTTAAGTAAATTAATTTAAATAATGAAATTTTTTAATAATTGGCCAATTTGTTTTAACTCAGGCTTCTTTTATAGAAGGAAAGGATATGAAAGTTTTTATGTATGCTATACGTAAGCTAGTCAATGAAATTTTAACGTTTAATTTTAGTGCATTGCTCTTAATACTAATTAATGATACTGTTTGTGTATTACATGCAGCTGTTCAAATTGATTCAGTTTAGAAAACTTGTTTGATCAGATGATATAGGGAAGTTTAAATGTATAATTTTTAAACGAGAAGGAAATAAGAAAAAGGAAACAAAAAACTGAATGATTTCACATATATTTCAAATCAAATTGATCAAAGAGATCATTATGTAAATTCATTTCGAACAGTGTACATTGTTAGAGTAGTGTTGTTGTGTTACAAAAAATATTATATTAATATTCAATAAAAGCTCAAATTAAATTTGTTAAATTAACTATTTTTTGTTGTTTTTTATTCTAACAGTGTTAGTTTTTGTTGCATTTTTTCTCAGTTTTGTTAAGAATGTTGTTAGCATCAATTTTTAAAGTGAAGCAAATAGTCCAAACAAGTTTCAACATTTAGTTGAATATTTCTGTTGTTTGAACTGTGTTGGGTATGCAACAAATCAACCGTTGTTTTACTATTTCGGTTGCTGGAAGGGAATTAAATTGATGGAGGCTGAAAGCAAAGCAACAGAAATATGAATTGGTTGACCGAAATCGTGTTAAAAAGCTGAAAGTAAGTTGATTAAAGTTCTTCGGATGAAAGTAGTGAGAAGTTGCATAAAGTTGGTATCTTTAGCTGATTTCTAACAATCGCATACAAATTAAGTTCATCGTCAATGTTTAAGCATGTTTGAATTATTTTCAACGCGTAGGATAGATGCATAAAGTAGTATTCGAGGAATTGTTTTGCCCTGCAAAATGCTACAGTTAACAATTTTAATGATGTCGCAGTATTTTATTGGGCCCTGAGCGATGATTCGGAAGACGGTGTTAATGAATAATTTAATTACAAAGGAGTATTATATAGTGTCTATGGGCGATACTTCGATAAATGCAATTTGTGAGTCTGCAATCAGCATGTGTTAAACAGGACTGGATTTAGAAGAGAACAAATTTATAATGTAAGCTTTGATATAATTTTTTGATTTGATTTATATAATTGGTTTTGTTAGTTAATTTTTTTCGGTGCTAAGAATTTTTTTTGGTTAGATAAATTTCACTATCGTTTTATCGATGGTTTTTTTTTAATTAGTGTAAATAAGAGATTTTCCAAGGGTCAGGGTTTGCGATAGTATTTTTAAATAGTCCAATTCTCTACAAATGTTTTTTTTCCACTAGTGTTAAAAGAATAACAAATTGTGGTTCCTATGGTTTTTCTAAGTTTCTATTTTTCTAAGCTAAGTTTTGTAAACAACGCAAACATGAAAAAATAGAATATGAATTTTGAATGTTATGTTGTCGATTTCTTATTTAATAATTTATAATAAATATCGATTATATATATACTGTCTAGAAAAAATTTCATATCCTACGCGACGTTTTTTAGTTCGTAAACCTGTGTCACTTGACGCAAGCGCGTCTCGTTTACAAATGTTTACTCACGAAAAAAACACTGTTTTAATCTTTTGTTGGAAAATATACTATTATATAAAATTAAAATTAGTTAAGGTAAAATTCGCAAAAGTGGTGTGACGAATTTTGACATGCAATTGAAAAATGAATTGAAAGAAAACTAAAATTTTGCACAGCGTTACGTTTTTACTGAACTATTTATTTTTGAATTTATATTTGATATAATTAATTAATTAATTTGGAGTAGTTATTGAGATATTATAGGAAATGTTAGTTATTTTACAGTTAACTGTTATTTTATATATATTAAGAAATGTTAGTTTGGGAGTTTTTTGGATTTGCGGAGTTGTTGTAGGAAAACGACGTAATTGGTTTTACAACATCATGATATAATAGGTTGTTTCCGTTCCAATAGGGTTGCTTGGTTTGAGATTGTTCTACGAGTAGATATACAGTTTGGAATGATTAAAAAACGTACGTTAGTACAACATGGAGTGGACGACCGCGAGATAGACAATAATTACAATGGGAGCACGATGTAATGAACGACCTTTAAAAAATCAGCTGACACTGTAGTTGTACCGCTGTAGCAAATGACCGTGGTGAACATTCGAAGCTGATTAGCTTCACAACGCTCCTACATGCAGTATGAACGACTAAAAAAGCTGTTAGAAAAAATAAATAATAATTATAATAAAAACAATTCACAGGGTGCAAAAGTAATAACAAAAATTAAAATACTACAGTAAATTTATTGATCCTAATGCCTAAAACACCTAAGAAACTTATAATTATTGCTGTTGGTATTGATTTATTTTCACTTTAAATAATGATAAAGAAACTGGAGATAGAGCCAAGTTATTAAATTGAGTGTTATGAAAAGTTTGCATTTTCACTAATAGTGAGTGCATTCTAAAATAAGAATGCACTCTAATTTCTAAGTAAAAAAACCATGCCGCTTCTTAGAAATTTTGTTTCTTACATTTTCAGCTGTTAGTCTTGTTGCATTTATGACTGTTCTCTTGAAACTTTATACTTTTGGCTCAACTGCGATATACCTTTTATATAACATCAGATATGAACGATATCTCTATTATACTACTATTCTATGAAATTTAAATTTAATGTGATTATAAGAAATTTTAAATTTTAAATTTCGATTTAGATTTATTTATATTCTTCATTACAAATTGAGGATATATTATATTCTGCTTTACGTAATTCATGTATCACTCAATTGGCTCGATCAGAACAAAATTTCGACAAAAAAATAAAAAGTTTTCATAAAACTTCAATATTATTTTTTTTTTTTTTTTTTTTTTTAATAAAATGTGTTGTGTAATAGGGTTTAGAATATGTGTCACAACAACACATAAATACCTTTTAAGACCTAGGTCTAGACCTGGGTCCCACAACAACTGGCGTTCTGAGGTGTAGATTAACGCTTTTTTTAAACATCTGTGGGTTGAAGCCACCTGAGACTAAGTGTTCCGGCAAACTATTCCATTTGTACGCAGTTCGGACAAAGAAGTCTCTCTGCGATCTGCCAGTATGACAGCGCGGGATCTTTACCGTTTCACTGGTTGCGGCAGCCGATTGCCGAGTGGAACGGGGGTAAGAATAAGTTTGAGGCATGATGCCGCTGATTTCATCTGAGCACTGCTGATGACGATATTTGTAAAAAACAACGAGGTCAGCAACAGTGCGACGATGTTGTAGGGAATCAAGTTTTGATGTCAAAGTTCGATCACCTACAATTCGTATAGCTCGCTTTTGAACAGAGTCCAAGAGGGCCAAGATGGAAACAGAGGCAGCACCCCAAACTTGACAGCAGTACTCCATACAGGGACGAATATAGGACTTATAAACATGGAGCAATTGGTATGGAGTGAAAAATTTTTTGCATCTATTTAGGAGGCCGAGTTTTTTAGACGCGCTTTTTGCCATCGCCATTACATGATCGTTCCAGAGTAGGTCATTTGAAACTGTGACACCCAATAAACGAATGTTTTTACATTCACCTATTGGTTCATCACACATACTAAATAAAATATCTTTGGGGAACTCGGTCTTTAATCTGGAAACAATCAACAGCTGTGTTTTGGTGGAGTTGAAATTGACAAGGTTTTGGTCACCCCAGTCGGCGACTTTATTCAGGTCTTTGTTCACGTTTATGGCAGCGTCTCTCCGGGCAGGATTAATTCGTTCGTGCATTTTACCTTTTGAAGGAAGGGGCTCGAACGACTTGTGCAGAGTACTATCATCTGCAAAACTATTTATTGGGTTGCTGGTGATTTTCAACAATTCGTTGATATAAATCAAAAATAGGGTTGGGGACAATACTGAGCCTTGGGGTACACCAGCGTTAATTAGTTTAGACTCAGAAGAATATCCGTCTAAGGTTACCGAAATGTATCGGTCGGATAGAAAATTTTGAATCAGCTTCACAACATTGGGATGAAAACCGTACGCAACGAGCTTGTTGATTAAGTTGGCATGCCAGACTCGATCGAATGCCTTGGAGATGTCTAAAGCGATAACGTATGTTTCACCACCTTTATCAAGTATGCTGTTCCAACAATGCGCTACATAGTTTAATAGATCGGTAGTTGATCTTTTGTTTCGAAAACCGTATTGGCTGTCGGATATTAAATGATTTTCTTCCAGAAATTTTGAAATATGTGCATTAATATAATGCTCATAGACTTTGGATAGGACCGATAGTAAAGCTATTGGTCTATAATTTGAGATATCGGATTTTGGTCCCTTTTTGGGGACGGGCTGGACATTTGCCAACTTCCAGCACGAGGGAAATATACCAGATTTGTAGGATTGGTAGAATATTTTAGTTAAAGTTGGTGCAAGTTCTTTGGAAAAGGTTTTTAAAATAATGGGTGGAATATTGTCCATTCCTGATGCTTTGTTGATGTTTAACCCCTTTAAAAGTTTAGCGACTATTTTGGGTTTGAAGTGAAGTTCATTCATATTAACACCTGAAGACTGGATTTGGGGTATTTCTTTAGGAGTTTCCAAAACAGTGGAGTTCAGAGCAAAGCGTTCAGCGAACAAGTTAGCTTTTCTTGCGGGATCATTGACGATTAAATCACCATCAATAATAGGGGGAATAGAAAATTTTGTACCAGAATTTAAAGAATTAATGGCACTGTAGAAACTCTTGTCAGAAACAGACATAGACGTAAGTTTTGAGGCTTTCGCTCTGTCAATTTCGGACTTTTCGTTTGAGATAATCTGATTAGATATTTTGTTGGCCTTTAGATATTGGGATCGATTAGTGGGAGTTTTGTTATGAATCCAAATATTAAATGATCTACGTTTGTTTCTAAGTGCCGTTTTGGCAGCTTTCGAATACAAGTATTTTTGTTTGGGTTTTACTATGGAGAAAGGGACAAATTTATTGATAGCAAATTGGATGGTTTCTGTAAAGTTTTGAGCAGAAACATTTACATTGTCAGTGTAAAAACAATGACGGTCGAAAGGGAAACCATGGAAAAAATTTTGAAGACCACTCTTATCCATTTTTGAGTAGTGAAATATTTTACGGGGTTTGGGAGCTGTAGTTTTAAGTAAATCAGTTTTGATAACTGATGAGATTAAATAATGATCAGAATTTCCAATACTACCTTTCGCAACATCGACACTCGTAATATCTGGCATTGTGGTAAGATAGAGATCTAGTAGAAAACTATTATCACCGCCATTACGGGGAGTGAATATTATGAATTTTCTACTTTATTATATTTATTTTACAAAAACAAAATATTTATATTTTAGATTTTTATTATACTTTTATTGATTTGAAATAAAAAAAAAATTATTGCAATGAAATTGCATTCCAATTTTAAAAAGGAATGAGATTGAAAAAAAAAACTTATTTTTTTTTTCAATTTATATTTTACTTTTCAGTCAATATATATGGTAATGTTTTCTAGCTATTTATTTATTTTTGTAAATAAAATATCCAAAAAAAATTATTTTTTTTTACCAAAAGGATGAAATAAATAAATAATTCTGCATCCGATGATTTGGAAAATGCAGTGATGTGCAAGATTATATTTATGTACACAGTGTGAGAGATAATATGAACTTATTTCACACAGTGCCTGTGAACCCTTTTTAATATCATTAGTTGACGATTTCAGATGAAGTTCTTAGCTACAAACTACTTTGATGCTGTACATACTTTTACAATTCTGAATAAATAAATTATAAATTATCCTAAGCTTCTAGTTATGGACTTCTTTTTTTATTAAATACCGATTTTGCAAATCAACTAAGTGCATCGTACCTTTATTCGAAATTGAAAACTTCCCCGTTACAAAAAGACAACACATTTTTGATATACTTTTTTTATAAAACTCCTTTCAATTTATTTATGTATAAAAAGTTTGTACTCTCTTAAAAATCAAAAATTTGGTCCTTTTATAAAGTCATTACATAACATGCTAAATTTATTTATAAGTTCCACTTGATTCAACTCCAATACATACTAAAAAAATTTAAAAAAATCCTTCGTTAACCATTAATCAATTATCCAAGAAAAATTGTCATATATCAAAAACAGAAACGCACACTCAAAAATAAAATACCACAGTTGGAAGGAAAAAAATTGTCAATTTGTTCACCCTTTTTTACGATAACCCTTGTGTTACAATAAATGTATTATTATTATTTTCTTTTTTGGTTCAAGTTTCTAAAACCTATCTAAAGATATAACAGTTTTTCATTTAGGTTTTCACTTACACATCAACACAATCCCATAAATTACAAAGTGTTTTGTGTGACATTAGTGAAAAGCAAAAAAGATTTATATACTTTTTGGCATAAATAGTTTAATTTCATTTAAAAGTGAAAACAAAGGGAACTAACCAACAAAACGCTATAATAATATTTTTAAGGAAAATGTGTATGGTGTGATTTTTGTTTATTAAAACTGGGTCGACTTAATTGGATACGTGTCATCAATGTTTTACCACAACATTCTTTCACAATTTTTCAGTTTTTTGGAAAAGTGTTGGTTATCTGTATCCGATTCCAGATAATCAATTGAATTGAGGTGTGTAAATTGTTTAAGTCAAAAATAGTTTTTTTACTACTAGCCAAGATATTATTATTTATTTAAGTCCTCTAATGATAAACGTCGGCTACAAAGCATTTACATGTAACTTAATTTTAGAAAAATGGAAAAATTTAGAAATTTAGGAAAGGAAACGCAATAAATCATTTTGTGAGCTTCCTTTCCATTTTTCTAAAATTTAGTTACACGTAAATGCTTTGAAGCCGACGAAATAATTTGTTTTAACTACTAATCTGAGAAATCGCCATTATTTCCTTACTTGGTCTAATGAGAAGTAATTTTTCTCACCCTATGTCAATAATAATAATAAAAAATTACCTAGGTTAATAATGACAAATTTTCTTTTATTTTAAATTGTAATGAACAAAAAAAAACCAAACGAATAATAATTGCATTCCCTTGTTTCATTTTATTAGTATGAAACGTATGAAGTTTACTTGATATCTGAAGATATTTAAAAAATTAAATGGAAATTTACTAATATCAAAATTTAATCAAATCAAATATGTTAACTGGGTAGTGCTAGAAGTTAAAAAAAATGTATATATATACCTCGGTTGAGAAGGCAAATATAAACCTCGAACATTATATCCCTTGGCGCTACGCGGCCTTAGAATATAAAAGTTCTCGGTCAATAACAGCTCACTTCTCAACCTTGTTATATAATGTACTATTATTCCCCTAGGTCAATATTTCAAAAAAAGTCCAAGCACCAGGATATCCGCCAAAAAAAGATAGATTCCTTGGCCAAACAGTTTCTGATGTTTGGAGATGATTCACGAAACCTTCACTACAGAGGTTTATATTTTAAGAAAATTGATAGAAATATTTCCAAAGCAAGAAAAATTAATGAATATTTTTTGCAAATATTTTGATCGGCCATTTATTACAGTCAAGATGCGTTGTATGTTGAATGAAAAACAAAGAATTAGAAAGCACAAAAAACACTTACCAATTTTCACTGTTTACTTCTTTTTTATGTCATTATAGTTGAAACAGGTTTCGATTGTCCTCGACGTATCTGTTCAAGGAGTCATTAATTTAAATTTTAACATATAGGTTGCCATCTGAAGGGTAAATATATGTCTATTAAATCAGATTAATGAAAATGCCAGATGTGGAGACAACAATATGTTCAAGAAAGAAAGGGTGACTTACGAAGAAATATATCGTGGGCGATCGGGACAAGGAGACTCAGTTTTGTTTTAGACATTGAGTTGTAAAAGTTCAAGAAAGAAGAACAACGATTAAGTAAGTAGTACAATTTTTTTACCTCCAAACGATGTAGATGATTGTAGTAAAATTTTTTTTTAACTTCTAACTTGAGAAATCGTCATTATTTACTCGAATGCCTAAATGAGAAGTAATTTTTCTCAACCTACGTCAATAATAATAACAAAAAATTACCTATAGGTTAATACTAATAAATTTTATTTTATTTTTAATTGAAATGAAATGAACCAAAAAACACAAACAAATAATAATTGCATTCCTTTGTTTCGTTTTATTTGTATGAAACGAAACTTCCAGGCTACTTGATATTTTAAGATATTTAAAAATGAAATGGAAAACGACTAATATCAAAATCTAATCAAAGCAAATATGATAATTAGTGTTAATAGTTAAAAAAATTCTATATATTTCTCGGTTGAGAAGACTAATATCGACCTCGAACATAATATCTCTCGGCGCTACGCGCCTCACGATCTAAAAGTTCTCGGTCAATAATAGCTAACTTTTCAACCATGTTATATAATGTACTATTGTTTGTAGTTGTAATAAATATCACTTAAATCCTTACAGGTGAATACCCTACAGGTAGTAATAATTTTTATAATCCAAATATACAAGATTGTTCGAAATCGTTTGTAGTATTTTGTAGTACTGATAAATATTTTTGGAAACTTTTTTTCACTCAAAAAATAGAAAAATGTACAGTTTAGCAAGGACTTGAAATATTCTTTTGATCTCAGAAACTACAAACGATTAAGATGATTATAGTAAAATTTGTGTTTTTAGTTTTAATAAGTAGCGCTCAAATCATCAAAACAGGTGAATCCCCTAAACACAGTGATAATTTTGATAATCCAAGTATACAAGATTCTTCAAAATCGTTCGTAGTATTTTGCAGTACTGATAAATATTTTTGAAATTTTTTTTTTACCCAAAAAATAAAAAAAATTACAGTTGAGCAAAAATTTGAAATATTATTTTGATCTCAGTAACAACAAACAATTTAGATGATTGTAGTAAAGTTTTTGTTTGTAGTTGTAATAAATATAACTCAAATCATCAAAACAGGCAAATCCTCTATACAAGGTGATAATTTTGATAATCCGAGTACAAAAGATTGTTATAAACGGTTTGTACTGAGTACTGATAAATATTTATGGGAATTTTTTTTCATTTAAAAAATATAAAAAAGTACAGCAGAGCAAAAAGCTGAAATATTATTCTGATCTTAACAACTGCAAACGATTTAGTTGGTAGGAGTAAAATTTTTGTTTTGTAGTTGTTATAAATATAACTCAAATCATAAAAACAGGTGATTCTCCTAAACACAGTGATAATTTTCAGGGTTGTTAATATACACGTATAAAACGTTTTATACGTTACACGTATAATACGTAACGTATAAAACGTATATAACGTATAAAACGTATAATATGATTTTGTTTTTGAAATTCATTCATAAAAAATTAAAAATGCTTCTTATTTCAGATATTAATTATATTTTTAGTAAAAATATATATATTTTAGTAAAAATATAATTACGTAGTTATAAATTATTTATATATTTTATAATTTATAACAAAAACTATTTTAATTCTAGATGTTATTTGAATGTAAATTTTTATGCTTTATACGAAAGACTATGTTACTGTACATTAAACTGGTTAATAACACTAGTTTACAAATTTTGAACTTTTTTTGTCTCCCTGAATAAAACTCAACTTTTCTTATGGATTTAG
>OY856186.1:130795698-130928886 GCA_963693315.1 Diogma glabrata
AGACGCCAAAAATATTAAAAAGAAATTGTTTATTCAAAATGCATGGATTACTGAAGCTGATAAAGGTAATACAGTTGTTTTATTAAATACTCAAATTTACATCGAAAAAGTTTTTGATTTCATTAATAATAATAACATTAAAGTTTTAAAAAGTGATCCTACTAAATTATTTGTAAAGAATATCAATGACATGATTAATTTGTCCAACAATTTATTCGATAATAAAATAAAATCAAGCCTAAAGCAAATGAATGCAAGAGCACCTGAATTTCAAGGTTTGCCTAAACTACATAAAGAAAATATTCCTATAAGACCTCTTTTAAATTAAACTACGGCACCTACATGCAAAATTGCAAAATTTGTCACTAAAATTATTAGTTCCAATATTATACTTATTAATAATTATTCAGTAGAAAATAATTTAGACTTTATTGACAAAATCAACAATATTAAATTATTACCACAATACAAAATGATATCTTTCGATATTTCTAATATTTATATAATAATATTTACTAATATACCCGTTTCTGATGCTATCAAAATTTTGGAAGATAATTTGAAAAATACAGGAACTTTAAATGATTGTAAAATTATTGAACTGATATCATTATTGAAAATTATTTTAAATCAAAATTATTTTACTTTCAACAAACAATTTTTTACTGAAGAAGAAGGACTTGCATTGGGTTCACCATTAAGTGGATTAATAGCTAATATATACCTTGACTATTTTGAAAATAAATTTATTCTCTCTATTTCAAATAAATATCAAAATTTGGTAATTTCATATTCAAGATATATTGATGACATATTTTTACTATTTAATGAACTTTTCGGCAAATTGAAATTTTCAAAAGTTATTTGAACAATATTAACCAAAAGGTACAATTTACTCTTGAAATTGAAAAAGACAATATGTTAAATTTTTTGGATTTGAGCATATCAAAGAATAATAACAATTTTGAGTTTAAAATTTATAGAAAACCTACAAAAACTGATATTAAAATTAACTCTAGCTCGCACCATCCATATTCTCAAAAAATGTCAGCTTATAATTCATTTGTAAATAGATTACTTACTGTTTCAATGAATCATTTAAATTTCCAAAATGAAGTAAACACAATTAAATTTATAGCTATTAAAAACGGATTCAACCCAAATATTATCGATAAAATATTAAGTCGAAATTCAAAAAGAATAAACAATCAAGGATCTATAAACAGATTGAACACTAATACAGATTTAAAATATATTTCTATAAATTATACCAATTCACTTCCCAACATAATAGTTAATCAATTAAAAAAATATAAATTTAAAATTTCTTTCAAAACAATTAACAATCTTTATAGAAATTTCAAATTCAAAGAAAAATCTAAACTAGAAGATTGTTTGGCGTACATAAACTAAATTGTGATTCCTGTGATAAATTTTATATCGGCCAAACAGGTAGAAAATTTATCAAAAGATTTTCGGAACATTTACCTAGAAGAAAAAACATTCTTAATATAAAATCAATTTTTGCTCAACATCTAATCAACGAAAATCATTCATACACAAGTTTTGAAAATAATTTTAAACTTTTACATTTTTGTAACAAAGGTCCTCTCATGGATTCAATGGAAGAATTTGAAATATATAAAGCTATTAAGAAGTCACCATTTTTAATTTTCACAAATTGCACAGCTTTCATTTAGTTCTAATATTTTATACAATTTAATTATAAATTAATACCTTTCTTTATTGTTTTTTGTTCTTACCATATTTTATAGTTTTTTTAAAAAAATTTTTATTTTGTTTTGGTTTTTTATGTTTAATCTAGTATTGATATTTTTGGAAACAAAATAAAATTTTTTGAATAATATTGTCATAAATATAAATTCTTTCACCGATGATGGATATTTTATATCCGAAACGCGTTGAAATTTCAATAAAAAAATTTAAAAAAAATGTTATTTTATAATAGGTTTTAAATTTAAAATATTTGGGATTAAGAAATTATCAATTCCTGTATCCCGGGATTTAAAAAACGGCCGGGAAATAGAAACTCTACGTGTATCCTAATGCTAAAATTATAGTTCTTGGTGATTTTAATGTTCATAATAAAGAATGGCTTACACATAGCTCTAAAACTGATAAATTAGGTAAAGAGGCTGAA
Source organism: Diogma glabrata (assembly GCA_963693315.1). Classification (NCBI taxonomy): domain Eukaryota; kingdom Metazoa; phylum Arthropoda; class Insecta; order Diptera; family Cylindrotomidae; genus Diogma; species Diogma glabrata. The sequence goes on from OY856186.1 coordinate 130,797,860, forward strand.
CTTTTTGCTCTTTATCATAATTTCACTCAGATAATAGACCAGCCTACCAGAATTTCGGACATTCACGGTCAAAATAGTAACTTGCTTGATTTGTTTTTGATAAATGATCCTTCGTTGGTACAGTTTAAAGTATCAGAGCCATTAGGTGGATCAGATCATAATTTGATATCCACACATTTAAATATACAAGTACCTAAACAGTTTAAAGCTAATCCTCGTCTTGTTTGGGATTATAAAGCTGCAGATTGGCCGGGGTTTAAAGTTTTCTTTAAATGGTTTCCTTAGAAACGTAATTGTCTTTCCCATCAAGATCCAAACATCGCTGCTTCTAATTTTTCAGAAATAATACACATGCGCAGGTTTATTCCAAATAGATTGATCGTTCCGAAGGTTGATCTTTGGTTTTCGAGTAAATGCAAAAAAGCAATTAGAATTAAAAAATAGGCTTTTCAAAAGTTTATTCAAAACAAAACTGATGAAAACCTTAGATTGTACCGAATAGAAAGAAATGTAGAAAATAATAAATCGTTACATTCTACGTTAGTAGAACCCAATTTCCAACCTATACCAATTCCTAGAGTTTCTAACAAAATGGAGCGGATCATTTTTAGTAAAACCATAATCCGAAAATGCTTTTACAAATTAACACTAATAAGGCATCTGGGCCTGATATAATTCCTCTAATTATTCTTAAAACCTTTGCTAATGAGTTAGCACCAATCCTCACTAAAATTTTCCATTTATCATATAAAAAAGGGTGTTTTTCCTGATATATGGCTGATGCGGCGTCGATGAGAGGTGGACTGTATTTTTTTCCTGAAGAAATATTTGATGTGATTTGGTTGGCACATCAACTTCCAACACCGTGATGCAAATATGGAAATATCTCAGTTCATATAATAATTGAAGTTATGTACATATGAGATGATTGATTGAAGCAATGACGAAAATATCTCAGCTCATATAATAGTTGAAATTATGTAAGTGAGATGAATGATGCAATGATGAAAATATCTCAGTTCAAATAATAATTGAAGCTATGTAAACGAGATGATTAACTGAAGCGATGACGAAAATATCTCAGCTCATATAATAGTTGAAAATCATGCACATATGAAATGAAAATATATCAGCTCATTTAATATTTTGAAGTTATGTAAATGAGAGGATTAACTGAAGTAATGACGAAAATATCAGCTCATATAATAGTTGAAATTATGTACATATGAGATGAACGATGCAATGACGAAAATATCTCAGCTCATATAATAGTTGAAAATCATGTACATATGAAATGAATGATGCAATGATGAAAATATATCAGCTCATGTAATAGTTGAAGTTATGTAAATGAGATGATTAACTGAAGCAACGACGAAAATATATCAGCTCATATAATAGTTGAAATTATGTACATATGACATGAACGATGCAATGATGAAAATATATCAGCTCATATAATAGTTGAAATCATGTACATATGAGATGAATGATTGAAGTAATGACGAAAATATCAGCTCATATAATAGTTGAAATCATGTACATATGAGATGATTGATTGAAGTAATGACGAAAATATCAGATCATATAATAGTTGAAATCATGTACATATGACATGAACGATGCAATGATGAAAATATATCAGCTCATGTAATAGTTGAAGTTATGTAAATGAGATGATTAACTGAAGTAATGACGAAAATATACCAGCTCATATAATAGTTGACATCATGTACATATGAGATGAATGATTGAAGTAATGACGAAAATATCAGCTCATATAATAGTTGAAATCATGTACATATGACATGAACGATGCAATGATGAAAATATATCAGCTCATACAATAGTTGAAGTTATGTAAATGAGATGATTAACTGAAGTAATGACGAAAATATCAGATCATATAATAGTTGAAATCATGTACATATGACATGAACGATGCAATGATGAAAATATATCAGCTCATATAATGATTTAAAATCATGTACATATGAAATGAAAGATGCATGGAAACATCACCCGTTCCAATCGATGAAAACTTATACGAGGTTTTTTACTGCATGCACACTCGACGAATATTTGTCAGAGAACAAAGAAAAAACTATTTGGTTAATTTATATATACATTAAAAAACTGACCTGATGCACACAACTTTATATAAACTTCATTTATTAATTTTACAATTACTGATTTAACACATGGGAATACAAAATATTTAAAATTTACTTAAAACTAACAAAGAGAGAGCTTAGCTCATACTCAACCAACTACATGGTAACACAAACAACACTTTTCACTGACTATACTATTCAGATATAAATTCGTAAGAATAAGAGGACAAAACTACCAAAACAGTCCATTTTATAGAAAGCCAAAACTCTACAAATCATAAAACTCAACTTCTGTCAAGTTTTCCAACGATCTCGAAAATATCGAATGAATAATATAGAATAACGAACACATCAATTCAATGTGAACATTGAGAATATCAAACTAAAAATCAAAATATACCGAACACATCAATTCAAAATTGACATTTAGATTGACATTTCAAAAGGATTGTTTTGGTAATATTTGCATAATTTTATAAATAATAAATAAATCTTTAATTGGTTTTGTTTTGATTCTAATTTAAAATATTTTAATTTTTCAGATGAACTAAAAAATTCACGATAATGCGTGATGCCATACTGGCGACCTTAAAGTATTTACTTTAACAAAATGAAACGGTCCAGGCTGCGACATGGTTGCAATTACGTAATCCCTTAAAACCAGTTACGGACAGCAACTAAAGTAAATTTTAAGTGTATAAATATTCAGGGATGACTGTAGTCGAGGTGAGTGACCTGTCAGACTGAACAGACTGGTCGCAGAACATTGTTGCTTGAGTTACGTGGACGATTGCAAATATTAATTAGTGAAATATAAACCACCACTAGTTTGTAATTACTTGATACAACAAACTGCTGCAAATCTTCAACATCAAGATGTGAGATTACGCTGATTCGTGCTACTGAGCGTTTCAGAATGGATTGAGCTGGGTTAATGGAAATGACAATAGGCTCAATTTAAAATGACACAACGATTATACAACGAAATTGAGTTGTCGGACACACTCTGTGACGAAGAGTAGACCACATGAATGCTACTTGTTGGATATGCTGAAGATTACGAGCTTCAATGAAGTTGGCAATGTTGTGGAAGCAGAATTTTTAAAAACATCACAATCCGCTACGTGATACCATACATACGACGAAACCAAGCTCTAAAAGGGTCAGCTGATGAGTTAATACCGATTTCCAACTGGACTGCTTTGAGACGAAACACGCGAACATGCATATGAACCATTTGTCAGTTGCATTTGAGCACGCATCTCGAGCTAATAGAGGGGGCCTGCAAAAGTTAAATGTCAACGATTAAAGCTCGGTGCTACAACCTGAATTATCAATTTGGTAGACGGAAATGACAAAATATAAAATTCTAATTCAAACGAAATCATTTTCGGTTTGTAACATAAACTAGACGAAAGACGCGTGAAAATAACTAATGACTTTAATTCCTACTGAAGACAAACATTTTATTAAATTATAATAAATCACATTCTACTAAGTATGACGAAACGAATAATGACTCCAAATGAACATTAACTTGAGAAACGAATTCTAGTAAGATATGACGAATAACCAATTACTACAAATGAAGCATGTAAGCCTGTTAGCAAGGTCAGAGCTAATTCACATTGAAGAAATTTGTTTGATTTTGTCTCAACGACTATACGACGAAGGTGGGCTGTGAGACACACTCTGCCAAGGCAACGAAGAATGAGACAAGAGTGAACATCTGTTGGAATTATGATAGCAACAAGGAGAACGACGAAAAATTAATGAAGCTAACACATCCAAATACCAGCGAATGTTGGACAAACCAATATCAAAACTTCCATGTTGATTGACGAACGATGTGGATTAAATAATTAATTACTCCACACCTAAAAACGGTGATTTTGAAATGATCCGATGAATAAATTGGTAATTTAATATTGGAACATCCGATGAATATGCTATTTAATCTACTAGAATCCGATGAATATAATACATAATATAACAGAATCCTAAAAATAACAATTAATCTAATAAGGTACGACGAATGATTTAAAAATACGACAGAACGATTCTCTAAACTATTAACGAAGACAACAATTGTATCTGGAAATCACATTCTACTAAGTACGACGAAACGAATAGTGACTCCAACTATTAACGAAAAATCGCATCCCAACAAGGTACGACGAAAAATAAATAACGATTTTCAAAATAGTAGCGACGACAACAATTATATCTGGAAATCACATTCTACTAAGTACGACGAAAACGAATAGTGACTCCAACTATTAACGAAAAATCGCATTCCAACAAGGTACGACGAAAAAAGAATAACGATTTTCAAAATATTAGCGACGACAACAATTATATCTGGAAATCACATTCTACTAAGTACGACGAAAACGAATAGTGACTCCAACTATTAACGAAAAATCGCATTCCACCAAGGTACGACGAAAAATAAATACCGATTTTCAAAATAGTAGCGACGACAACAATTATATCTGGAAATCACATTCTACTAAGTACGACGAAAACGAATAGTGACTCCAACTATTAACGAAAAATCGCATTCCAACTAGGTACGACGAAAAAAGAATAACGATTTTCAAAATATTAGCGAAGACAACAATTATATGGAACTCAAGTTACATTAAAGTACGACGAACTGAATTATTAACGGAAATAAGAAATTTATTTTGGAATTCAAATTCCATTAGAGTATGACGAGATGTATAAAGATTTTTTAAAAATATTAACGACGACAGCAAAATTATTTTGGAATTCAAATTCCATTCAGGTACGACGAGATTTTGTACGACGTTGTTTTTTCAAGAGGTCTTCGTAAGGGGAATCCGGCATGTTAACCTTATGGAAAATTAATACCGAAGAGAAAAACGGATGAACATTGTTCCAGACGAAATATGTCAATAAAATGAAACAATCCGACAAGCCATCCACCATAGATAATTAAACAATCGACTAAGCGACATTCACTACTACACCCTGTAGTAGTGAATGTCCCGAAAAAATCACGATTATATGATCACGCAAGTCGTGTTAATAAACAATGACAATATAAATGCTAGAGAAATGCATAATGTTAATGATATTTGACGAAAATTTAAATAATTAAGTTACTTATAAATTATACTAAATGGTACCTTAAATTATCCAAAAACGTTGGTTGGTTTTTTTTCTTCCGAAGTTATTTTGAGACGAGCTGCGTATACATCCGGCTTGAAGGACCAAATGATGCGGCGTCGATGAGAGGTGGACTGTATTTTTTTCCTGAAGATATATTTGATGTGATTTGGTTGGCACATCAACTTCCAACACCGTGATGCAAATATGGAAATATCTCAGTTCATATAATAATTGAAGTTATGTACATATGAGATGATTGATTGAAGCAATGACGAAAATATCTCAGCTCATATAATAGTTAAAATTATGTAAATGAGATGAATGATGCAATGATGAAAATATCTCAGTTCATATAATAATTGAAGCTATGTAAACGAGATGATTAACTGAAGCGATGACGAAAATATCTCAGCTCATATAATAGTTGAAAATCATGCACATATGAAATGAAAATATATCAGCTCATTTAATATTTTGAAGTTATGTAAATGAGAGGATTAACTGAAGTAATGACGAAAATATCAGCTCATATAATAGTTGAAATTATGTACATATGAGATGAACGATGCAATGACGAAAATATCTCAGCTCATATAATAGTTGAAAATCATGTACATATGAAATGAATGATGCAATGATGAAAATATATCAGCTCATGTAATAGTTGAAGTTATGTAAATGAGATGATTAACTGAAGCAACGACGAAAATATATCAGCTCATATAATAGTTGAAATCATGTACATATGAGATGAATGATTGAAGTAATGACGAAAATATCAGCTCATATAATAGTTGAAATCATGTACATATGAGATGATTGATTGAAGTAATGACGAAAATATCAGATCATATAATAGTTGAAATCATGTACATATGACATGAACGATGCAATGATGAAAATATATCAGCTCATGTAATAGTTGAAGTTATGTAAATGAGATGATTAACTGAAGTAATGACGAAAATATACCAGCTCATATAATAGTTGACATCATGTACATATGAGATGAATGATTGAAGTAATGACGAAAATATCAGCTCATATAATAGTTGAAATCATGTACATATGACATGAACGATGCAATGATGAAAATATATCAGCTCATATAATAGTTGAAGTTATGTAAATGAGATGATTAACTGAAGTAATGACGAAAATATCAGATCATATAATAGTTGAAATCATGTACATATGACATGAACGATGCAATGATGAAAATATATCAGCTCATATAATGATTTAAAATCATGTACATATGAAATGAAAGATGCATGGAAACATCACCCGTTCCAATCGATGAAAACTTAGACGAGGTTTTTTACTGCATGCACACTCGACGAATATTTGTCAGAGAACAAAGAAAAAACTATTTGGTTAATTTATATATACATTAAAAAACTGACCTGATGCACACAACTTTATATAAACTTCATTTATTAATTTTACAATTACTGATTTAACACATGGGAATACAAAATATTTAAAATTTACTTAAAACTAACAAAGAGAGAGCTTAGCTCATACTCAACCAACTACATGGTAACACAAACAACACTTTTCACTGACTATACTATTCAGATATAAATTCGTAAGAATAAGAGGACAAAACTACCAAAACAGTCCATTTTATAGAAAGCCAAAACTCTACAAATCATAAAACTCAACTACTGTCAAGTTTTCCAACGATCTCGAAAATATCGAATGAATAATATAGAATAACGAACACATCAATTCAATGTGAACATTGAGAATATCAAACTAAAAATCAAAATATACCGAACACATCAATTCAAAATTGACATTTAGATTGACATTTCAAAAGGATTGTTTTGGTAATATTTGCATAATTTTATAAATAATAAATAAATCTTTAATTGGTTTTGTTTTGATTCTAATTTAAAATATTTTAATTTTTCAGATGAACTAAAAAATTCACGATAATGCGTGAACAATGGCAAATGGCAAGCGTTCAGCCAGTTTCAACGAATGGTTCTAAAGCAGATCCAACTAACTACAGACCCATATCAATTTTATCGGTTGTTTCTAAAACATTTGAGAAATACATTAATTTTAATATTCTGAGCTTCTAAGAGCCTTCAAAACTTCTCAATGAAAGACAATACGGATTCCGTAAAGGAAGAGCGACAGGAGATTTACTTTCGTTTGTGACGCGTATCTGGAGCAAGTCGCTTGAAAACAATGGTGAAACTCGGTGTAACTCTTGATATTGCTAAAGCATTTGACAAAGTATGACACAACAATCTTTTATGCAAATTGAGATGCTACGGTTTAGACGAGCAACTTATTTCTTGGTGACAGAGCTTTATATCTGATCGTAAATTTCATGTTACTGTTGATTGTGTCTCATCAGCCACCTTTTTAACAAATACTGGTGTTCCACAAGGTTCCGCTTTATCACCTACTTTTTTCTTCTCTACATCAATGACTTGCTAAATTCAAAAGTTAATCCCATCCATAGTTTTGCTGATGATAACACGCTTCATGCGTCTCACGAAATGCCAAATCCTTATGCACCAGCAACAGTTAATGTCGCTAGATCAAATTTTATAGAGTCATTAAATATTGATTTAAAAATAATCTTGGATTGGGGTGTTACTAACAGTGTTGAATTCAACACGAATGAAACTCAAGTTTGCCATTTTTCTATGTTATCAACACATAATCCGTTTTCATTAAAGTTTGATTCAAATGATCTTGAAGAGAAAGAATCTATTAGACTTCTAGGAGTTGTGATTGAAAATAATATGACATCGAATTCTCATATTTTCAGCTCATTTTTTAAGAACGCTGTTCAAAAAATGGGTCTTTTGGGTCGTTTTCGTAAGGCTTTTAATAGCAAGCAGCTTCTTTTAATACACAGTTAAAAATAAGCTGAATATGTAACACATATTCATATTCTACACATATAGGTCCTACGGAAGTTTTCATTATAAAACAATGCGAAGCTTGCTTTTAAAATAAATTTAATGCGCTTTGCAGTAGCAAGTTGTTTTCAAACTTCAAGCGTAGCAAGTTGTTTTCCAACTTTTACCATTAGTATAAAAAATAAATTATGATGGTAGAGTTGCATTTGCAACGTTTGCTTTGCAATTTAATAATAACTTGCTATACGTAACCCATATTGCAAGGCTTGTATTAAAAATTGCAGTAACTTTTTCAACTGTGTAAATATAAGTCATTTATTCGTCCTTGCATGGAGTATTGTTCTCACATATGGGGTGGCGCCTACGTAAGTAATTTGAAATGTCATGATTCTATACAGCGGTGAGCTATTAAATTGATCGGCAATATAAATCTTACTAACGACCTTGATTCCTTGCAACATAGAAGAGATGTTGCTGATTTGACGGTATTTTATAAATACATTATGGATGGAATAGCAGCCCATCCTTTTACATTTCGAGAAACAAGGTGTAGAACGGTAGCTTTTCAACGTGATTTTTTTAACAGAGTCTGGCGTCTTTGGAATGCTTTACCGGCGTGGGTCTTTTCTGATAATTTTAACCCTCAAAACTTTAAAACCAACGTGAACAAATCCCTCAAAGAAAATTAATAAATACTCTTGAGCCCTAGTTCCCCAGTTAGCATGGTATCTTCGTATGTTCAAAGAAGTCAATCTATAATTTATTATGGTTAACACTAAACATGCCTAACTTTGAATTAAAAAAAAACCGTTTTGGGGTGACACCCGACCGTAAAAAACTTAAACAAACCATCACAATGTTTTCAACGATAAATCACTTAGAAACCATTTTAGCCAGGTTATCCATATCATTTTAATTTATAAATTGTGATAACTTATAATAATGTGTCCTATAAATGTGTCCTATTGGTTTAAAAAGGATCTATTCTACTTTTTAAAATATTTGAGTTAATACGTAATATAAAATTTTAACAATATGTGTGTATTTCTTTTTTTGTAATCGAATCAACATGTTGAGCATTGAGTACCATCATCACAATTACTCAATAATAGCTTTGAATATTCCTATAGATACCATATTAACTGTTTTCTTTTACGGTACATTATTTAGTATGCAAGAATGTATCTTTAACGACCAGGTCTGAAAACACATATATGCTGAATAAGGTATAGGAAAAGTGGTCTCCGTCGATAATGTGGCACCCTGTGTCGATAGGGTGGCACCCTTGAGTTCTGTTCTATTCCAAAATTATGTCTTTATTCCAAAATTATTTCTAAAATATCTGCTTAACTTTACTACCTAATATGTTTTACATTTCAAACAAATTAATTGCAAACACCTAAGGAAACCAATAAATAATCAAATCACCATGTTTGTAAATAGTCTCAAATTAATTTTTTTTCCTTTATCTCGAACCTCGTAAATTTAAATGGATCGTTTTCCAATGGACACATAAATAATTACTGTAGAATAAATGGTAGTTATGCAATTACTATAGTTTTGCAAATTTTTATAGGTAGATACATATACTCATCCTGTTTGTTTTCAGTTTTATAATATTAATGATAAAATTTAATAAGACAAAAATATTTAATAACATTGCAATATTGCAATAAAGAAATCATTTTTCAAATACATAAGTGTATTGCTTTGGCAAAATAAAAAAAATTGAATTTATGTTAATCAAATCCATTTTTTAATTGTGATACATAAGAAGATATGGGACTAATTGATCAAAATCTGGGGTTAATGTCCATTTAGCCAATTATATGATGGTTATGATTTCGGATCTTGGATATCTGTCCAATATAACAAAATTAAGGATGAATTGTACACATTGTACAAAACCGGGGCATCATTGGATTTTTGTCCATTGTTTGGATTTAAATAAAACGTACGTTCAATAATTTCGAATTGTAATTGAATTTTATCTGGGATATTCGTCTTATACTGATTTTAAATGGTCACATTTTGAATATTTATAGATAGAAGGTTTTATAAGATATATTTCGTTTATGTTCTTGACTATATTATTAGAAGAGTATATTAGTAGAAAAAACAAAATTTCTAATCGAATTTTAAGTTTTTGGGCATATTATCATTATTGAGGATGAAGACTGACTATTTTTTTCAATTCGTTTTAATTGTAAGTTAAAATTACATAATGCCAATTTTCACGAACTTTGCATTTATGTATTTTAATTTTATTAGAATAACCCAATTTTGTAAAGTGGAAAACTTTGGAAACGAGGTTAAAATTTCATAAACGATAGAAGACGATAGACAGTCTTGCTATTAATAGATAATGAAAAACAGAAGTGGAAACATCTTTTATCCAGATGGATATAACTTTGGATATAACTTTATTTTTATCTAAAGAAAACCTAGCATTTGGTCGATATGATGGAGGACAAAGTTCTTTAAATAAAAGCAATTTCTAAGAACTAATCAAACTTCTGTCAAAGTACGATGCAGTATTAAAAGAACACATCTTGAATTAAATATATACAAAAATATAAATATTTTGCTAAATATTTGGAATTATGTTTGATAGCACACCTGACATTTCACTTATTGATCAAATGTCAGAAGTGATTCGTTAGGTGAAAATTGATGATAGAAAAGAGGAAATCAAAGAAGTATTCCTTGGATTATTTTCTTTACATGGAAAAAAAGCCGCTGATTTAAGCGATGAAATTCTTAAAAATCTTGAAAATGATGGCTTAGACGTTATGAATTGTTGTTCTCAAAGTTATGATAATGCAGCTGTTATGAGTGGTATACATGGAGGAGTGCAAGCTATTATTAAAGCAAAAAACAACAAAGCAATATTTGTTGGTGTATGGATCATTCAATTAATTTATGTAACCAACTCTCGTTTGCAAAAAATGTAGCTTTTGTAACATTTTTTGTAACAGTGCAATTTTTACATTTTGTTCTGCTTCGACTGTGTGTGATTTTCCATTTCTTTGCTATCTTTTGTTTCGGAATGATGTTTTAAGAGGAATAAATTGTGCTTGGATTGTATTGCAAAGCACAGGCTTGAATATTGATCAATTAGTTATAAAAATATAGTCACATCATCTTTATATTGAAGAAAAACCTAGTCATATTGTAGAAGAGGAAAAGGCAATAGATTTTGCTGTGAAAAAATCGAAGGACTGCGACATTCCAATTGAAAGACGAATTCGTCGTAAAAAACAAATGGTTGTTTTGAAATTTCAATTTCAATAAAACATGTACCTATCGAATTGAATAAAACTTGGTTCATAAGCATTTAGTACGGTTCATAACAGATCTGCAATCCAACTGTCAATTTTTTACTTCCATTAAAAATTTTTTTTTGCAATTTTTGGAATTTCTTTTCAGTGTCTTTATTGATGCCTACTGGTGCCTACAATAATGAAGTAGTTATATTGAAATTTGAGAAGATAATGATCGAATTTTGGGACATATTTATCAGAATGAGTCTACCATACAACTGGTGACTTTTCACACATTTTATTTTTAAAGTTTGTTGGGAGCATTTGCATTTTTTTCATCAATCAATTTTGATGATACTTTGACAAAAGGTGGAGATTTAAATGACAAAGAGCTGATTAGTTTTTAGACGATATTGGGATATGTTTTTAGTTTTTCTATTCGTACAACAGGATTTATGTCTGGTGGGATACTACAGCTTCTTTAATACTTTTATAATTACAACTACGTGAAATCTATAACATCGGTTAGCCATTAAATGAAGTATTTGATTGATATTAGCTCACTATATATCCAGAGTATGTTGTTTCCAGAGCTGTGGTGAAGTAAGCCTATGCATCAACGTTGCAATATTTTATTTAGGTTCTTGTAAAAATATGATTATCGTGATAGAGTGGATGAGTGAACGAACACAACAGAAATTAAGTTGATCATTCAAGCAAAAGGATTATCTAAATTATAAATTTTATTGAAAATATAAAATCGATTTAAATGTTACCAAAACTATTTGTTTTTCAAAACTAGATTATGTTAGAAAACCCTAGGTAATTTATCTGAATTTTCCTTTAGTCAGAAATTGAAATGAAATCTAATAATCTCATTTAAATAAAAAGGTAAAATTCGTTTATATTGGTTTCGTGTAATGCTGTAGATTATCATTTTTATAAAAGGGTTTTAGAATATAAATTGAAATGTTTTGCGATGTTTTTTTTGCGTTTCATTTTAAACAAACAATTTATTTTACATTTTCTTTAAAAGACTAGTTAGGTATTCATATTTTAATCCAAGTTATATTATAAACCTTTTTTATCAAATGTGATGTTACGTGTAAATTCAAACAATTATTTAACATTTTTAACTTTAAACTTACTAGTCATAATAAAAAACACGGATCACGGATGATGTTTTTCGTTTTAATATTGACGCTCGAATGAAAAATCTAAATGCACGCATATGAGTTTATATAAGCGTATACCCCCTTTCCAAATTTTGAACTACACGGTGATGGCTTTAATACAATGGTTTTAAAGATTTGTCTTCCAGAATATACTTTTTTACAATAGCTTTATACGGGTCCCTCAACAAACGTAACCCAAACTTTTTTAATTTACTGACAAAATTGTGGACGAGATTGGGAGGTTATCGCTACCTGGACTTCGACGTTCACAACAAACTATGGTTGGAATGCTCCAAATCGACCTATGATGTTGACAATAGTGGAAAACAGGGAGAAAGCCTATTCCAAATCGTTAAAAGCCCAACTTTCACTCCCCGTAATGGCGGTGATAATAGTTTCCTTTTAGACCTCTTTCTTACCACAATGCCAGATATTACGAATGTTGATGTCGCGAAAGGCAGTATTTTGAAATTTTGATCATTATTTAAATTCGTCAGTTATCAAAACTGATTTACTAAAAACTACAGCTCATAAGCCCCGTAAAATATTTCACCACTCAAAAATGGATAAGAATGATCTCCAAAATTTTTTCTATGGTTTCCCTTTCGACCATCATTATCTTTATACTGACAATGTAAATGTTTCTGCTCAGAACTTTACAGAAACCCTCCAATTTGCTACCAATAAATTCGTCCCATTTTCCATAATAAAACCCAAATCAAAATACTTGTATTCGAAAGCTGCCAAAGCGGAACTTAGAAACAAACGTAGATTATTTAATATATGAATTCATAACAAAACTCCTGCTAATCGATCCCAATATCTAAAGGCCAACAAAATATCTAACCAGATTATCTCAACCGAAAGTCTGAAACTGACAGAGCAAAAGCCTCAAAACTTACGTCTATGTCTATTTCTGACAAGGGTTTCTACAGTGCCATTAATTCCTTAAATTCTGGTACGAAATCTTCTATTCCCCTATTATTGATGGTGATTCAATCGTCAATGATCCCGCAAGAAAATCTAACTTGTTCGCTGAACGATTTGCTCTGAACTCCAGTGTTTTGGAAACCCAAGTAACAATTTTGCTCTACATATGCTTTATGAGCGCTCTTAGAGCTGATTTATAGAGCTACTTGCTTTAATGTTTGCTCTAAAAGCGCTCTTAGAACTCTTATAGAGCTTAGTAAAAGCAAAAAGTGGCGGTTTATAGAGCAACTTTATTATTTTTTTTAGCTCTATAAGAATTATTCCGGATGCCATTATTAAGCGCATAACTCTATATAGCAATTAAATGAAAACGTTTGAACCAATCATTATAGAGCTTTCTTTCAGCATTTTACTGTAAAACGAACTCGAATTATTTAAAACACATGATTAATTTAATAATTTTTAAAACGGATTTATTCGGATTTATTTTTTATTAGATTTTTTTTAAAGAAAATGTTTTGTGGATGTTTGACTTATTAAACTAAATGAAAATTAAATTGGAATATCGTTTAATTTAAACTATAAAATGTACATTTTGAGTATGGATTAAAGTGAAATATGCATGCCATTTATTTTTTGTCGTGAATATTATTACGATACTTCTTAAATTTTCAACGGGCTCTTGAAATATGTAATAATTATTATTAAAATTAGTAGTTATATAGAAAATATTTTTTTTTATTTGCATAAAAACTTGATTTTTAAATTTCTTTAAACTTAGTTTGGAAAATTGAGTATGATTTTAAAAGCTATACTTAAATTATAAATTTCAAAAAATAAAATAAAAATAATTTTCTATTAAATTCAAGAATGGAAGTTTTTTTTTATATTTTCTTTGATTAAATATGGACGGATTCTTGCAACCGTTATCATTTATGAACTTTAAAAGTTTTTTATCTCACTTGATATTATTACTCAGGATTTCGCTTTATTGGAGAGTAGTTTTTTTCATTGTTAAGATAGTTATAAAGCAAGTAACTGTATATGATTATCCTTTTGTTTTCATCAGAGCAACAAGCTGAAATACAAAATAATAAATAAACATACACTGAAAAAAACATGTCCTGTTTCCAATCGAAATGCAATTGTCTCAACCTCACCGTGCGGTCACATATGGCGATTCAAACTACGAAATTGCTTCAACAACTCTACAATTATAAATCGATGAAGTTGAGACAATCTCTCGAAATAGTTATGTGAAAATAAAATATAGTTCAATTAATCTCAAATACTTAAACTTTAAAATGAAAAATTCATGATATAAGGCCAAAGAAAACTTTTTTCAGGGAAATAGTTATTATCTTTATTCCACTACTGTTATATTGGATATAACACTTTATATTTTAAATAAACTTCATTCTGTTGTTAGGAAAATGTTATCGTGTAGTTGTCCGAATCACAGTGAAATTGTTTGCAAATAATTTTTCTTTGCATGAATAAACTGCCAGCTTCGAGATGAGGTTATCATGAACTTCAATTTTTTTTCAGTGTAGTAGAGCATTAACCTCTATCTCAGATTTTTTAGTTGTTGGAAGCGTTTTATGCGGAGTATATCCCTTATAATATTTTCACAGATAAAATGAAACAGTCGTAGGCCATGCTAGATGGAATTTGATATTTTTTTATTATAATTTATTATTAAAATTTTATTTTTTTATTAAATTATTTTTTAGTTTATCTTTAGTTAATTTATTAACTTTTAACATTAGTTTTTCTTAATATACATATTTACGAATGTTTCGTGCATTGCCTGTTTGAGAAAAAGAAAAAAGCAGTGGTCTCACAAAACATCAACAAACTACGATTATTTACATATAAGTGAAAAGGTCAATGCTTTCTATAAATAGAGTCGTTAGCTAAATCATAACCTCAAACAATAAAAAGCGTTGTGCATTTGATTGATGAATTGTGTACCACGTTTCAAAAGACCCTAACATTCGTGCACAAACTGATTTTAATAAACGTGTAACTCTATTACTTTTCCTTTTGCGCAATATATACCAATGGCCATGGGATTAAAAATTCAATTTCATTATTTGAAAAAAGAATTCATTATTTGAGAAAAGAAGAAAATTAAATTTAAATTAAAATTATCTGCCAGCTCTACAAAAGGAAAAAGCAACTCCCAATAGCATTAAATGTGTGTAAAACAAGTTTGTATTAAAGCACTTAAATGAAAAAACCAAAACACTCTAAGCATTCTTTAATGCAGCTCTTACACGAGATAATTTTATGCCCATGGAATTTTTTATTCCAATATATAGCGTGCTC
This sequence comes from Diogma glabrata, assembly GCA_963693315.1. Lineage (NCBI taxonomy): Eukaryota > Metazoa > Arthropoda > Insecta > Diptera > Cylindrotomidae > Diogma > Diogma glabrata. The sequence continues at coordinate 130,813,699 of OY856186.1, forward strand.
TATAAAATTATATATTTAAGCTCTAAAAGTGGTTATAGAGCTCATTAATAAAGCTAAATGCTCTACAAGGAAAAAGAGATAGAACTGTTAGGCAACAATGAATTAGAGCATTGTAAATTTTGTTTAAAGCTGTGAATCACTATTAATTACGTTTAAGAGCTATCAGGTTAATTATTTTAACTTGAAGAACTGTAATAAAGCACATTGATTCTTTCAGCTCTAGCAATTGTTACTTGGAAACTCCTAAGGAAATACCCTAAATCCAGTCTTCAGGATTTAATATAAAAGAACTCCACTTCAAACCCAAAATAGTCGTCAAACTTTTACAGGTTGAATATCAACAAAGCCTCTGGAATGGACAACATTCCACCCATTATTTTAAAAACCTTTTCTAAAGAACTTGCACCAACTTTGACTAAGATATTCTACCAATCCTACAAATCTAGAATATTTCCCTCGTGGTGAAAGTTGGCAAATGTCCAGCTAGTCCACAAAAAGGGACCAAAATCCGATATCTCAAATTATAGGCCGATAGCTTTACTATCAGTCCTATTCAAAGTCTACGAGCATTATATTATTACACACATTTCAAAATTTCTGGTATAGTAAATCATTATTAGCCGACAGCCAATACGGTTTTCGAAACCAACGATCAACTACCGACCTATTAAACTATGTAGCGCATTGATGGAAAAGCATACTTGATAAAGGTGGTGAAACATACGTTATCGCTTTAGACATCTCCAAGGCATTTGATCGAGTCTGGCATGCCAACTTAATCAACAAGCTCGTTCCGTATGGTTTTCATCCCAATGTTGTGAAGCTGATTCAAGATTTTCTATCTAACCGATACATTTTGGTCTCCTTAGACGGATTTTCTTCTGAGTCTAAACTAATTACCGCTGGTGTACCTCAAAGCTCAGTATTGTCCCCAATCCTATTTTGATTTATATCAACGAATTGTTGAAAATCACCAGCAACCCAATAAATAGTTTAGAGTCTAAACTAATTAACGCTGGTGTACCTCAAAGCTCAGTATTGTCCCCAATCCTATTTTGATTTATATCAACGAATTGTTGAAAATCACCAGCAACCCAATAAATAGTTTTGCAGATGATAGTACTCTGCATAAGTCGTTCGAGCACCTTCCTTCAAAAGAAAAAAAGGCGGGAACGAATTAATCCCACCTGGAGAGACGCTGCGATTAACGTGAAAAATGACCTAGAAAAAGTCGCCGATTGGGGTGACCAAAACCTGGTCAATTTCAACTCTACCAAAACACAGCTGTTGATTGTTTCCAGATTAAAGACCGAGTTACCCAAAGATATTTTATTCAGTATGTGTGATGAACCAATAGGTGAATGTAAAAACATTCGTTTATTGGGTGTCATAGTTTCAAATTACCTACTCTAGAACGATCATGCAATGGCGATGGCAAAAAGTGTGTCTAGAAAACTCAGCCTCCTAAATAGATGCAAAAAATTTCACTCCATACCAATTGCTCCATGTTTATAAGTCGTATATTCGTCCCTGTATGGGGTACTGTTGTCAAGTTTGGGGTGCTGCTTCTGTTACCATATTGGTCCTCTTGGACTCTGTTCAAAAGATGGCGATACGAATATTGGTGATTGACATCAAAGCTTGATTCCCTACAACATCATCGCACTGTTGCTGACCTCGTTGTTTTTTACAAAGATCGTCATCAACAGTGCTCAAATGAAATCAGCAGCCTCATGCCTCAAACTTATTCTTACTCCCGTTTCTCTCAGCAATCGGCTAGCATAAGCAGTCAAACGGTCGAGATCCCGTGCTGTCATACTGCCAGATCGCGGAAAGACTTCTTCGTCCGAACTGCATACATATGGAATGGTTTGCCGGAATCCACAGTTGTAGTATTCTCAAATAGGAATATACATATTCCCAACATAACTCCAAAACTACACAATGTAGCTCAATAACGGATAACATATCACAACCAAATTTATAAACCACCCAAAACCCTATTTCATCATACATTGCAACAATCATTTCCAAACATTACAACATTGTAGGAACATCAGGTGGTTTCAATCCGCAGAAAAAAAAGCGTTCATCAACACTTTAGAGCGCAAGTTGTTGTGGGACCTAGGTCTTAAAAGGCATTTATGTGTTGTTGTGACACATATTCTAAACCCTATAACACAACACTTTTTATTTAAAAAAAAAATTATTTATTTAGTCGTTTCATTGTTCACGATGAAAATAAATGTAACTTAAATCAGAAAATCCAATTTTAAAATCGAAATCAATTTTTCTTTTCATAATTGCATTTTTATCGAATCTAAATTAAAACACATATATACTGGTTTACTTTTCTTTGATTTTCTAGCAAGCTCAATTTTTTAATTCCATATACCCAATGTACGATCCTATTGTTCAATTAAACATAAAATTTTATTGTTGTAACGGTTGAAATTAATCCAATGTAAATTGTAAATAGAAAACGAAGGAAAAACTAATCGAGTCTAATACAATAGCCAATGTTGTTAAATGCAGATTCAATTATAATTCGATGTCGAGCAATTTAAAACACGAATTACGTCCGAATTGAGAAAAAATAGATATCAATATTTTTCTGTATAAGCTCTTCTGAATAAGTTCTCTAGTGTTTAATTTACAATAGTTCAAGTCATATAAACGTGAAATCTAATAATGGGTAGAAATTTCCTTTTGTTTGGTATTGAACTGGGTGGAGGTTATCAAACAAATCAGAAGAAAAGAAGGTTGATACGCCACTGTTTTGATTATATGTTTAAGTATGAGCTTTTTAACTGAAATGTACAAGTTTTAACGATGCATTGCAAATATAAAAGTATTTTTCTATGATAGCATATAGAAATTCTATTTTCATCACGCTTAATTTCTTGTGAAAATGGGTTCTTTTACTACAGTGTAAAAAGAATAACCAATTGTAGTTGCTGTGGTTTTTCATATAATTTTACAAAGTTTTTTAAACAAAGCAACCATGAAAAAATAGAATATGAATTTTTAATGAGATGTTGTCAAAAACTTATTTTATAATTTGAAGTAAATATCGATAATATATATATACTATCATTATCATAGAAAAGATTGCATTTCCTACGTGAGATAAAAACGTTTTTCGTTCGTAAACATGTCTCACTCGACGCTAGCGCGTTTCATGATCCAGTGTTTACTTGCGAAAAAACAATGTTTTCATCTCTTGTAGGAAAATATACTATTATTAGCATATATTATCACGTAAAACAATTTTGTAAAAATGCATTATATGTAAATTGTACACAAAATTATGCATAACACAAGTCATGCGCATAATAAGCACATATCGTAAAACGACTTATATACACATTTCAGAAGCATGTTTGCATTTCCAAAAGCAAAACGAAGCGAAACGAAACTTATTTTAATGACAATAATAACAAACAAAAGAATAAAAAAATGAAAAAGTTAATGAAATTTACCGTTTTCTGAGATAATATAACATTCGTGAAGGCAATGAAAACAAATACAAAAAACAAACGGTCACTTTAAATACATAATTTACATTTTAAGTCACTAAATACATAATTTTAGTGACTTAAAATAATTTTGTTTTATAGTTTTTGTATGCTTTGTTTCATGTCAGTTAACTAGATGGTCATTTTGTAGCGTTTCTCACTAGTGGGATTTCCAGTTGGAGACATTTTTTCTCACGTGTAGACAACCCTCACTTAAATTTTCCCTTTATATGAATTCATCGGAACTAAAATGAATTTTTAAGGAGAAATGGTAAGAAATGTCTAAACAAAATACATATGTCATTTCAAATTATTATTCTTAAGTGATAGTTTGCAATATTTTCAATTTAACTGATATTTTCAATTTAAGTGATATAATTAAATATTTTATAATTAAATAAATACTTTTAAAAAAAAATGGTAAGTTTAAAAATTAAATAAAATATTTATGTATTTAAAATATAAAATTAGTGTAGTGATTTTTAACGATATTTTTATATTTTGCAAAACAAATTCAATAGCGTCTGATGCTATTTTGTTTTAGGTATAGTGTAAACTGTAAGGGTTATATAAACTAAAACTAATTAAGGGATATAAACTAAAACTAATTAAGGGATATAAACTAAATGCATAGGTAAATATATATAAAATAAATGCAGAATTCGAAGCGTCTGAAGCTTTTGTTTGTTAATTTGTTTTAGGTATACTTATAAGCTAAATGCAAAACTCTAACTATAAAATAGCTAGAATAACCATACCTAAAACAAACTAACAAACAGCATCAGACGCTTTAAATTTTATTTTGCATATACAGGATCTTGGATCATCCAAACAATATTCTATCAGATGCTTCGAATTCTGCATTCAGTTTATAACTATACCTAAAACAAACACAATACAACAAACAAAAGCATCAGACGCTTCGAATTTTTGTTTGCAAATACCGGATCTTGGATCATCCAAACAATATCCTATCAGACGCTTCGCTATATTGCTTGGATGATCCAAAATCCGGTATTTGCAAAACAAAATTCGAAGCGTGCGATGCCTTTGTTTATTTTATTGTGTTTGTTAATTTAATTTTGATTAAATTAATTAGTCCTCAGCTCCAACGGCGATTTACGTGGAACCACCGGAAATAAACGGGCCATCATCATCACGTAATCCGAGAAGTTTGTGGCGCACATCCTTGAACCAAATAAGTCAAGAGGCAATAGATCTGCAAAAAGATCATTTGAATGGGATGCGTCAACAAACGACAGACGGCCGACAACAGCATGAGCAGTTAATTACAGAAGTGAGACATCTAAAAGAGTCGATCGATAAGATGACAGCAGTAGCTACAAAACAAGAAGAAGCAATTGTGGCTTTACGCTTTGTGAGTGAACGCCATCATGCAGAAATGATGGATATCATGAAAGCATTCATGTCACGATCACATAAATGAGGAGTATTTATTTATATTTTTATATTTTTTAATACATATTTTATTTTTTTTACAGGTTTAATTAATTAATTATTTGTTTACAGGTTTTAAAATAAACTAAAAAAAGAAATAGCTAGTAAAACTAAACTAAAAAACTAAAAAAAAATATACGGACCGTACCCTCTACGTACATTTCATTTATTTTAGTTACCAGCTATTTCTTTTTTTAGTTTATTTTGTTTATTTATTTTTAAACCGTCCTTTTCAGGACGACCAAAAATTTATAAATAATTATTAAAATCAAAACATAAGGGTATTGGTCCTTTTAAGGACTTATTTATATTTTAATATTTAATTTTTTTACAGGCTTTAAAAGGGTACGTATATCTAATTTATGGGGTCTTTACGACACACTTTCAGAGAATAAGTGAAGTCCTTTACTTTCGTGATCTTTTTTTTTCTAGTTCTTTTTTATTTATTCTTAAACCGTCCTTTTCAGGATGACCAAAAATTTATAAATAATTATTTAAATCAAAACATAAGGGTATTGGTCCTTTTAAGTACTTATTTATTTTTTAATATTTAATTTTTTTACAGGCTTTAAAAGAGTACGCATATGGGGACTCAAAATTATAACCCTTCAAAATGCAAGAAGGCAAAAAATCGTTAGAAGTGTAAAGACTATTTAAATAAAATAAAATGAATATAATTATTACAGTAACAAATTTTTATTTTATTTTACCTATGTTTCACCATTTTCATTATTTACATTTTACAATTAAACAATTAACATTTACTTCAGTCTGAAAGACCTAAGTATTACATTCATGAGCCAAAAGTGAAATTCTTATCCCCACTTTTTTTGGCATTTCTCGACGTTTTAGGACCTACTGATTCTAAAATAGCAAAAAAAAAATGTATGTGTCTGTCGTCCGGCCGTCCGTCATTACCTTTTGTTTTTACTTTTGGAATTTTAAAAAAAGTTTCAATTTTTGATATTGTTATAGAGTAAGAGCCCGCGACGGCCAGACCTTCGTTATTTTATAAAAACTGAAAGTTTCTCTGCGCATACCCCCTACTCAGGTAGGAACGATTAGCGACATATGAAGTTTAGATCATAGTGGCTTTGGCAGGGAGCAGGTTCCAAAGGAGTCTCCATTGTTTCGTGAAAGTATAAAAGCTAATTTTTTTATATATTCTTCGGGATAGTATTAGAAGTCACGTCACCCATTGCCAGACACTTACTAGAAACCCCCTGCCAGACACCATTAAAGTTTAAAGTTTAAGGGTGTCTGGCAAGGAGTTTCCACGATAGTAAGTGTCTGGCAATGGGTGACGTGACTTCTAATACTATCCCGAAGATATATAAAAAAATTAGTTTTTATACTTTCACGAAACTTTGGAGGCCCCTTTGGAACCTGCTCCCTGCCAAAGCCACTATGATCCAAACTTTATATGTCGCTAATCGTTCCTACCTGAGTAGGGGGTATGCGCAGAGAAACTTTCAGCTTTTATAAAATAACGAAGGTCTGGCCGTCGCGGGCTCTTAGTCTATTATAATTTTTGCAATATTTTTAGAATTTTGGAAAAGGTTTAAATTTTTAAGAATTTTTGAAAACACCAGAACAGAAAAATCGCTCCATATAGTCAAATTGGAATTGTTTCAAGTAGAAGACGTAGTTGAAATAATTTTGAAAAAAGTTTCAACTTTTGATATTGTTATAATTTTTGCAATAGTTCTAAAATTTTTGAAAAAAGTTTTAATCTTTGATTTTGTAATAATTTTTTGAATATTTTTAGAATTTTTAAAAAAGTTTGATTTTATTTAATTTTTACAATATTTTTGGAATTTCGAAAATATGAATTTGTGATTTTGTAATATTTTCTCAAAACTCTAAATGGAGAGGTTTTTGAGTAGTTTGCTGAGTATATCATCTTTTCACTAAATTATGTTAATATGTGATCTGTTATAATTTTCCGGCAACGTATTGATGTTTCGTGTTAGTTTTGCAATAAATTTCTAAACAGAGATAAAAAAATACTTGTGTTTTAACAAAAAGTTATGTTTGATATACATCGCTGCCCAAAACTAAAAACCATGTCCTCGTGAAAGTTTTTTGCCGAAAACTATATCAAATCCTTAACCCAGACCGAAGTCTTGATATCTCAGAGCTGTGAGATTTCGGCCCCTCCATATTTTAATAATTACATTATAAGATTATCTATAATTCTTTGGCGAACTTGACGACCTACTGCGAGGTAAGGATTGTTTTGTTGGTTCTCGGCTGAGTTACAGGATTTACTACTTGTATTTCATCCTCGACAGCATACTCATCATCGTAATTGTTCCAAACTAAAAAATTGTGACAAACTGCGCCTGCGTTTATAATTTTCGCACTTCTGAGTGGACCATAGCGCAGTTTCCTTTCCCCAAGCAAACAACGAAATCTGTTTTTCCACATGCCGATTGCTCTCTCTACTTGGCTCCTGATGATTTTAAGCCAACGGTAAAATTCTTGTTCACGTCGAGATGTCCCTTCTTCGCTAACTGTTGTTGCAAAAAGGCATTAAAGCAAAACCTTGATCGCCTAAAATTCAATATTTTTGAACCTCGGGAGTGGTGTACTCATTTCGGAACATGGCATACAGTTTACTTGTTCCAAACACAAAACTGTCATGTGCAGACCCAGGATATCGCGCATTTATGTAAGTTATTATATTACGATCATTCACGGTTATCAAGGTATTAATAGTATGAAAACCTTTACGGTTGACAAAGGCCATTTCCACTGTTTTTTCTAATCCAGTAAGGGCGATGTGTGTGCCATCAATTAGCCGTATAATCCCCGGAATCCCTTTTTTTGCGAACTCTACTAAAATCCGATTTCTTTTTGTTTCCGTTACTGGAAGTACGACATATTACTTCGGTCTGAAAGACCTAAGTATTACATTCATGAGCAAAAGTGAAATTCTAACCTCCCACTTTTTTGGCATTTCTCGACGTTTAAAGACCTACTGATTCCAAAAAAGCAAAAAAAAATGTATGTCTGTCTGCAGGCCGTCCGTCCTTCCGGCCGGCCGTCCGGCCGTCGTTACCTAGGCTGCAGGGAAAACCGCTGGAGGGATTTAAAAAATTTTTTTTCCTAAAAATAGGTATACTCAAGGGACAGGTCCGAAAGGACGCTGTGTTCGATAACCGTACCATAAGCGTGTCAAAATCATTGTGTCAAAAACAGCAAATTTTCATATTTTTGGCTTAAAAATGTTCATTTGAATTGATTACGAGTAGGAACATTGAATTTGGAGAAATCTTGATGGTCGGGATTGGTATGTGGGACCAAAATCTAGATTATTGCATTATAAGTTTGTCAAAAAATGTTGTCAAGTGTGTCAAAAGAAAGATTTTTATTTATTTTTTTACCCAATTTTTTGGGAAAAAATAAAATGAATTATTTGTTTGAAAGAAATTTTATTATTATTATTGAGATTTATGGCATTATAAGTTTGTCAAAAAAATGTTGTCAAGTGTGTCAAAAAAAATTTATTAACTTTTTCACCCAATTTTTTGGAAAAAAATAAAATTAATAATTTGTATGACATGCAATTTTATTATTATTATAGAGAATTATGGCATTATAAGTTTGTCAAAAAAATATTGTCAAGTGTGTCAAAAAATGATTTCATTTATTTTTTAGCCAATTTTGTGGAAAAAAAATGTAGCTGTTTTTATGACGTAAATGTAATTGAAAATGAAAATATAGAGGGGCTGAAATCTCACAGCCCTCAGTTATCAAGACTTCGGTCTGGGTTAAGGATTTTGATATAGTTTTCGGCAAACAACTTTTATGAGGACATGGTTCTAGTTTTGGGCAGCGATGTATATCAAACATAACTCTTGGTTAAACTACAAGTATTTTTTTATCTCTGTTTGGAAATTAATTACAAAACTAACACGAAACATCAATACGTTGTCGGAAAATTATAACAGATCATAAATTAACATAATGTAGTGAAAAGATGATACACTCAGCAAACTATTCAAAAACCTCTTCATTTAGCGTTTCGAAAAAATATTACAAAATCACACGTTCATATTTCTTTCGAAAATCCAAAAAAATTGTAAAAATTAAATAAAATCAAACTTTTTTCAAAATTCCAAAAATTAGAATAAAATCAAATATTCAAACTTTTTCTAAATTTCAATAATATTCCAAAAATTCAAACCTTTCAAAAAATCAAAATCAAAAATTCAAACTTTTTTCAAAATTCCAAAAATTAAAATAAAATCAGAAATTTAAAATTTTTCAAAATTCTAAAAATATTCCAAAAATTCTTACAAAATCAAAAATTAAAACTTTTTCCATATATCTAAAAATATTGCAAAAATTATTACAAAATCAAAGATACAAACTTTTTTCAAAATTCCAAAAATATTTCAAAAACTATAACAAATTCAAAAACTTCCATGTCCAATTTCATTTTCAATTACATTTACGTCATAAAAACCGCTAGATTCATTTTCCAAAAAATTGGGTAAAAAAATAAATAAAATCATTTTTTGACACACTTGACATTATTTTTTTGACAAACTTATAATGCCATAATTCTCAATAATAATGAAAAAATTCCTTTTCAAACATATAATTGATTTTATTTTTTTCCAAAAAATTGGGTAAAAAATAAATAAAAATCTTTCTTTTGACACACTTGACTACATTTTTTTGACAAACTGATAATGCCATAATTATCAATAATAATAATAAAATTTCATTTCAAACATACATCAAATTTAATTTTTTTCCAAAAAATTGGGTAAAAAATTAAATAGAAATCTTTCTTTTGACACACTTGACAATATTTTTTGACAAACTTATAATGCCATAATTCTCAATAATAATATTAAAACTTTATTTCAAACAAACAATTAATTTAATTTTTTTTCGAAAAAATTATGTAAAAAAATAAATAAAAATCTTTCTTTTGACACACTTGACAACATTTTTTGACAAGCTTATAATGCAATAATCTAGTTTTTGATCTCACATACCAATCCTGACCATCAAGATTTCTCCAAATTTAATGTTCCTACTCGTAATCACTTAAAATGAACGTTTTTTAAGCCAAAAATATGAAAATTTGCTATTTTTGAAACACATAATGATTTTTTTGACACTTCCGGTACAGTTATCGAACACAGCGTTTTTTCGGACCTGTCCATTGAATAAACCTATTTTTAGAAAAAAAAATTTTGAAATTCCTGCAGTGGTTTTCCCCGCAGAGTAGGTAATGACGGCCGGACGGACGGCCGGCAAACAGACATACATTTTTTTTTTGCTTTTGTAGAATCAGTAGGTCCTAAAACGTCGAGAAATGCCAAAAAAAGGGGTTAAGAATTTCACTTTTGGCTCATGAATGTAATACTTAGGTCTTTCAGACCGAAGTAATATGGAGGGCTGAAATCTCACAGCTCTGAGATATCAAGACATCGGTCTGGGTTAAGGATTTGGACATAGTTTACGACAAACAACTTTTATGATGTGATGCGATGTATATCAAACATAAATCTTTGTTAAACTACAAGTATTTTTTTATCTCTGTTAAGAAATTAATTACATAACTAACACGAAACATCAATACGTTGCCGGAAAATTATAACAGATCATAAATTAACATAATTCAGTGAAAAGATGATACACTCAGCAAACTACTCAAAAACCTCTTCATTTAGCGTTGGGAAAAAATATTACAAAATCACAAATTCATATTTCTTACGAAATTCCAAAAAAATTGTATGAATTAAATAAAATCAAACTTTTTTCAAAATTCCAAAAATATTTCAAAAACTATAACAAATTTAAAAATTTCCATGTTCAATTTCATTTTCAATTACATTTACGTTATAAAAACAGCTACATTTTTTTCCAAAAAATTGGGTAAAAAAATAAATAAAATCATTTTTTGACACACTTGATACTATTTTTTTGACAAACTTCTAATGCCATAATTCTCAATAATAATAATAAAATTTCATTTCAAATAAATTATGGATTTTATTTTTTCCCAAAAAATTGAGTAAAAAAATAAATAAAAATCTTTCTTTTGACACACTTGACAACATTTTTTGACAAACTTATAATGCAATAATCTAGATTTTGGTCCCACATACCAATCCCTACCATCAAAATTTCTCCAAATGCAATGTTTCTACTCGTAATCAGTTAAAATGAACGTTTTTTAAGCCAAAAATATGAAAACTTGCTGTTTTTGACACACTTAATGATTTTAGACACACTTCTGGTACAGTCATCGAACACAGCGTCCTTTCGGACCCCTTGTGTATATCTATTTTTAGAAAAAAAAAATTTTGAAATCCCTCCAGCGGTTTTCCCTGCAGCGTAGGTAATGAAGGCGGCCGGCCATCTTATTTTATTTTATTTTTTTGTTTGCTTTTTTAGAGTCAGTAGGTCCTAAAACGTCGAGAAATGCCAAAAAAAGTGGGGGTAAGAATTTCATTTTGAGCTCATGAATGTAATACTTAGGTCTTTCAGACCGAAGTAATAATTTGTTTGAAATGAAATTTTATTATTATTATAGAGAATTATGGCATTATAAGTTTGTCAAAAAAATGTTATCAAGTGTGTCAAAAGAAAGGTTTTTATTTATTTTTTACCCATTTTTTTAGAAAAAAATAAAATTAATAGTTTGTATGACATGAAAATTTATTATTATTATTGAGAATTATGGCATTATAAGTTTGTCAAAAAAATAATGTCAAGTGTGTCAAAAAATGATTTTATTTTTTTTTTAGCCAATTTTTTGGAAAAAAATGTAGCTGTTTTTATGACGTAAATGTAATTGGACATGGAAATTTTTGAATTTGTTATAGATTTTGAAATATTTTTGGAATTTTGAAAAAAGTTTGTATTTTTGATTTTGTAATAATTTTTGCAATATTTTTAGAATTTTGGAAAAAGTTTAAATTGTTAAGAATTTTTCAAATATTATTGGAATTTTTGGAATATTTATGGAATTTTGAAAAAAGTTTAATTTTATTTAATTTAACAATATTTTTGGAATTTGATTATAATTTTCCGGTAACGTATTGATGTTCGTGTTAGTTTTGTAATAAATTTCTAAACAGAGATAAAAAATACTTGTACTTTAACAAAGAGTTATGTGTGATATTCATCGCTGCCCAAAACTAAAAACCACGTCTTCATAAAAGTTTTTTGCCGAAAACTATATCAAAATCCTTAACCCAGACCGAAGTCTTGATATCTCAGAGCTGTGAGATTTCGGCCCTGCCATATTTTCCGAATCAAAATATTTAGTAAACCGGTGACTTCCTTTATACATTTACTAATTGCCAATTGTGACATGTTTTTTTAGGTAGATTTCATATAAAAATCTACCTATTGCAATGGGCTTCATCTCGGAATTTCGGAAAAATTTTGATGCCAAACGACTATATGTGATAAGCGGAGATGGAAAAACAAAAAAAAAAAAAAATTATATATATATATATATATATATATATATATATATATATATATATATATATATATATATATATATATATATATATATATATATATATATAACGATATGAGGTATAACGGAATTTAGCGGCACTCTCACGGTCGCATTTTTCGACCTACACCAAAATAATTTTTTGTGTATGTTTCGGCAAATAATGTCTTGGACAAGTTCGTGAACTGGCCATATCCGGGTACCGGTTAAGCGGCTAGAGCCTAAAAACTCGAATAATCTAGGGCGCTATAACTTCCGTTTGAATAATAATATTTTAATAAAATTAAAAAATATTGAATATTTGAACCTTTTTTTATCATTTTTATCCAGATGACAACCTTGGCGTTTCAGGTTCTTCAAAAACCAGCTGTTTTAAAAATTTACTAAACTTTGCTGTCCTTGATCTAGCTGAAATGGTCAAGCTCATATTTGAAAACTTTTTTTCACGTACTTAAAATATAAATCTTTCCAAAATTTTCAAAAAAAATAGTTCAAGTTTAACGGTTGAGACCCTAGGTCAGTTGAAATGAAAACAAACGCAAAAGACAATGCTTTCATCATGTTTCAGTTTATGTTATTTAAATTCATCTTAGCTTTTAAACATACTTTTCAACTATAGCCTCAAAAAAAATTTCAGCTTTCTAACCCAAAAGGTTCCATTTTTATAAGCGTTATAATGCAACCCTTACAAGAAAAATATCAACCCATTTAATACCATAGAAAAATGATCAAAATCTCTTTTGTTTTTATTTTTTTTACTAAGTAACCGTTTGAAAAAAGATTAAATAAGAACAAAAAAAACACAACAACAAAAGATGATTTTGAAATAAAATTGTTTGATAATGTTTGATTACAAATTATGTGTGATGGTATAATTGTAGTTGTGACGTAGTTCATTTGATCTTTGGTGGATTTAATATGTTTTTAAAAGTAGTTTAAACCAACTTAAATAAAACTGTTCCGAAATTGTATTGATGGAGTTAGTTCGGATAATGTATTTAATTTGGTTCGATAATTTTTAGGTAGATTTCATATAAAAATCTACCTATTGCAATGACCGTCATCTCGGAATTTCGGAAAAATTTTGATGCCAAACGACTATATATGTAAAGCGGAGACGGAAAAACAAAAAAAAAAAAAATTATATATATATATATTAGGGTGTCCCAAGACATAGAGCAAAAAAATTTTTTTGCAAAATTTTATACGCATACCCGCTAAATTTTTTCCAATTAACCTTAAAAACTTCAATTAAAAGTTTTACTGCGATTGGATGACGATAACCCGTGCCGACTTGAAGTTGAACTTTAACATACGAGCTTTTGCTGGGATTACTGTGTAATTATTTGAGAAATAATTTTACTCTCATTAAATAAAACGCCAATGAATTAGAAAAAGATATTACTTCGGTCTGAAAGTCCTAAGTATTACATTCTCGAGCCAAAAATGAAATTCTTACCCCATTTATCGGCATTTCTCGACGTTTTAGGACTTACTGATTATAAGAAAAAACTGTATGTCTGTCTGCCGTCACAACCGACGAAATATAGAAAACCGCTGGAAGGGATCTCAAAAATTTTTGTTTATAAAAATAGGGTTACTCAATTGTAAGAGCCAAAAGGACGATGTGTTCAATAACTGTACGGGAAGTGTGTCAAAAAAAGTCGTCAAGTGTGTCAAAACAAGGAAATTAGCCTAATTTTAGCTTTAAAACGTTAATTTAAGTGATTACGAATAGGACCATTGAATTTGGAAAAATTTTTGGTCGGTATTGGTATGTGAAACCAAAACATAGATTATTGCATTATAAGTTTGTCAAAAAAATGTTGTCAAGTGTGTCAAAAGAATGATTTTCATTTTACTTAATTTTTTGGAACAATATGAAATTAATTATTTGTTTGACATGAAATTTTATCAAACATGAAATTGGACGTGAAATTGGATCTTTGATTTTGTAATAATTTTTGGAATGTTTTTAGAACTTTAAAAAAAAGTTTAAATTTTTTATTTTATTTTAATTTTTAGAATATTTTTTGAATTTTGAAAGAACCATGAATATTTGGTTTTGTAATATTTTCTTGAAACGCTAAATGGAGAGGTTTTTGAGTAGTTTGCTGGGTGTTTCATCTTTTCACTAAGTTATATTAATTTATGATCTGTTATAACTTTCCGGCACTTATTAATATTTCGTGTTAGTTTTGTAATAACTTTCTAAACAGAAATAAAAAAATATTTATACTTTAACAAAGAGTTTTATGCTTGATAAACATCGCTGCCCAAAACTAAAAGCATTGTCATCATAAAAGTTTTTTGCCGAAAACTATATCAAAATCCTTAATCCAGACCGAAGTCTTGATATCTCAGAGCTTGAGATTTCAGTCCCTCCATATTTTAATATTATTTTTCATTACAACAACTATTACTAAGTATATTTTCTTTTCAATGTTTGCTGTTTACAGTCCGGATATAACATCTTGTGCTTTTGTACGCAACATAACAAATATAACCTCAATTGTAATTAAACAATGAAAGTCCTGCATTAATTTTACCGCTCTTTCAGCTGTATCTGAACGATACAATGCTTTAAGCATTGATATTTCCTTTTTAATTATTATTTCTATTATTATTTAATCTACTTTCAATTTATCAATTTTGGAAACAGGCACCATTCTACCTTTTCTCTATACCATTCTATTTTATGGAGATCAACTTTTTGCCAATGATCTCTAATTTTTTGAAAAAGTGGAATGTCCGGACTTATTATAGGCACATGTTTTATTTTCACTTCAAAAAGACTTTTTTACACCAGCTCGTACATGTGATGGTTGCAAGCGAAAATGAAGTTTTCTGTATTGATTTTTTTCAACGCGCACACATACGATATGTTTTTGAAGCAGTTATAGTATCACAGCAGAGAATTTGCACTTTGTCTTGAGTTTTCAATCTAAAATAACATTCCAAACGTGTCTATAGAATTATTCAGTTTTGGCACAACAATTGTTCTTTGTTTTCGTATGAAATGTATTATATTAAAAAACAATATATTATACAACAATACTATACGAGAGCTTGTCCATTTAAAGGAAGTTTTGGGTTATCTTTTAGGTATATTTTTTGTTTAGAACTACGTAGTTCGACAGACATATTTATTTTTCAAGAAAAAATCGTATAACCGACAAGACATTTAGAAATTATAAGCACATTAAAACCGGTATGCGCGCTATAGTACACAATCAAGTATTGAAATGTTTAGGTGCAAGTCGGCACGGGTTACTGTTATTTAAATTGCATGAAACTTTATTTACAGTTGTTTTGACATAAAAGGAAAAAAATTAAAGGGTATGCGTTAAAAAAAACAATTTTAATTTTTTTGGGACACCCTAATATATATATATATATATATATATATATATATATATATATATATATATATATATATATATATATATATATATATATATATATATATATATATATATATATATATATATATATATATATATATATATATATATATATATATATATATATATATATATATATAAATAACGATATGAGGTATAACGGAATTTAGCGGCACTCTTGCGGTCGTATTTTTCGACCTAGACCAAAAATTTTTTCTGAGCGTGTTGCGGCAAGCAATGTCTTGGATAAGTTTGACAACTGGCCATATCCGGGTACAGGTTAAGAGTCTAGAGCCTTAAGACTGTCAAAAACAAAGCGTTATAACGGCCGTTTGGGGCAAAATATGTAAACAAAATTTATAAATATTAATTATTTAAACATATTTCTATCATTTTTTAAAAAGCCAGACATCTGCAATAAAAGCTTCTTTAGCTATCTGCAATAAACTGTGTGAAGTACAACGGCATTTAGCGGCACTTTCACGGTCGCATTTTTTCACTTACGCTAAAAATATTTTCTGGGTATGTTGCGGCAAACAGTCTCCTAAATATGTTTGACAATTGGCCATATCGGGGTACAGGTTAAGTGCCTAGAGCCCAAAAACTGTTAATGTTTATTTTTAAAGTTAGTTTAATACTTTTGTTTTTAATTAGTATTTTTTATAAAGTAATCTGATAAAACCGATTCTAATTGCACACATAACTGTCTGATCCCGAAATCTACCTATTTCTAGCGGATATACCTGCCGCTTGGACTTTTTTTTAATAAAATGTGTTGTGTAGTAGGAATTACAAAATGTGTCAGAACAACACATAGATACCTTTTAAGACTTAAGTCCCACAACAACATGCGTCTTGAGGTATAGGTGGACGCTTTTTTTAAATCTTTGTGGATTGAAGGCACTCGAGACTATTGATTCGGGCAAAGAATTCCATTTGTACGATGTGCGCACAAAATAATCCCTTTGCATTTTATTACTATGACAGTGAGTAATCTCGACGGTCCGACCGCCTGCACAAGCCGATTGACGAGTCAAACGGGGGAAAACATATGTCTGGGGCATTATGGACCTGATTTCATCCAAGCACTGCTGTTGACGATATTTATAAAAAACAACGAGATCAGCAACAGAGCGACGATGTTGTAGGGAATCAAAATCCAATGTTAAATTTTGATCACCAACAATTCGTATAGCTCGCTTTTGAACAGAGTCCAAAAGAGCCAGGATAGTAATAGATGCAGCGCCTCAAACTTGACAACAATACTCCATACAGGGACGAAAATAGGAGTTATAAATGTGGAGTAATTGATTCGAAGTAAAATATTTTTTACATCTATCGAGTTTTCTTGACGCGCTCTTTGCCATGGCCATTATATGATCGTTCCAGAGTAAGTCATTGGATATTGTGACTCTCAATAAACGAATGCTTCCACATTCGTCTATTTGGTCGTCACACATATTAATTGAAATATCGTTGGGAAACTCGGTCTTTGATCTGGAAACAATCAATAGCTGTGTTTTGGTGGAATTAAAATTGACCAAATTTTTGTCACCCCAATCGGCGACTTTTTTAGGTCCTCGTTTACATTCATGGCAGCGTCTCTTCGGGCGGGATTTATTCGTTCATGCATTTTACCCTTTGAAGATATGGGGACGAATGACTTGTGCAGTGTACTATCATCTGCAAAACTATTTATTGGGTTACTGGTGATTTGCAACAGTTCGTTGATATAAATTAAAAATAAAGTTGGAGATAAAACTGAGCCTTGGGGTACACCAGCGTTAATTCATTTGGACTCAGAAGAAAAGCCATATACAGATACCGAGATGTATCGTTTAGACAGAAAATTTTGAATCAACTTCACGACTGCGGGATGAAAACCGTACGCAACGAGCTTGTTGATCAATTTGGCATGCCAGATTTGATCAAATGCTTTTGAGATGTCTAATGCGATCACGTACGTCTCACCACTTTTCTCAAGCATGCTTTTCCAAAGATGTGCCACATAGTTCAATAGATCGGTTGAACCGTATTGGCTGTCAGATATCAAATGGTTGTCTTCCAAAAATTTGGATATGTGTGAATTAATATATTGCTCGTATATTTTAGACAAGACTGGGAGTAAGACTATTGGTCTATAGTTTGAAATATCACATTTCGTTCCTTTTTTTGGGACAGGCTGGACATTGGCCAGCTTCCAGCAGGATGGAAAAATACCAGATTTATAGGATTTATAGAATATTTTGGTGAGAGTTTGTGCAAGTTCTTTTGAAAATGTTTTTAGAATAACAGGAGGAATGTTGTCCAGACCAGAAGCTTTGTTGTTGTTTAACCGCCTTAAAAGTTTTTCGACAATTTTGGGTTTGAAATGTAATTGTTTCATATTAACTCCTGAAGCCTGGATTTGGGGTATTTCTTTAGGAGTTTCTAAAACTGTTTCATTTGAAGCAAAGCGTTTCGCGAACAATGCAGCTTTCTTTGCAGGGTCAGGAATGATTGAGTCACCATCAATGATAGAAGATTTAGTACCATAATTTAGTAGTATTGAAGATTTAGTACCATAATTTAAAGAATTAATGGCACTGTAAAAACTTTTGTCAGAAATTGACATACTTGTAAGTTTTACCGCTTTCGCTCTGTCAATCTCTGCTTTTTCGTTTTCAATTATTTGGTTTGATATTTTATTAGCCTTTAAATATTGGGATCAATTAACAGAGTTCTTTTTATGAATCCAAATATTAAATAATCTACGTTTGTTTCTAAGAGCCAATTTGGCTGCTTTCGAAAACAAATATTTTTGTTGGGGTTTTCATTATCGAAATGGGAACGAATTTGTTAATACCGAATAGAATGGTTTCAGTAAAGTTTTGAGCAGAAACATTTACATCGTCAGTATAAAAACAATGACTACCAAAAGGGAAACCTCGAAAAAAACTTCGGAGACCATTGGTATCCATTTTTGAAAAGTGAAATATTTTACGGGGTTTGGGAACTCTAGTTTGTAGCAAATCAATTTTGATAATTGATGTGATTAGACAGTGGTCAGAATTTCCAATACCACCCTTATCGACATCGACACTCGTAATATCTGGCATAGATGTGAGATAAAGGTCTAAGAGAAAACTTTTATCACCGCCATTACGAGGAGTGAAAGTTGGGCTTTTTACAATCTGCGTCGGGTCGTGCGATGCAGAAAATATTTCTGCCTGCCTTCCATTGTTGTCGTCGTCGGTCATTTTGGAAAATTCTAACCACGATTTGTTGTGGACGTTGAAGTCACCGGTAACAATAACTTCACAATTTTGAAATTGTGCTCTAATTTCGTCGACAACATTAGTCAAGAGATTAAAAAAATTGGGATTATGTTTGTTTGGGGACCGGTATAGAGCTATTGTGAAAAAAGAAATTTCAGGTAGACAAACCTTTAATACTACTGTGCTGTAGCCATCACCATGTACTTCATAATTTGGAAAGAGTTTATATGCAACAATCTCATGCATGTATGCATATACACCTTGATGAAATTTAAAAGCTGATTCAAGCCTATATTTGGGATTTAGTGTTACGTCATAGGGATAGTTTTCAGAAACTTGTGTTTCTGTAAAAAAAGAATATGCGGTTGGTCGTGCTCGAGATGATGTTGCACGGCGTCCCGGTTGGCATTCAATCCACAAAGATTTTGGATGTGTATCTTAAATTTTTTATCAAATGTAATAGTCATTTGATCAAAATATAACTTGTTTTAAAAATGGGTAACTAAACAATAAATCCTATCATTTAATAAAATATGACATAGGCCAATATTTCATGATAGGATGTAAGAAATGATAAACAGGTGAAAACCAAATTTTTAAAAAGTTTAAAAGGTTACTAACATATTTATCCATATTGTTCCCACGAGTTAAGACGCAATAAAGGTCACCAACAGGCCTTCATCTATACCTGTCAGAAGTCTAGTACTTTTCATGGTACTTTTCATGGGTACTTTCAGAGGCTGGTACTTTTCATGGTTTGACCCTACATGAGCCCTCTCTAGTGTGTACCCACCAGAGGGTGCTAATAAGGGAGCACCTTCCCGCGACCCGGGTGGCTAAGCCAAGGTCCCCGTTCCCGCTAGACATGACAACAGGTGTACGGTTTGCAATAGCAGGCTAGAGCCAGCTATAGCTCAGGTACCTCGGGTTCGCCCAGTCCCGTATCATGGTCTAATCAGACCAATGACCCCTGAGGTATACTTTTTGAGGCCAATACTTTTTATTTGATTTTGGTAAGAGCCAGTAGCATTAAAATTAAAAGCCACCAAAGCCACTTTGTATCGAATGGAATATTATTTCGATTACCAGTAACGGATAGTCCTTGTTGTTGAAGGTTTAAGATTTCCAGCTCATCAATGAGCTTTATAGCGAAAGGCTGTGTAAATCAGTAGTAGTTTTTGAGCTCCATTTCACTCATTTCATACGGATTAAATCTGGCTCTCCTCCACTTATATAAATTTCTCATACCGTGCCAGTAATCGTATAGATTTTGTGGGATTATTGAGGTCATGATGTATGCATATACACCTTGATGAATAGCAGGCTAGAGCCAGCTATAGCTCAGGTACCTCGGGTTCGCCCAGTCCCGTATCATGGTCTAATCAGACCAATGACCCCTGAGGTATACTTTTTGAGGCCAATACTTTTTATTTGATTTTGGTAAGAGCCAGTAGCATTAAAATTAAAAGCCACCAAAGCCACTTTGTATCGAATGGAATATTATTTCGATTACCAGTAACGGATAGTCCTTGTTGTTGAAGGTTTAAGATTTCCAGCTCATCAATGAGCTTTATAGCGAAAGGCTGTGTAAATCAGTAGTAGTTTTTGAGCTCCATTTCACTCATTTCATACGGATTAAATCTGGCTCTCCTCCGCTTATATAAATTTCTCATACCGTGCCAGTAATCGTATAGATTTTGTGGGATTATTGAAGTCATGATCTATAAACAAAAAAATTAGACTATTAAATAAACATTCAAAACGAGATGCATATCAGTGTTGGAGCCAAAGTCTAGACCGTTAAAGAAACCATACAGTTATAGAAAAACACTTTTAAAAAAATGATAGTTTGTTTGTTTATGTTTTAAAAATTACTAAATAAACTTAAAATGCCTGTTTTTGAAAAAAATCCTTTAAATCTTAGAATTTCAATTTTTAAAGAAATATTAATATATGGAAATTTTTAATCACCATAGATCTACATCATGGATATTGTAAAATATGCACTATAAAAAGCGTTTTAAGCATTTAAAATATGCCTCAGATACCTACGATTTAGTCCTAGCCTTTTCGCTATTATATACCGTACAATAAAGATATTACGAGTGTTAATGGTAGTACTTAATTTGAAATAAAATGTTTTTGAAATAAAATGTTTTTACAGTTTTTAAACTAAAATGAAATAAAAACAAATTATAAGTAATTAAGCAAATAAATGTTTAATTGACGACGGTAAATTCCTAGTTTACGGTCCATTAAAAACTTAAGCTTTTTATAAATAAATCAAAAGATTATGTTCTAAAATTTACAAAATCATTTACTAGAAAATTTATTTGACGAATCTTATTCTTAAATTTGTAATATTTGGAAACTTTTAATCTTTTCACTTATTGTTATAAAACTTTATTTATAAATGCCCACCGTAAACTAGGAATTTGCTACCCATATTTATTATTAAAAATAACACTAAACATATCACTCACTAACCTTATTGTTTTTATATTGTTTTTTTTTGGTTTTTTACATAAATTTTTTTTTTTTTTTTTAATAAAATAACACATTTTGTGTAGTAGGAATTACAATATGTGTCACAATAACACATAAAAACCTTTTAAGACCAAGGTCCCACAACAACATACGTTCAAAGGTGTTGATGGACGTAAATCTTTCTTTTTTTGTATTTTTATATTTTTTGTTAGAGAATGGATAACTAAACAAAAAATCCTATCACTGACAAAATATGACATAGGCCAATATTTTATGATAGCATAAAGAAAATAAAAGTAAATTAAAAAGTAAAGAGCAAATTGTTACAAAAATTTGCTGAAACAAAACAAAAATGTAGTTGCCAATAATCCAGTCGGTTGCATATTCCTTGATCCTGTGACGCACTCTCTTTCTTAAAGATTAAAGCCCACACATAATTATTATATTAAGGCTCATTTCTTCAAGGAAGCGATAGCGTCTCATCATCAAGGATTATTTAACAGCTAAGATTGTGGGTGCTACCGTTGACTGAAAACAGTTCATCCGCCACCACCCCTAAGATGTCACCTTGGCTAGTGATATCTCACTGCTATTGCCAGTGGTGTGTGATATCTCACGTCAACTCGTATGTCAATAGCAGGGACTGGAGTACGCGGGGTTGTCACACCCGTAGATCAAAAATAAAAAAAAAAAATAAAAAAAAATTTCAAAATAATAAAAAATGATCCCTCCATGCGGGAGAAAATTAAATGTTTTGAAAATAATTTTATAGTTTTTGAACAATGAAATAAAAATGAAACAAGTAAAATTAAATAAATGTCATATGTCAAAATTGACAATTTGACAAACAATATTTTTTCAACGAGTGAAAACGAGACAAAATATATTGTGCCTTTCTTCACAGGAGAAAATTTAATGGATAATTTTTTTTTGCTGTCAGAAATTTTATTTTACATTCATACAAACTATGATATTTAAACAGTAGGCTTTGTTTTAAGTGTCGGCAATTCTTCTTGTCGTCGATAATTTTGCTTTGTCGTTATGAAAATTCTTTGTTGTCATTTTTTCTTCTAACAAAATGAAATTTAAGTTCATCTTGGTAGGCGCATAAATGCTATAAATTTGTAATTTATTTTTGACAAATAAACATAAACATGCAATCACTTATATGAATGAAAACGGACATTTTTATTATTTGCAAACTGCATTTTTACATAATTTTGTATTATTGAATATTTTGTAGAAAAATTTTATTTAGAAAGTAATACTTATCTTTTAATCAAAATTATAATTAAAAAAAATTATCTCATTAAATACCACTCTTCATTGAAATTTTTTAGAAAATCTTTCAATTTTACTCATTAAATTATTTTTAAGCAACACTGCTCAATCAAACCACTACTTAAACCACTCGTCCTTCGGACTCGTGGTTTATTATGCGCTTTGATTCGCAGTGTTGCTAAATAATTTAATTCGTAAAATCAAAAAAATTTCGAAAAAATTTCAATGACTCGTGGTATTACAACCGAATATCCATCCACAATTCAAACTAATCAATCTTGGACAAACGTCGTATCTCACGTTAAAATTCAATTGGAAATCTCACTAAGGAGAAACGCAACAAAATGACCATCCTGATATTTAAATTTATTTTTTATAATATTAAGAAAATTATATAGAATTAATATTATTTTTATATGTAAACCAAATATTTAATTTTTTTGAAATTTGATTTATTTTTTCATTTAAATTGTAACAATAAAATAATAGCGTAAATGGACGCATCATTTACAAATGCAATCACACACATATATTTTCAAGTTACAACTTTAAAGAACGGCCGCTATCTCATTTGTCGTAATGACGTTGCCAAAAATGTAGCCTATGAAAATTCGTAACGTAGCAGAAGATCCTAATCGTAAAAGTCATATTTTTGTATTTATAAAAACGAAAAAATGGTATTTTATTAAAACTTTTGCCTTAAATTACGGTAAAAATATGTTTTAAATTTTTGGAGGTAGTTTAAACCCATATATTAAGGGTAGAAAGATAAAAATTGTTTAATCTTTCAACCCTTAAAATATGGTTTTAACTTCCTCCAAAAATTCAAAACGTATTTTTACCGTAATCTTAGGCAAAGTTCTAACAAAATACTATTTTTCCGTTTTTTGTTGCATAGATTTCGAGAAATACGGCACGATTTTTGTTAATTTTGTTTTAGTTTCTTCGTTGTTTTTTCTACTATCGATTAATTTTGTCTTATTATCCACGTTGACAAGGAACTGGTCCAAAAACTTTCACAGAATGAGAAAATACTATAAAATCACGTTTTTTCACCTCATGGTTTTCTTAGGTCAGTATGCGCTAAAACTAACTATTGACTCAAACTATGAATATTTAAACTATGATCATCTTTGATCATTTAACCAATTTAACTACTTCAATCCCTCACATCGAATATTTATTTTTAGTACAATTATGTGTTGGGTTTGCGGAAAATTATTTTTCAAAAAAGTTTATCCATTTTCAAGTTCGACTTAAAAAACTATAATAAAGATTATAAAGGATATATACTAAAGCAAATCAACTCAAAGGATATCTCACTTGAGAAACTCATAATCACCTGCATGTTGGACGGATAGTTGATAATTGGGTAATTGTGAAACATATATCCATATTTCATGGTCCATTTTCCACATATTTAGAGTCAGTTCATGGTTCTGTAACTTTTTAGCGAAATAGTTTGGTTATCTTTTTTTGTTTCATTAGTGATGGCAAATTAAAATTCATTTGTTATTTTGCTTTTCAATATTTTAGTTTATGTTATCATAAACAAGGATGTGATCAGTTTTATATATGCACTTATGTAAGATTTTACATTCAAAATGATAAAAAAAGATGCAGATAACTGCACGTGATATATTTATTTTAAACAAATATATTCGGTGAGCCTTAGTTTGTTAAAAATCGATTTCTGTTAAGAAAATGATTACTAAGCTTTCAAATTTTTCGTTCTTTCTTTTCGTTTTTTATTTTTTTCGTTTTCGGATTTCTTGAAGTTTAGGGTCTAACTATTACTAAACAATGAGTCTACATAAGAAAAACAAAACAACTCTATGTTACGGACGACCACCAAGGACGACCATCAAGTACGGGACGACCACCAAGTACGAACGCAGAAACTGCTCTTAAGTGCTTAAAAATATGTCTGATCTTAAAAACTTTTGGGCCCGATCTCCGAAATGTAAGTGTTTCATTCAACCAGTTATACTCATTTTTCGTATAATTTGTTCAGTTTAAGCGATAATGGATGTAACTTTTAATGTAGGCTAATGCTGCAAGCTACATCTGGAAAAAATACATAAATTGAAAACTTTTGAACTTATTTACACATTTTTGATTTTTTCAAAATAATTGTTATTGACCTGATAATTTGAAAAATTTTTGATGATGGCCTGAAAAGTTTTTAGATCATTAAATTGTTCGTTAGACGATCAATAAATCATTAGTAAAATATTCATTCATTCATTTTCATATACAAGTTTAGGTGTGATATCGCATAATTTTACATAAATATCTACGCAATACGAAAAAATATTTAAATAATTAAATACTGAATCTTGATAACTTGTTGCAAAAAGATTTGATTTTTTTGATTTTTTTATGCAATGCTCGGCATATAATCGGCCTTCAACCGATCGTTGTTGAGACAGTTGTTATCATTTTTTCTGGTGGGAACTTTCCTACATGAGAAAATAATCTATTAAGATTTAAATTGACATATTCCAAATTCTCTGTAATGTGGATTAAAAAATTCAATTGCTATTACATATTCAGCTAGCAATTTCTTGAATTTTTCATTCATACCTCTAAACAATTTTTTTTAATCAGTTAAGGCAAGTTTAAGCCATTAAAAAAATCTATCAGAAAACAAAAAACTCCAAAAACAGGAAAACGATTAAAATTAAAAACTAGTAATGATAACTATACACTACAAGATCTGAAATAAAACCAGTTTTGTTTATTGGTGCAAACAAGAGAATATAGATCAGAAATGTGTAATGAAGAGCTTTCTCATTGGCGAACCAATGAGAATGGCATAGCAGGATGCGTACCTAGAGTTATTTAACGCCGTAACGACTAGAGCTGAACACAAATACAGAAATGTACGCAAATTACGTGAATAAACAGAAGTGGAAACAAAACGAATGGAAAAATGAAACTCTGGCGACCTCTTTTGCGAAAGAACCACTATTAGCACGTCCAACCCCCCACAATCATTCCCATACGCCCACACACTCACGCTTCATACACGCTAACATTCACCCACACACTCAGACTGCCAAGCAAGACAATTAAGCTCAAAGACCCGCAGCAAGTACCGCAAATGGTAGTAATCAAAAATAAGTTGTATTGCTGTCATCTGATCAATATGATACAGCTCGTAAGCCACTGCCATTGCTGGTAAACCAAGGATCAAATCTTAGAGCACGGGAGAACGTCACACGCTATATTGAAAGTCTTTATTATTTATTTACCTTTTTCTTTATTAATAACATTTTCAAAAATTTTTGAAACCATACGAAGTTACCAAAAAAAATATTATTTACAGCTCCAAAAAAGTTATAATTTTATTTGTAAGTTGAATAAATATTTCAAAACCAATTTAATTGGTTTTTTTTTAAAATACCTGTAGTTTACAGTTGGTTAATGTATTAACCAATTTAAAATACCTGTAGTTTACAGTTGGTTAATGTATAATACGGTTAATAAATATAAAACCTGACAAGAATTTGTTTGTTTGTTTGTTTGGTTTTCATATTATTTGGGATTGATTTTTAATTAATAAAAATATAAATTAATAAATTTAGGTAATATAATTTAAAATAATAAAAAAATGTATTTGGAAAACGAGATATTACCTCGGAGCAAAAATATTTCGATTATAATCATTTCCAAATTAGACCAAATGTGTCTCGCTACAAGCATCGCCAACTCTCACACACACGCAACGACAATCAAGCCCCCATTCATTCACTTGTACACCCTTTCACGCGCATTCACACTTATACGTTAGAAAAAGTAAATAAAATAAACAAAGTTCGCTCACCCCGATTATATCCTCCCGGCTTCCGGGTCTTACGGCCTTAGCCCTCCATCAGCGGCGAAAAATCCCATAGGCAAGGGGTCATTGCCAAAATTGCATAAATAATACTTAAATGCTGCGTTGAAATTCGGTAGACAGCCAGAAATTTATCAAAATGTTGCGTTGAAATTCGGTTGTAACAGCACAAAAAATTGTATATCAATGTTGAGTTGAAATATGGTTGAAATACGGTAGTAATAGCATAAATGTTGAAATCAGGTATATGCAGAGTAAAAGGTGAAATATATACTCGTCGAATCAGGCATACGTAGAATAAAGGTTGGAGTATATAATTGACAAATCAGGTGTATTCAGAATACATTTTGCAACACATATGTAAAATTTTGAAACACGTACAACGGTTGAATCAGTTATAGGTAGAATAAGGGTTGATCTATATATAAGTGTCTAATCAGGCATATTCCGATTAAATGTTGGAATACATATATTTGTCGAATCAGGTATATTCAGAATGAATGTTGAAATAATTGTCGTATCAGGTATCTCCTGAATAAATGTTGAACTATACAATTGATAAATCAGGTATAAGTCGATTAAAGGTTGACATATATAATTGCCGAATCATGCGTATTCCGAATAAATGTTGAAACACATACAATGGTTAAAGCAGGTATGCGTAGAATAAAATTTTGAAATATGTATAATGGTTGAATCAGTTAAATGTAGAATAGAGGTTGAACTATATATAATTGTCTAATCCGGAATAATCAGACTAAATGTTGAAACACCTATAATTGTTGAACCAGGTATACGTGGAATATGATTTAAAACTATTCCAAAAACTGTTCCTGATCCTATACCGACGTCTGGGGATATTTATATTAATTCAACTTAAAACAGTATTATTGACTACCAACTGGACCCAAATCACTACACTCATCATTTGGTTTTCTAAATTTATTATAATAGATTTTTCATTGTTCAAGCGGCAAATATGATCGTGAAAATAAACATTAAACCTCAAAGGGCATAAAAACAAATATTTTACCTTTCTTCGCTAGTTTATTTGACAACTATTTATTAATTAACTTTATTAAATCAGTATACCTTTCACAACATGACTTAAAGATTTGTTTACAGTAACTAAGTGACCGTATCGGCCGCCATTATAACACCAAAAAAAAAATAATTTTCTAATCAATTCTATAAATTTTGCTAATTTTTTTTCTTTCTATTTAATTTAATTATGCACAACACAAACACATATTAATTTTTTTCTTCCTTGTATATTTTATTAAAAGATTTCAAAATTAAACTATTAATTCTTTTAATCGGACTCAATAAATTTAGAAACAATCAAATCGACGTATCGACCGCCATTATGACACAACAAAAAAACATAAATTTACTAATCAATTCTTTAAATTTTGCTAATTTTTTTCTTCCGATTTAATTTAATTATGCACAACACATACACATAATTAATTATTTTTCTTTTGTATATTTTATAGAAATAATTCAAAATTAAACTATTAATTCTTTTAATTGTATATTAAAAGTAAATTAAAAACCAACAAATCGACTAAATAAATTTAATTCGAACTGCGTCCACTGTCAAACTTCATCCAATAAGACAATCAGATCAAGAGACAGAGTCACAATGTTATAAATGATTTAAGAGAGCATGTTTGTAATGTTACAAACATAGATAATTTTTGTGTATTTAACATACACGACACAAACATATAAACTTGTACTAAATCCAACACTACGCAAAATTTTACTAATAAAACGAATTGGAAACTAATTGCACTATATTTAAAATTTAATTTAATTAAAATTTTTCGACTTAAATTTTACAACTTAAATTTAATAGGCAAAATGCATGAATGCAAAATTTCCGTATTTTGTCATTCATGAGAGAAAAGATGCTGACCAAGAGAGAAAAGATCGTATAGTCATCTCTTATATAGTAATTTAATATCGAAAATATCGCTACCAATTTCGTAGTAGGGGAAATTTGCAAGATCATTATCTTAGTACATTTTCCGTTTCAAAAAAAAAACTGTTTGTTATTTTGTAATACATAATATTGTAAGACGATTTCACGAAATAAGCTATTTCCAACGCATCGGGAAGAAACATGAATATATTAGAATGGATCAAACGTAAGTTCAACCGATTTTATGATGTTTATGTGTTATGAGATAATAGCTTACAACCGTATTACAGTAAAATTTAGATTAAATTGATAAAAATGTCTAGATAAGAAATATAATACGTTTTGAAAACAATTGCTAAACTGATTGTAGGATAATAATTGTTAGACAATAAAACGATTGGACAAATATGCACAGCGGTTTGAGGTTTGAAAATATTTAGAGCAATTACGGTTACAGTCCGGAGAATTCAAATTTATGGAGTGTGGTAAAGTAGTGCCGGTGAAAACGCAGTGTGAAACAATAATAGGATATTGTAAATGGAATACTATGGTTAATTGTTTTATGCTAAGAACAAATTTGTGTCACGGAAGCTATATGAAAATAGGACTATAGATAGTGAATGAACGAGAAACTATTATGAACCATGCGTGGTAAGGAAAATTGTGTTTTATGAGAAGACAGACACTACATAAATCTGAAACCCTACCGCTCTACGTTATCATACTCCAGTCTACATAACAAATGAACGCAGACCGAAACTATTAGTGTCTGCTTTTTATAAAAATTAATAAAAACTTGCTCCCGAAAAATGGGTCTATTCAATTACTATTCTGCTACTACACTACTACACTACATCGTACAAGTTTTTACAGAAGTGCTGCAATTTGAATAATTTTTGTTTTAAAATCTGTTCCACGTGTGTGGAAGAAAAACATAAAAAATTATATTTCTACCCACAGATGTCAAAATTTCAATTTTATTTGCATTTTCGAGAAATGATCTTTATTTCTGTTCAGAAAAATTCTCAACTTTAACTTCGGTTTGAAAGACCTAATTATTACAATCTCGAGCGAAAAATGAAAATCTAAGCCCCACTTCTTTTGGTATTTCTTGACGTTTTAGGTTATAACTATTTTAAAATAGCAAAAAAAAATGTCCGTCTCTCGACGAAAACACAAAAACTACTGGAGCGATTTAAAAAAAATTTCAAAAAATAGGTTAACTTAATGTTAAGAGCTAAAAGGACGATGGGTTTGATAAATGTACCAGAAGTGTGTCAAGAAATTATCAAGTGTGTCAAAAAAAGCAAATTTTCAAATTTTTGCTTAAAAATTGTTCATTTTTAGTGATAACGACGAGTGTTGCAAAACGCTACTCGTAAGGTAACGCTAAAACGAAATAACGAAATGAAATAGCGTTATTAATGAGGACTTACATAACGTTTCAAAAATTAATTTGCGTTACAATAACGTAAAACGTAACGATAACGTTAATATTTCATTTCGTTTTTTATGAATTTTTGTATAATTACATCGGTTTTATAAAAGCCGACTTATCTGGGGCCCTATTCTTGAACCATTGCGAAAATTTTCGGTATCGAGTTAATGTGAAAGTATAACGAAAATCTTTAAATGGTATTCTTGAAAACATATTACGAAAATTTTCGCACTTAAAAGGTTACTAAAGTTTTGGTAATGGTTTTTTCGTTCCTTATTTTATTTTCGTAATAAAATTTATATGAAAAAAATCTCAAACTTAAATTTTTCATGAGAAAAAATTGGATAGTTATAATAATTTAAATTCAAGATTTTATTAAGATTTTTTATCTTATCTTTATCTTTCATAGCAATTGTTCATTCAATTCAAATATATGCATTCAGTTCTAGTGACTTGTAATTCTAAACTACATAATGGATACATTACATCCATTGCAATCGTGTATATATTACACGATTGCAATGGATGTAATGTATCCATTATGTAGTTTAGAATTACAAGTCACTAGAACTGAATGCATATATTTGAATTGAATGAACAATTGCTATGAAAAGTGAAAAAAACCATAACAAACTCTTATTCCAATTCCAGCTCGGGATCGAACCGGCGTCCTTCTGATCAGAGATATTGGTTAACCATTTAACGCACTTGACCATTGAATAGTTGGGATTTGTCTCCCATATTTGTAGATCCATAATGTTCTTCATTCAATTTCAACTTAGTTGAAGTATGAAGAACGGTAAAACGTGATCGTAGAGTAGATAATAAGACAAGACAATAAAATTGAAGTAAAAAATTGTAACGTTAAGTCCATCGTCCAAAAACAAATTTTTATCTACAAGAGCTCGAATTGAGATAAGAGTTTATTAAGGTACTGTCGATATATTACAATTTATTTTTTTTTAATTTAGTTTTAATAAGGCCAGCTATATTTAGAGCCGATTGTATGAACGTAAATAGAAGATATATCCTCGGATATAACGCCGTTTGTATTGTATGATGAATCAAAATAGAACAAAAAATGACTCCAAAGGTATTCTTCTATTATTTGTTTTATCTGCGGTTTTTCTTGTTTAGAACTGTAGATCAATTTGTTTCCATTTGCCTTGAGATGCGCATAGCAGGATAATTTTGTTTATTTCCATCTTTAGCATTTGTGCGTTTCTAAAATTTGTTTTTTGATATAAATTAATAGTATTCTAATATAATTAATTTAAGTTTTCAAATAATTTTTTTTTAATTTATAATTAAATTTATTTAATAGAAAAGTAAAAGAATAATTATTGCCACTTATAAAAATACTGCTATAAAAATGCAGTAAAAACAAAAATACAAAAAACTCCATCCGTGTTCATATAATCGACGAAAAGTAAAATTGTCGGAGGAAGATATATGGCTTTATATGGCTTAACAAAAATGATTTCAGTTTATGGACTATCTTTTAGCACTTATCCCACATCGGTAGGTAGAATAAAGGAAATTGCTAGCCACCCGCAATTTGATTATCAGACTGTTGGGATTATTGTAAAATTACGTAAGCTTAAAATAAATTCTAAAGGCTTTTAATAGAACTCTTAAATATGGTTCTAGATAAAATGAAATCACAGCTTTCGAAGAATTCATTCAAAAATTAAAACAAATAAATTATATTATTTAATTAAAAACAATTTGGAAACTATTATTATATTTTAATTTTTAAAATAAATCAAATCTATAATTTTAAAAATGTCTAATTTTGATTATTTTATATAAACTTTTTCAAAAAGTTCCTTCAACGTTCCAGTAATATATCAAATAGTTTGACATATTTAATCACCTCATTACTAAATGTCATTATTTTTTAGTCACCACTTTTCTATTTTCGCAATGGTTGCAAGAATACTCATT
The DNA here is from genome assembly GCA_963693315.1 of Diogma glabrata. Lineage (NCBI taxonomy): Eukaryota > Metazoa > Arthropoda > Insecta > Diptera > Cylindrotomidae > Diogma > Diogma glabrata. The sequence continues at coordinate 130,845,755 of OY856186.1, forward strand.
GATTAGATACCTAAAATTTTCGTAATGGTTCATAAATAGGGCCCCTGGCCTTTTTCAATTTCTGTACATGCTTTACCTAAAGGTTTTGGTAGTTCTAAATTTTTTTGATATGTGTGACAAAATAATGAGCATTTTGTAAAATCTTAAGTATATTTTTAAGATTGAGTTTAATTTTAAAATAACATAACTATAACACTATAACATAATGACATATAATATTTTTCTGTTTTGTAACGAAATAACGTACCGAAAAAATAAAAATAAACTTATAAAAACGAAACGCTTAACGTTACGATTTTTTTTGTTTTGCAACACTGACGAGTAGTATAACCTTGATTGTGGAGACATTTTGATGGTCGGCGGTATGTGAGACCAGGAACTAGATTATTGTATTATAATTGTGTCAAAAGTGTGACAAAATGCAGTTAACTGTGTCAAAAGAATGATTTTCATTTATTTTTTTAACCTATTTTTTGGAAAAACATAAAATTAATATCGTTTTCTTTTTGACAATAAAAGTGATCTAAGAGCAAAAAAGCAGTTTTCAGATCATCATTTTTTGCATTTCGTATTCTTTTTGTAAGGCTATCTTTTTGGCCTTTTTTCTCCTCAAAAATATTTTTCTGAATCTAGATTTTTTCGTTGATCAAGTTGTATATACACTAGTAACCCAAATACATTTATACAACTGTCAAATTTAATAAACAAACAAGACCCCATTTACTTATTATTATTTTAAAGTGAAATAGTTATAGTTTAAATAAAAGTATTGTCTAAATCGTGTTTTAAATTAAAAATTAATAAAAAATTATATAATTAAATACAATTGATTACAGAAACATTCAATGACAGTTTACAAACACTTTGTAGTTGTGTTAGAGTAGAGAATATGAAAATATTTGATTAGATCAAATTTTTTCATATTCATTTTGTAAAAAAAATAACTTTTCTGCTCTGGCAAAAAGAAAACGACATAATTATTTGCATGACATGAAATGTTATTGAACCTAAAATTGGACATAGAATATCCAGTTCTATCCAGTTTCAACTCCTCCAAATTTATAGGAACAGTTGGAAAATATCAAGCTGTTGTTGTTGTTATAATTTATGCAATATTTTTAGAATTTCGGAAAAACTTTGAATTTTTGGTTTTGTTTTAATTTTTGGAATATCTTTAGAATTTTGAAAAAAGTTTAATTTTGATTTTGTTATAATTTTTGGAATATTTTCAGAATTTTAAAAAGTTTTAAATTTTTGATACTATTTATTAAAAAAATATTCGTAGGCATTTTAATTTTCAACATTAGTAAAAATTCATTGGTTGAAGCCTATAATTTAGTTTTACGTTTCGATATATATATATTTTTATATCATCTTCAGAAAAAAGGTACAAACTATAGCAAAATGAATACAAATGAAAAAATCTTAAAAACGTAACAAAAAATTTATTTGGGATTTTTGAGATCAATTAAACTCAAGTAAGTAAAGAAGTAATTGGAATTTTTTCAATTCAAAGGTATGGTTTGAAGTTTCTCGGCAAAAACTCCACTTCCCATTTTTCGTGTTTCGGATGAATTCGAACCTTCCTCGTCAGTGCCCGGAACGAATACTTGGGCAGAAATATTAAAAAGCAAAAACAAGTTTTATTATTTTTGATTGTTTCATGTAAGTTTTAATAATTTTTTGTAAAAACTTGTTTATGCTATTTTAATATTTTTTCATTTGTATTCATTTTATTAGAATTTGTAGCATTTTTCTGAAAATGATATGAATATATATCGAAACGTAAAAATAAGTTTTATAAATAAAATAATAGGCTTCAAACAATGAATTTTTACTAATTTGGAAAATTTTTGGTATTGTTATAATTTTTGCAATATTTCTAGAATTTTGAAAAAAAGTTTAAATTATTGATTTTGTAATCATTTTCGCAATGTTTTAGAAATTTGAAAAAAAAAAAATAAATTTCTGTTTTTATTATAATTTTAAAAATATGTTTGGAGTTTTGAAAAAAAGTTTTTGAAACCAAATCAGTTTTTGAAATCAATTCAATCAGTCCCCTTTTTTTTGAAAAAAATTAAATTAATTATTTGTGTAATATGAAACGTAATCGAATATGAAATTGGTAGATAATGGGTTCTTTGTTTTTAAAAAGTGAAAATTGCTGAACTTTAAATGGAGAGGTTTTTGAGTTGTTGGCTGAGTGTATCATTTTTCACTAAAATATGTTAATTTATGATCTGTTACAATTTTCTGGCAACCTAATGATTTTTCGTCTTAGTTTTGTAATAAACTTCTAAATATAGATAAAATACTTCTAGTTTTACAAAGAATTTTAAGTTTAATTTACATCGCTGCTTAAAACTAAACACAATGTTCTCATAAAATCCTTTTGCCGAAAACTATATAAAAACCCTTAACACAGAACGAATTCTTGATATCTCAAAGCCTTGAGATTTCAGCTCCCTTAAATTTTTTTAATTTTTAAAATCCTAAATTTTTTGTTTTTAATTTTCAACTTGAACGTATGTTTGCATTTGGAATTATAAAAATTAAATGCGTCTTGACTTTGTATGGTTGCAAAAAAATATAAAAGATTTGAGGGAAATTATTCGATGTAAAGTTTATACTTTGGGTTCAAAAATTGATGTGTTTTCTTAAACCATGTTGATCTGTTGATTTCCTATATTGAAAAAAACTATTTTTGCTGTAAATCAAGCCTTTTTTGTGTTGTGATCAATTTTTTTTACTGTAGTTACATCATAAAAATTATCGTGATTAATTTTAATATATATGAATTGAAATTAAATATGAATTACTGATTTTTAATCCTTTTTCAAATCTTAATTGAAAATATGTGTTTTTGTAGAAGTATTCTAGTAAATTAAAAAGAACTTGAATAGGGAATACGATCAATTTCTATGGGACAAATAATTACAACAATTTATATCTATCATTAATGAATATTTTTATTTTTATTTTATAATAAACAAGCTAATTTTTGCTAATATGTGTTGAGTAGCATAGTGATTAGCACACTGGACTTAAATAAGGAGGATCCTTGTTCGATTCCCATCTCGATAAAAGTGTTTTTAAGCAAAATATTAGCAACTATCAAATCAACACACTGGTTTTTCATTTAACTGATAGTCAACCAATATGGTTTTTGCCGTTTATGGAACAAAAAAATGGATAATGGGACTTATGAGTATCAACATCTTCTTTGCATTCTTTGCATTCCTTACATCCTTTACTTTTCTTACATTTCTTAACTTCTTTACATTGATTTAAGGACATACAAAGAATTGATTCCCAAAATGTAAGAAACTACGTAAATAACTATTTGTAAAGAATTTGCACAACACTGATCTTTATCTTCACTGATTCTTAAGCCATCAGCATTATTTCAGGATTTGGGCTATTCTTTTACTATTTCATTCTTCATGCTTTCGTAGATGCATTTAGACACTAGTCGAAAAAGTGGTTGTGGCCCCACAAACGATGTAGTTGCATCCTTCCCTGGTAAATTTTTGACGTTTTTATTACCTGTGATGCACGCATGATCATATATCCAGTAAACTGTTACATTGTTATCATTAACAAGCTTGTTGATCTATCTCACATAGTCGTCATCTATTTTAGATGTGATGTGTATGCGTTTAGTGTCCTTACGGTTGTATGACTCAAACCATTTGATTACATCATCACTCAGATGGTACGTAGTGAACTTATTGCTCTACTATGCGTTGTTGCTTAATCTTGACTTTCTATTTTCTATCGAAGAACTGTTTACTCGTGCCGTCTTTAGGAAACACAGGGAAGAGATTGTCTCTTGAAAGTCTCTCGATGCTTAGACTCGATGATCATTTCTTTCCCATACCCTGCATGCTAAGTTTTAGGAAAGTTGCCTTGGCTTTTCTCTAACGTGATGGCTCTTAGCTCTACGTGATGGCTGGTCACACTATCATTGTTTACGTTTTTATTCTTAAAACTAAGAATAACTGGATTGAACATCAAAGCTCGCAACTTAAATTGTGGATTATTTAACACTTTAATTGAAATATAACACTACTTTTACCATTTATAATTTTATAGTTATTTACAAATTTCTTTGAAAATTTAAGAAAACTTGATGTGCATCACCAATGATTTTCTTAGTGGAAGTGTTTTTCGTGACTGAGATCAGGTGAAATAAAGTGATTGTAATAATAATGGGTTACATTACACCACCTCTTTTTCACTTCAAAAACAATATTTATTTTTACCACCAAATATTTTCTGTCTCTAAGAAACTTTCTTTTGGGGTTATTTGATTTCTAAACGGAAGACAGAAGACAGAAAATTTTTTTAAGTCAAAAAGACATTCTTTAACTCATTATTATATTGCACCTTGCATAAATATATATACAAAATCATAAATACAGGAATACCTCGCATAGTGCGGCTTCGATTAGTCTGGTTTCACTATAGTACGGTTTTGAAATTTAAAAAAAAAAACATAAATGAAAAGGAAAAAAATTCTAGGGAAAAATTATTCTTAAAAAACATAATATGTACATAAAACATAATATGTACATAAATAAATATATAAAACTATTTTTATAAGCGAAACTAAGACAACGATGACTGTGCTGAATTGTCTGCAGAGATTTAACGGCTGAACAGCCTTTCAAAAATTATTGGAATGGTCGAAAAAGTTTCAGGTTATATTATGGAAGTTGATCCTAATATCGAACATAGCGTTTCAATTCGTCGAACAACAAACAATAAAGGGTAGCGAAAATTTGAAATTCTATGTCCAAACGGTGCTACCTGCGTAACCCTAACAGAAATATGTTGGTGTAGTTGAGATGCAGAGTAAATACTGCTTATTCTCAATGATTCTGCACCATGGCGAGTTATTGGCGCAATAAAACCAATGCAACTCAAGCTTCTGTTCCCCATGTTAGGGGCGGCTTGGAGCGGGCGTCTGTCTTGGATCAAGGGGCTCGCTATATAAATGTGTAGGAAGCGTCTGTTTTCCATGTTAGGGGCGGATGGCAGCGGGCGTCTGTCTTGGATCAAGCGGCTCGCTATATAAACGTGTAAAAAGGTTGTTTCTGGTGACCTTAAGATGCAGAACCAACCCATTCACGAAAATTTGGGTTGGGCGAAGGGCTAACACCCCATTTTCGTAAAAAACTATTGTCATGAATTCTGTATACAGGCCTTGGAATATCTCTGATTCATTATTAGAACGACCTCGGAAAGTGTACCCGGACTACGATTTAAAAATGGGAACCTGGAACGTGCTAAGCCTTAGAAGACCAGGAGATCTCCTAAAACTCACTCAACAAGTCGAGAGCTACACATCCAGTGGCATTACAAGAACTAAGATGGCCAGGCAGTGGAATCCATGAAACAGCGAAAGGGTACTCTCTCTCTCTCTGGCGTTTACATCCCATGAAGGGATTTCGCCGTCTGTGCAATCAGCTTCCAATCATCTCGTTCCATGACCAGTTGACCCCAGTTTCGACACCCATATCACGAAGGTCTTGGATGATGTCATCACGCCAGCGTTGTCTAGGTCTTCCTCTTCGACGAACACCAGCTGGTTGTTGGGACGCGTTTTTAATCATTCTATCTAATGCTGCCCTCTCTACATGACCAAACCATCTAATCCGGTTGGATTTAATGAATCTGATTACATCGCAGCCTCCAAAAAGCTGTCTGATTTCATGATTCATTCGGATTCTATCTGATTTTCAGCAACTTTATTTGGACCATCAATTGTTCGTATGACTTTCCTCTTGAATGTTGATAGAATTCTAGAATCGGAGGAAGTCAGTGTCCAGCTTTCACTTCCAAAGGTAAGCACAGGTTGGATTAATGCTTTGTAAAGTGTGAGTTTACACGACCGCGAAAGATGTTTTGATCGCAGAAGTTTTGAGTATGCGTAGAAAACTCTGTATGCGGCAGAGACACGGGCTTTGCTATCTGCCTGCATGTCATTTGACGATGTTATTACAGACCCGAGGTATTTGAAGTTTTCCACGCGTTCCACTTCGTAGTCGCCAGTATCCAGATTTCCGGGAGGTATGTTCTTAGATGTTGTTAACACTATAGTTTTGCCAGTGTTGATGCATAATCCAAGTCGTTTAGCATTTCTTTCAAGCTGAGAGAGACTATCTTTAATATCGCTCGTTCTACGTCCGAGAAGCACAATATCATCTGCGTAGCCAAGAACTTGACTAGATTTATTATATATGCAGTTTTGCATCTCAATTCGGCTTTTTCTTATCGCGTACTCCAGCTCCAAATTAAACAGTACAGGTGCGAGTGCACCACCTTGTCGAACACCTGATGTTATATCGAAAGGATCAGAAACTGACCCTTCGATTACTATTCTACAATTTGATCCCGATGTTGTGTTGAGCGAAAGGGTACACTCTTTATTATTGCGGTCATCAAAACGGAGGAGAATTTGGAGTTGGTTTTCTTATACACCGTCGCGTGAATCAGCATGTTATCGACTTCTGCCCAATTAATATGCGGTTATGCACACTGAGAATCCGCACGCAAAAATTCAATGCAACGATCGTTAATGTTCATGCACCTACTGAAAATAAAGCAGATGATATTAAAGACCTGTTCTTCCTAGAACTCGAAGAAGTCATCAATAACATCCCGCGGCACGATATAAAAATCGTGGTAGGTGACTTTAATGCTCAAATTGCTAGGATTGCAGAACTTAAAACACATTTTGGCCCTAACAGCTTGCATCATACCAGCAACAATAACGGCTTCCGCGCAGCCGAGCTGACTATGATGTATGATCTAGTAATTCCCAGCACTTTCTTCCCTCACAAGAGAATTCACATGGCAACGTGGAAATCAAATGACGGAAGAATGGAAAATCAAATCGATCACGTCATGATCTCTAAGAGACACTCTACAAGTATAGCTGACGTTCGATCATACAGAGGTGCTGATATGGACACCGATCATATGCTTGTCATCTTTAAGTACAAGTGCAAATTATCATCTACATTTAATAGACAAGCAAAAAAGACCGTGCGCTGGAATGTCGAAGCATTTAAACAACCGGAAACGCTGAATAGATATCAGGAAATAATAACACAAAACAAAGAAGAGCATGACATCTCTTCTGAGATGCCATTAAACATACAAGAAGAATGGCAAACGCTTCAATCAACCATTATAGCTGCAGCACAAACTACAATCGGAAAACGACCACCGAAATCACACAACGAATGGTTTGACGACGAGTGCTGCTAATCCGTTGGACATAAACAAAAACTGTGAGAAAAATAGTTAACAAGGAACACCCGAAGCTTCCAAGCTGATTATCTATGCGCCAGGAAAGCCTCAGCAAAATTTCTACGTAAAAAGAAACGCGAACACATGAAGAGCTGCATCGAAAATATCAACCAACATGCGGCCAACGGAAATTCAAAAGAGTGCTTTGCCAACGCACGGAATCTGACAAAAGATTTCCACCCAAGATCTACAGCCATCAAAAATGAACTTGATGAACAAGTGAACGTGATGTGCTGGCAGTGTGGCGATCCCACTTTCAAGACCTACTGAATAGGACGAATGAAGTTCATCCTATTCGAGCAATTGCTCAATCAACTGAGGAGATTTTTGTCCCTAACCCAGCAATAGAAGAAGTGGAAGCTGCCATTAAAAAACTGAAAAATGGCAAATCCTCAGGTTTCGATGGAATTCCCGCAGAACATTTGAAAAGTGGAGGAGCAGTTCTGGTCTCACGTATAAACGATCTGATTCTTGCAATATGGGACCAAGAAGAACTACCTGCTGAATGGAAAACAGCTCTCATTGTTCCGCTACATAAAAAAGGTGACCGCCTAAAATATGCGAATTATCGTGGCATCGCACTGTTGAACACTGCATATAAGATACTAGCTAATGTCGTACTTGCTCGACTCATCCCGTTCGCCGAATCTATCATCGGTTACTATCAGTGTGGTTTTCGTCTCAACCGCTCAATCACAGATCAATGTTTTACATTAAGGATGATTTTGGAAAAATGTTGGGAGTACAACATCAGCATTCACCAGCTCTACGTTGATTTCAAGCAAGCATATGATAGCATCATCCGCGAAAATCTTTTTCTTCGCACTCATATGCCTTGGTATCCCAGAGAAACTTGTTTCTCTGTGCAAACTCACAACATCGGGGTCAAATTGTAGAATAGTAATCGAAGGGTCAGTTTCTGATATAGGATGTCGAAACTGGGGTCAACTGGCCATGGAACGAGGTGATTGGAAGCTGATTGCACAGACGGCAAAATCCCTCCATGGGATGTAAACGCCAGAGAGAGAGAACAATAAACAAAAGAATTGTGTGAATTATGTTTATCTAGTTGTTTTAACCATTTTAAATTAACTTGTTTTTGTTTGTTTAGTTATTTTTAATAAATATATGTACATTTGAATATATATTACTCTCGTTTTCTTTATTGAAAAACAGGAAAAAACAAATTGTATGGAACAAATTATCGTTTTTTGTATGTAGTAAGCTCCTCGATTAGTCTGGTTTCAAATAGTACGGCTAAACGGTGGAACCGATTAACCGTACTATGCGAGGTATTCCTGTATATTAAAGATTCAATAAGAAAAAGCCTCTGTCAGAGGCAAAATACAAATTTTTATACACAAGCTCTTCTTCATTCCAAAAGCTGTTCGACAACTATAATTAAATTACCCTTACGCAGATGATTTTGTACCATTTTATCCATTGGCCAATTATCTATACGCCAATAATAACTAATGAATAGAGTTTCCATTTCCCGGCCGTTTTTTAAATCCCGGGATACGGGATTAAATAATTTCTTAATCCCAGGAATCCCGGGATTCCCGGGAAATATTTTAGATTTAAAACCAATTATAAAATAAAATTTTTTCCGATTTTTTTTTGAAATTTCATTACAACCTTAACGGTTTTGTTAATTTTAAAGCAATAATGGAAATTAAAAACTTTATAAAATTTAATGTATTAAATTATCATTCATATAAGGGAATAAAATAATTTATATTGTATACTTTTCAGTAGATCTTAACCTTTTAGAAGTCGCGGCCAGTTATGATGATATATTTTGATGATAATAAGTAATTGATAATTTGTAAATAAATCAAAAGCAGAATCTAAATCAGTAATAATTAACAATCAAGCCATTCATATATTAAAAGTTAATTTAATAGCGCTCTTCTCATATGTTCTACTCAAGGTTTTACATCTCACCTTCTAAACATTAATATAATTATCATATTGATGATCTTATGATGCATCCTATATAATAAGAAATATTATAGCAAATAGTGTATCGATCTATGCTTGAATAATGTCTAGTCGTATAAACTCCAGTTGTTGTCGCAATCTTCATACCGCTCTCTTTCCTTTTTTTGATTCAATTAAATTTAGATTTGTTAAATTCTTCTTAATTTAGTATTTAAATTGATTTTGAAACACATATAATGTAACTATGTTTTCCTGTATGAACTTGTTTTTTTGGAAAATAAATAAAAAAAAAAAAAAATCGTATTCGCAAATAAATTTTACTGCATTCATAAATTAAGGGTTTCAAAATCTTCTCGTAAAATAGATTTACAAATGTGTTTTGATCCACTATTCCAACTGCTATATTAACAGCCGTGTCCAAACCACTACCTTGACCTCAGTGGAGGAAGACAACAATGCCACGTTTATCGATAACAAATAACAAAACTTGTGCATAAGCCTATACGAAAACAATTTACAAGAAATATCTACTTTTATGTGTAAAATGTACGGTGAGTGATTACGAATAATATACTTATTTTCATATATTGGTTTTATTTCACACCTGAGACTGCGTTCCATTTACAGCCAAACTTCTCATAACCTGCTAACCCGATATAGCCTACTGTTCTTATTTGACTAATTTAGTCATTTTTGTAAATAATAAATAAATGTATGGTTTAAACAAAGTCTGAAAATCATATTTAATAATTTAAATTCAAATTGAGCGAGTGAATTAAAATTGCGCCATTTTGTGTTTTGGATGTCTATCAGAAGCTCGAAAACTAGTTTCAATTCTTGATGAAATTGATAGAAATTTGTTCTTCTTAAATATTGAAAGGAAAGAGAATTGCCATATCAATATATCTGGATCATCAACCAGAGTCAGACGAAGAAGGTTGTCTCCTAAATTTTATAGGAAAAAAAACAAAAAAAAATATTCGAAAATAGAAAAATAAGTGTATGTTATAGTGTTTGTGTTAGTGTTTATTTAAAGGAAAAAAACAAACAAAAATAATTGAAAATAGAAAAAGAAGTGTATGTTATAGTGTTTGTGTTAGTGTTTATGAAAATAAAAGTGTTGAAGAACGGAGGCGTACAATTATATAATCTGTGAGATTGTTCTTTATTAGAAAATTATTTGGTATTTTATATTTGCTGTTATCAGATAGGCAGGTAAAATTTTACCTTTTATTGCTTTGATGTAATAAATTTATTTATTACTTAAAGCATAAATTTGTTTTATATTGCTTGGTAACAGGGCATGTAAAATTTCGTTTTAGTTGTTAGTAGGAATTTCAAATTTAACCCTTTATTTGTACTCTTCAATTTTGTTACTGTTCTTTGTGTCCCCATTTTTTTTTGCTTTTCTCTTATCGTGCTACTGTTGCATGAAACCTGCTATCGTGTTTTTGTGATAGAAATACCCAGTTTCTTTTGTACTGTGTAGTGTTGAAATTTAGGCCTGGCCGAATTTTAGTATCTATACCTGCAATATCAAAGGGTAAGTCTTTGTCTCAACAAAATGGCAGCAGAGTGAATCAATGGCTTAGCATAGGCTTCACCAACATAAGAGGTCTCAATTCGAATCTAAACGGGGTTCATCACTACATCAAAAAAAAAAAACCTGACATATTGTTTCTTACCGAAACAATTGTTAGTGGCAAAGCATCGAAATTGGATCACGATAGATATCGGATACCTAGTTACGAATTGGAACATTCTTTTGCCTCGAGTCTCGAGTGCCTTCAATCCACAAAGATTTAAAAAAAGCGTCCACCTATACCTCAAGACGCATGTTGTTGTGGGACCTACGTCTTAAAAGGTATCTATGTGTTGTTGTGACACATTTTGTAATTCCTACTACACAACACTTCTTATTAAAAAAAAAAAAAAAAAAATAACAAGCATGGTGTCTGTGTATATGTTCGATATTCACTTTCATGTATGAGAATTAAAGCCTACGATTTGAAATTTAAGCACCATAATTCTATAGCACTGAAAATCTCAGGTGTTGATGAAACCATGTTTATAATAGGATTATACAGATCCCCAAATTCTCCCCTAAGATGTCCCTTTTTCGATCAAATATCGGCTTATCTAGACAAGATCACCACGGACCTAAGACTACCCCAAAGCAAGACTGGTTATTCTTGGAGACTTTAATATTCATAATAAAGAATGGCTTAAGTATTCATCGCGCACTGACGACGTAGGAAGACAAGCCAAACTGATACTCGCAGATTATCACAGTTTGACGCAAAAGTTCGAGTATCCCACTAAAATCGCAGACAATTCACACTATAACAATAATTTGATGGATCTGCTCGTGACAAACGAACCAGATACTACGAAGACAAAAGTTGAACAACCACTCGGAACATGGGACCATTTACTAATATCAGCAATAGTGCAATTTAAATCACCGACACAAATTAAAGCAAATCCTCGTCGCCTTGGGAACTAGAAACGCGCTGACTGAGAGGGACTGAGAAACTTTTATGAGGAAACACTTTGGAAAACTATTTGTTGTGTTGATCAAGATCCTAGCACATCGGCAATAAGATTTTCTAAAATCAACCAATTAATCTTGACTAATTTTACGTTATTTCATTTTGCATGGAAGTACGATTAAGTCTAGAACTAATTATTCTTGAACTAACGCATAATATTCTTACAATTTTTTATTTATATGAACCGGCATATCATGTGGTAATGAATGATGCTTATACAATATTTTAGATTTACCATTTCGTGTGGCGATCGTAATGTATGTTAAGTATACGACACTGATTTAACCCAAGTTTTATTCTGTAGGAATTGAAATATCGTACATGCATTTACGCTGTTTCAATATTTAACCAAATTCAAATTTGCATGTACGTTAATTAACAATATATTAATTTTCACCCCCAGTTATAAAAAAATTGGAAAATGTTAAAATGCCACTTTATAGACATGCTTATGGGGAATGCAGCGCACCCATTATATAATAACAACGTATATATGGCATACGTTATTTCATTATTAAAGCGACGATATAAGAAGGAATGCGACGGTTTATTCCAAATCGATTAATCACTCCTAAAACTGAGCCTTGGTTCACACGGGATGTTGATGAGGCAGGGAGGAATAAACGCAAAGCATTCAAGGCGTATAACGCAAGTAAAACACCTGAAACCCATAGTGCCTATAAGAAAGCCAGAAATTTTAATAAAATCAAAATAGACTTCGACAAAGACGCGTTTATCCAGAAGAAAGCAAAGAAATTCGCCGAGCACCCATCTGGCTCACGTAGTTTCTTTCAGGCAGTTAAATCAGTTCAGAGAAATTTTACCGATTCTCTATTCCAACCTTAGTTCTTACTTCTGAATGACATTCCCGTAAGCGACTCGAAAGAGAAGGCGGATCTTTTGGGTCGTATTTTGGCAGAAAACTCATACTTGAACCTCCCCATTCTCCTACACTCATTCCCCCTATTGTAAGGAAAATTATTTTTCGTTGCAATATTGTACGGAAAATGCTTCTTTCTATTAACATCAACAAATCTGCTGGCCCCGACGGTATTCCACCCTTCATTCTTAAAAACTTTGCTAGGCAACTAGCTCCAATTTTAACAAAAATTTTCTATTTATCTTATACGACCGGAATATTTCCCGATTCTTGGAAGCTGGCCGCCGTTCAACCCATATCAAAGAAAGGCAGTAAGATAGACCGTAACAATTATAGACCAATTGCAATTCTGTCGGTTTTAGCTAAAATATTTGAAAAATATGCTAACTACAATTTGATAGATTATTTGGAAATGTCGCGAATTATTGATAATAAGCAGTATGGCTTTCGTAGAAGTCATGCATCAGGTGATCTGTTAGCCTACGTATCCCATCTCTGGAACCAATCGCTGGAAAACCATGGTGAAACATTCAGTATTTCACTTGACATTTCTAAAGCATTTGATAAAGTGTGGCATAAAAATCTTATAGCTAAATTAAAATCTTATGGCATAGACCATCTTACTGTCTCATGGATTTATAGTTTTCTTACAGGTCACTAATTTCATGTTAATTTAGATGGTATCACATCCAATATTTTCACAACCAATGCTGGGGTTCCCCAAGGTTATGCACTCTCACCAACCTTGTTCTTCTATATATTAATGACTTAATTGTTTCCACAGTGCACCCAATCCATAGTTTTGCTGATGACAGCACATTACATGCATCACATGCATCTCCTAAATTTTGATCTCATACTGCAGTTACCACTGATAAAGAGCTGCTAATTGTTCTATCAACAAAGATTTGGAGCGTATAATGGAATGGGGTGATCGTAATCTTGTTTCATTTAATCCAACCAAAACCAAACTATGCCGTCTTTCACGAATAGAACGACATAAAAATTTCCCTATTAAAATAAACCATGAGGAATTGCGTGAGGTTAAATAAGTTGGACTTCTTGGAGTGGATATTAAAAATAACCTGAAATGGAATAAACATGTGTTCAACCTCGCTAAATCTGCAATGCAAAATTAGGATTCTTGAGTCGATGTAAAAAGTATTTCAATCCCGAGCAAATTTTGCTAATCTTCAAGTCCTTTATTCGTCCATGTATGGAGTACTGCTGTCATGTTTGGGGAGGAGCTTGTCAGTCAACAATAAAATGTCTAGACTCTGTACAGAGAAAAGCAATACGGTTGATTGGTAATACCGAGCTAACGCACCAGCTTGATTCACTCCAGCACAGAAGAAATGTGGTTAAATTGTCAATCTACTATAAATATAACTTTAGCGAATTCTCCTCTAAGGAAATTCAAAATATCCTTCCATCGTGTGCGCAGTATAATCGACAAACAAGAGCTGCCGAGTTATCCCATCCATTTGTTGTACAAATACCAAGTTGTAGAACTGTTTCCTTCCAGAACGACTATTTTAATAGAGTGGCCAAATTATAGAACTCAATGCCTTCATCTGTATTTCCCGATGAATTTTCCCCTCAGGCATTTAAAAAAAAATGTCCATCATCATTTAAAAAATCATTATAGTTATCCCTATATCCCCATTCCTTCCATTTTCCTCATCTCCTTCCTTTATAGTTGACATGGTAACTTCAGATATTCAAAGAGTCTAAATAATGAATATTTCATATTTAGTGTGCTAAACATGTCTAACTTATTAATAAAAAAAAAAAATATATCAATGGTTTTTGAAAAAAGTATTGATATTTACCAACGAAACGATATAATTTTACTTGATACATCGATATTAAATTCGAAGACTTAAACGATATTTATAGATTTATATTATATTTTTCTTTACATATTTAATATATCCGAACTATTGATTGTTTGGCCTTTTGAATTAAGCAATGATATAAAACTCAACTCCCGCCCCGGAAATCCCGGGATGGAAACTCTACTAAAGAACTATTTCAATATCTCGTTTTTATAAAACGTGGCCAAGTTCGTACAAAATTCTTATTTCTGATTAAAGTTAAAAACAGCATTCGCAGTCCACAGTTCACATATTAAAACTCGACGTAAATTCCAATAAATATAAAATCACATTATTCGTAATTTTATTTAGATAAGCTTGTGGTTTTATTTGGATTATTTATTTAAACAATTAGCTGACAGTAGTACATTGAGAAATATATTAATCTTTTACATATATTTTACATAACAGGTTACATTTCACTGACATTATATCTACATTTCACCTCTATTATTTTTGTCAAAACCATCGATATTGAAATATTGATTAATGATTTATGTTTTAGCGCAGAAAAATATTGAATCTTTAGCGGCATGTGAAATCATAAAACTCAGAATAAAAACATTTTTAAAAAAATTAGCGCCATCTTGAAATATAAAACTCCATATAAAAAACATTTAAAAAATTTAATTAAAATCACTAATCCATTTTTTTGCATATATGGTAAAGTTAATTGTTTTTTGCTTGTATCGACAAAAAATCAGGCTTTGAATATATCGATGGTTTTGACATTTGTGGTTGAATTTCTTTTTTTTTAAAGCATTTCAATCATTGGACGTATTTCGTCATATGGTCGTTACTCGTTAACAAGTGTAAAGAAACAGAAACAAAAATGTAAACAATTTTCTTATTACATTTATAGAATTTAATTAATTATATTTTGTATATAATTAAATTAATCATAAAAAACTCATGATTGTGCATTTGGTTTATTTTGCTACATCTTTAACCAAAAAGTTCTTATAGATAATTAAATAATATTGATTACGTGGTGTGATTCATTACTTTAAATTCTTGTTTTATGTAACAGTTATTCCCATCTGACTAAAATTAAAAACCAAAATCTTAAGCGTTTAGTAAGATTTCTTATATAACAAAAACAAATACGAGACTAGCAAATAAAGTTCCTGATGAAGTGTTTAGGCCACCTTTGTATACTTTTCATAGATAATAAACGCAGGTTTAAGTAAAAACCAACAAAATATTACTGTCACGGTATCATAAGAATACACTCTTTGAATAAATATCCTCAATTGCAATTAACTCCAACGCTTTCAAAATATGTACACCGTAGCAATTCATCAAATTTAACAATTCAAACTAGTTGGAGTTAAGTAGAGTCTAGAACATATGAACAAAATAAACTTTATTTTATTACATAACAATAAAAACAAACCCAAAAAACCCGAACTAAAACTTTGAAAACATACCACCAACAGTGAAGTATGTCATTAATTCAGCTCATATATGAAAAACATTCAGAAAAAACTTTTACAATTTGTTCGCTGAACCAATTTTTTGCTCTTTCTGTTTTTTTATTAAAGTTTTTTTTGTTGGTAAATGTGATTAATTATCAACAATTTTGTGGCGATTGTGTATGTGTGGTTCATGCTTTGTTTTTTTTCACCGTATTAATTTATGTAACGTAATAAATTCTCATCTGATGATATATCGATTGATATCAAGCTAAGAGGCATGAAAATTATATATTTCGATTAGCCTTTCAATTTTCTTATGGGAAAATGGTTATTGAATTACGTTTTGAAATAATACTTTTTAAGGATTAAAAGGAATTATGTATTTAATTATGTTGATTAATGAAAAAGCGATGCTGGTTGAATCAAAAACCAAAAAAAAAATAAAACTTTGACGAAGTGAGCAAGATACAACATTATAAGTTAAAATAATAAACTTTTAATCTTTTATAACTACAGTACCTATGTCAGCACCAATCGTTTGTTACACGGATTTTTTATTCAACTACAAAAACAGATACTGAAAATAAAAATATCGGATCCGCTCCAGACGAAGATCCCAACTGGGATAAACCTCTGGGATAATATTAAAAAAACTACTTCATTAATTCATATTTGAAAAGCTATATCGAATTTTTTACAGTTAATTGTTATAAAATAATATAAAAAAATACTTAAAATTATATTAATACAACAAAAAAACTAGTGTATTTCCCGTTGACAATCCCAAAAAAAAATTGCAGATTGTAAATTCTACAAAGTATATGGCCAAAACTTTAAAATATAACCATTTAAAATATAAAGTGTTGCATACAATATAACAGACCATGACCATTTCAATTCTAAATAACCATTTCTATTCTATACTGTCCTAACATATTCCTATTCACTTTAAAGTTTAAACCAATCTCATTCACTTTTACTTAAACATTTACTTGACTAGTTCAAAAAATATATTTTTTATTCGCCTACATATTAAAGTGGTAATTTATTACTGTGATTTGCGGCCGTAAAGTGTCACTTTTCAACCATATATTTTGTTGTCATAGTTACGTCCAAAAAAGTAAAAAACATTTGTATTTGTTTAAATTCTATAAAAAACAGAAATTTTTATCAAAGCAACCTTTAAATTTAAAGTTTTTATTATCCAATTAAAATTATTTGGTGTCATAATAATACAATTATTTTGAAAAAAATAACAATTATTTTGTCAAAGGTTACTTGTTTAACATATTTTCATTCCAAAATTCATGCAAAATTATAATTTTGATTTAGAATAAACAATTTTTTCGGCAAACGGCTGTAAAGTTTAACTTTACTGCCGCTAGGGAGTTAGCTAAAGTCTTACTTTTTAGCCTGACAGCAAAAGTAACGTCTAGCGACAGCAAAAGTAACGCCATTTTTATTTTATAATACGGAGGCTGTAGAGTAGCATTTGTTATTTGTTATTTGTTAGTTTGTTATTTTTTCAAACATATTGTGTAACCATGACAACAAAAAATAAGTTGATTCTCATTGGAATATGATATTTTAAATTATTGTATGTTACTATGAAAACAAAACATAGCAAACAGTTTCATTGGATAATGAAATTTGGAATTATTGTATAGCTATGACAACAAAATAACAACTATTTCAATTGCATTATGAAATTTTGAAAAGGCTGCTTTGATAAAAAAATTTTATTCATACAAATTTAAATGTTTTTTTCTCTTTTTTGGAAGTAATTATGACGATAAAAATTTATATTTATAAAAAGTTTGATGTATTAATTTCATATTTATAAAAAATTTAAACGATTGCCGAAGAAATAGTGTATTTAATTCGAAGCTAAAGTGACTTTTTGTGTTTCGTCTATAATTGTCTATAATTTTGCTAGCGGCGAATAAAAAATAGTATATGACGCACGGAAGTAAGCTATTTTGGACTTAATTTGAGTGCAAATCAAAGGCTAGCGCCTCGATTTGCAAACTCCACATACGTCCAAAATTATTAGCTTTACGTCCTTGCATCATAATGTACTATTATTTTACTTGTAAGATAAACACGAGATTTTTAGAAAACCAGTCATAAAAACGATTGTTTTATGTTTAAATTATCATTAATGTTCAATTGAAATATAGACTACAATCCATATAATCCAGAAGGACATTGAAAACGTTTACATCTATAACAAAGAAAATTTTTTTTTGAGAAAATGAGAAGAAGAAATAAAAGTAACGAGATGACATAAAAATGACTTTCAACTTTCAACTAACAATAAATTATATTATTTTGTATATAAATTACGAGCACAAAATGACTCATCAAAATTACTTCCCTTTAATATATTTTTGTTTTCTCGCAAGAACGATTTTTCTAATTTTCATCTATTCTATTTTCAATTTTTTCCCTTAATTTCTTTTTGCTTAGTTTTTTTTTCGTTTCTGTGTATAATATGTATATGAAATTAAGCGTGCAAACTTTTTAAAAAATTTAAAAGACGAAGAAAAAATAAAACAGTACGTGACTACTTTTTTGTGACATTTCAAAGAGGATAAACTAAAAGGATTCAACGCTGTTTTATTATGCTATCATGAATACATTTGGTTCTTGTAATTTATTTTACGAAAACAATTTGAATATGAATTTATGATTTCAAATTTGTCGTGATAAAAAATGTTAAATATGATAAGATGCTAATATTTTTAAATTGGAAAGTATTAGAGATATTTTCGTAAAATAAAATCAATCAACAAATGATATGACTATTTTGTTCAGAATTAATATATTTGGGTAGCATACTTAGTAAGACATTTATTTTTTAAGCAGATTTCAAAGAAAACCTACCTATCGCAATGTACGTCATCTGGTTATTCCGGAAAGAAAATTGATGCTTTTAAAAACCAAAAACCTCGTCTCTCATAAAACTACATTAATAAATTATTGACTTAGATGTTGACAAAATATCCTATGAAATACATCGTAATATCTAGAAATTTAATACAAAAAATCCCAAAGAGATGCAATATCCAATGTGTAATCATAGATGAAAAATTCTACTTAAGTAAATATGAAAAATTATGAAGTTTCAATTTAGAAATTACCTGAACATCAAAATTAAAATATGGTTTGTCATCGCCCGCTGTGGCTAAGATGTGTAAGACACACGGGATTTGAACATGTGTCTCTGATGAATATGAGTTCGAATCCTGACACAAAACACAAAAAAATTTCAGAAGGAATTTTAGAGAAAATGAAAAGTTATTTCGAATTGCAAAATTCAAGCGATTTCCAATATGTACTTAAGCTTAATTGTTCACAAAAAACCCTTCCAAATTAAAAATTCCCCTAAAATTGTCGATATTTCCTAACCAAAAATATAGCAATAAATTAGTTAGCGATAGCCACACAGCTAGGCAATTTAGTTTTAAGTTCATCCTCACGACTAGTCGTAAGATTAAAAAATTAGGGTGCATGTGTGTTTGGGTAAAATAAATTTAGATAGACAGACCTTTAATGCTACTAAGCTGTAGTCATCAGCATGTAGCGAGCCAATTTAGAATGCATTTATACGCAAAATTCTCTTAAATATATTCACATACTCCTTGTAGAAGCTTCAAAGCTGATTCAAGCTGTTTCATATAAAATGAAATTAAAAAAAATAAACAAATTACAAAACAAAATTATCATTTAGGCATGGTCGATTATTTCATTGCGGTAAATCTTCGACTATCGGTTTTAGTTGCTTTGCATGTTTTTAGGTAGATTTCATATAAAAATCTACCTATTGCAATGGGCTTCATCTCGGTATTTCGGAAAAATTTTTGTGCCAAACGACTATATATGATAAGCGGAGACGAAAAAACAAAAAAAAAAAAATTTATATATATATATATATATATATATATATATATATATATATATATATATATATATATATATATATATATATATATATATATATATATATATATATATATATATATATATATATATATATATATATATATTATATATATATACGATATGAGATATAACGAAAACGACCGGCACTCTCACGGTCGCATTTGTTGAGGTAGATAAAAAAATTTTCTGTTCATGTGTGTTCTATTAATATCTCAGACGAGTTCGTGAATCAGAAAAATCCAACAAGTGGTTAAGGAACTAGAGCCTTTTTTCTAAAAAAAATTTATTTTTTAAAACCGTTATAACGGCCGTTTAGATACCAATATTTTAAAAAAGTTAACAAATTTAGAATCTTTGGAGTCTTTTTTATCAATTTGTTTTAAAAATAGACTTCTGCAGTAAGAGGTCCCTGAGTGTGCGGCTCCAACAAAAAAGTTTACAAAAAAAATTTTTTTTTGAAACAACCGGCACTCTTACGGTCGCATTTGTAAAGCCAGATCAAAAATCCTTTTCTAAAAATGGGCGTTTTATTAATATCTTGAACAAGTTCGTAAATCAGCCAAATCCGACGCATGGTTAAGAAACTAGAGGCTTTATACTAGAAAAAAATGCTATTTTTTAGATCCGTTATAACGGCCGTGTGGATTCTAATATTTTTAAAAACTTCATAAATTTAGAATCTTTGAAACCTTTTTAATGAGTTTCTTTCAAAAAAAAGACCTCTGCAGTTGGAGGTTTCTGAGTGAAGGGCTCCAACAAAAAAGCTTGTAAAACACAAAATGCGTTTGAATCAACCGGCACTCTCACGTTCGCATTTGTGGATCCAGATCAAAAAACCTTCCGTAAACATGTGTGTTTTATTAATATCTTGGACAAGTTCGTAAATCAGAAAAATCTGACACATGGTTAAATAACTAGAGTTTTTATACTAGAAAAAAAAATCGTTTTTTTAATCCGTTATAACGGCCGTTTGGATACTATTATTTTTAAAAACTTCATAAATTTAGAATTTGTGGAAACATTTAAATCCGTTTCGTATAAATACAAACCTCTGCAATTAGAGGTTTTTGACTTGTTGGCTTCAACAAAAAAGTTTGCAACAATCCATAACTACAATTTTCAAAAACCTTATAACAGTCAATGAAAAAAAAATAAAAAGGTTTGAATAGAAGAAATTAATTTTTTTTTCTTAGAAATAAGCTATTTTGATATTTTGCAGTAATTGGACGACATAATATGATATAGCGTAGGTTTGTGTCATAAATTGTCACACACATGTTCTGTGGTAGATTTGATATTTGTTTGTTGCAAAATTGGATAGATATAGTTTTACTTATATGTAGCTAATTTTCTTTTTAAAATTTGTTCGATATCTGTTTTAAATTAGTTTGTGTTGTTTAAACTAATCTGATACATCAGATTCTACTGGCACACAAAACTGTCTGATCTCGAAATCTACCTATTTCTAGCGGATATACGTGCCGCTTGGAATTTCTTAGTTTTTGAACTACTGATGTTGTTGCATTCGAGTGGTTCCAACACAAAGAAATCTGCGATCTCTATTCGGGTAACCTTAACTTGTTATGTAACGTTTCAACGTTTCATTAATTTTTTTTTATCAAAATTTTACTCACCTTTCCAAATTAAATTAATATCATCACAGACTGTTACAATAATAATAAAAAATTTCTGTTCCCATACATAAATATTTGATGTCTACTAATTTTGTGTAAAATTGTACAGTATTGTAATAATTTGACTTCTTTTCGTTTGTCTGAAGAAACAAATATTACAAGTTGTGATTTCCCAAGGGCGGTGATAATTCGAAATAATTTTTTACCAAAAATTTCGAAAGCAAGTATATTGATAAAAGCACGAGGCCATAGGCCGAGGGCTATTATCAACACCACTTGTTTGAGGAATTTTTCAAAAAATTATGAGAACTTATCAACGAACGAGGAGAATTCGATTGTTAATTAGTTTGTTTATTAAGAAAAAAATCATTTAATTAAAATTCATTTATTGAAAAAATTTTCAAATTCACAATTTGTAAAATTAAAAACAGTAGCACCACTTGAAGAATTAGTTTTTACTGTGGTATTTTCACGCATATTTGAAATTATTTGATTGTGACGCTCCTCGTTGATGTTTAAGTAGGGTTTTCGTGGAATTAGAGCTGTTATGTCCTGTCATTTTTAAAAGTTGCTGCTCTTTAACCCCGCTTTTGACTAAATTTGTAACTGCCTTTGATCTATTGGAATGGTTAGTAATTTTGCTATTTTTAGTGTCTAGACCAATTGCTTTAGCAGAAGATTTTGTCCATCCATTGATTGTATTTTTGCCTATAGGCATATTGTCGAACCAGCTATCTCATTCATTTTTCCAAATCCGATTTGGTCGAAGAAAGAGCCGATTTGTTGTAATTTTTTGACCGCGTTTGGCCAATAATTTACGATAGAGCCTAACAGGGCAGACGTTACTATCACTGTTTTTGACGAGCCATTTACTCCCTGTACAACTTTTTGAGCCTCTTTGGCAGGTTTCACTAAGAATGCGATTATATTTTATACGATTAGTTGGACTATCGTCATTATTAAGCTCGATATTAAAAAAAATCTATTTTACAAGCAGTAGCCACGCACCTCTCCAAGCCAATTCCATTGCGGCGATATGATAAAATTTCCTTTGAAGCCCCTCCGGAGTATTTTCATCCCAGTAATTTATCATTTTATTCAATTCGGATGATTTTAATGGCACTGAAATCACTTTCCGTTTAAAGGGACCTGTTTGTAATTTTTTTCTTGTTGCATTACGCGCGTTTCGTGATTGTTTAAAAATTATACTTTTGAATGGATCTATTATAACTTTTTATTCAATGAAATATTTTTCTTGTAGTAACTTCTTGTTACATTCCATTTAGTTTTCCGAGTAGCCTCTTTGTATTCAATACCATCTTTTTTTCTCATATATACTGCCCAGTCCCTTAAAATTAACGCCAATTCTTCTACAGTGCGATTTGCATCTATTTCATAGTTTCGGATGCAGCAAAATTCCGTAAACATTTTCCTTCGTATTTATTGGGGTATTTTCTTGCATTAGTTGGTCGATTGAATAATTTTCTTCTTTACCAAATCGTTCATCAGACATACTTTTTTAATTTAAATAAGTCAACAACTGCGTTTGTTTACAAATAACAATATATGAGATTTATTTATAAATTTTTTATGAATTATACTGCCAACTAAGATAACAGTGAATTATTTAACAAAATTTTTTGCCTTAGTTTTATTTTAATTTAAACCAATGAAATTCTCTAAAATGCAATGACATCATTGAATTTCACCAATAACATTTGAATTATACTAATAACATCTATTTATACGTCTGGCCTACTGGGATATTAAAAATTCTCAGTCTAATTTTGAAATAATTAACTGACATCAAAGTAGGCCAACGTATAATTCATAAAAAATATATAAAGAAATGAAAAATGACCAAAAACTTTCTAAACGAATGCCCTTCGTTTGTTGATAAATTCTCATAATTTTTTGAAAAATTCCTCAAGCAAGTGGTATTGATAATAGCCCTCGGCCTACGGCCTCGTGCTTATATCAATATACTTGCTTTCGAAATTTTTGGCAAAAAATTATTTCGAATTATCACCGCCCTTGGGAAATTACAACTGATAATTTTTAATATCCCAGTAGGCCAGACGTATAAATATTGTTATTAGTATAATTCAAATTTTATTGGTGAAATTGAATGATGTCATTACATTTTAGAAAATTTCATTGGTTTAAATTAAAATAATAGTAAGGCAAAAAATTTTCAGTAGTAATTTCCCAAGGGCGGTGATAATTCGAAATTGTAACAGGGCGGTGATAATTCGAATTTGTAACAGTTACAAAATATTACCAGTTACAAAATATTACCTATCTGCATCAGATTGAAACGCGTAGTAGAATAAAAATTAAACATTAAAAATCAAATCAATTTTGTTTTATTTTTATTTTTAAAGTGAATTATTTTTGGTGTTAGTGTAACTACAAAAAATCATATATTAAAATGGATAATTCACTCCGAAATTGTTTTTCATATTAAATGATGTCATTACATTTTAGAGAATTTCATTGTGTTAAATTAAAATGAAACTAAGGTAAAAATTTTTTTTCATAATTCACAATAATTTAACCTGTCTCTAATGTCTAATAATTTAACCTGTCTCTAATCGCATATGTAATAAAAATTATACGCCGACTTATATATGCTTGTTACTAGTTAACCCGTTTCGGACTAACGTTACGTACACGCAACACTACAATAAATATTCGTAGTTTTCACAAACTGCTATGAAATAATTTGAAAATATCGTTATTTCCTTTAGAAATTAATTTCTTATTAGAAAAAGTGTTAAAATATTTAGAAAAATTACTAATACAAGTACAGGTAAATATTTGTTGATGACATAAAAAAAATGCTGAGGTAATTTAATAATTTTGAGTGATAAAACGATCTGAAAAATGTGATTTTTTTTATAAAACTAATTAAAAAGCATAAAATTTTAATTTTGTGAACTTTCTAATAAGTGATCAGTGTTAAATAATTAAAAAAAACATGATTTAAGTTTGCGTTGCGTCAAAGCAACGTTCGGTCAATTGTGTGTTTTTTGATTTTTTTGGCAATTGCATAAATGCAACGTTCGGCCTATTTGACAAATTTATAATATATATTCTTTCTGGACTATTTTTTCAGCAATTTTATATCAATTGAAGATTTAAAACAAATTAAGTTTCGCGGAAACCTCACACTTGAAGAAATTATTGCTTTTTTGGAGGAAGAAGATATAGGAAATGTAAGCGAAATTATAATTCAGCCGCCAGATGCAAATAATTTACCAGATGAAGATTCAAGAGAAGAAGATGGCCCGGGAAAAATTGACAACCTCTCAATAAATCAGCTTCTTGCTAATGCTGAAGTTCGATTTAGTGATTACTCGGGTATTCAATTTGAAGATAATGAATTTATGAGCAAACCTGTGGAAATCGAGATGATTGATAACGGTCCATCCCTAGAACTTGTATCAATTGAAAGTTTTGAGAGACCATTTCATAGTAATATAAATAGAACATGGGAAGATGGATCCATAATTAATGTGCAAAATGATTTTCCACAACTAGATTTTGAAAAGTTTAGGAATATGCAACTCTATGTTAAATGTTTATGACAAATGACATATTTGAAGAATTTGTAGATCAAACAAATCGCTATGCATTATACAAATACAATGAGCAGTTTAACTTGTCGATCAATGAATTAAAATGCGCAATTGGAATTTTGTTTTTAACAGGCTATAATATTTTACCATCTCGAAAATTCTATAGGAGCTCTGAAATGGATTTACAGAATTTTTAGTTATAAACTCAATGCGTCGAGATAGTTTTCTCTCAATCATTAGAAGTATACATTGCTGTGATGTGAGTTGTCCTGAGTCAACCGACAAATTATGGAAATTACGTCCGCTTATTAAAAAACTTCAAAGAAATTTCTCTGAAGATTTTATTCTCTAAGAAAATTTATCATATGACGAATCCATGATTAAATATTTTGGACGACATAGTTGTAAACAATTTATTAAAGGAAAACCTATTAGTTTTGGTTATAAAACGTGGTGTCTAAATGACACTTCAGGATACTTAGTAAACTTTGAAATCTACACAGGCAAATCTAACGAAACATACACAATTTATGAGAAAACTTTTGGGAAACCAGCTGCAGTTTTTGTGAAAATGGTTGATCAAATTAAAAATCCTGTATTTAATTACTCATTTTTTTTCGACAATCTATTTTCAAGCGTGAACCGTGTGTCACATTTGACTTACAAAGAATGTCGTGGGACTGGGACCATGAGAAAAAATCGAATCCCAAAGAATTGCAAAATCGGAATAAAATAAGTTGGAGCGCGGAAAATATTTAACAAGAAAAAGTTCAGAAGAATCAAAAAACATAGTGCAGTTGAAGGATAGCTCTGTAGTAACAATTATTTTAAATGCATATGGATATGAACCTACAATATACGTCAAGCGTTATAGTTTATCTGAAAATAAAATATTGAATGTCAAATGCCCAAATGCTATTGCTCAATACAAAAAAAATATGGGTGGAACCGATCGAATGGATGAAAATGTAAATCATTACCGGATTGGAATTCGAAGTAAAAAATGGTATTTGCCACTTTTGACTTGGATGTTTGACGTAGCAATGAATAACGCGTGCATTCAATTCAAAAATTCTGGTAATTATATTTCAAATCTTGGGTTTAGAAGATCTGTTGTTGGCGAGTATTTGAGAACTTATGGAAACGCAAAAAAAAATTCAGGCCGTGTATTAAAGGAATTTGATTACCGTTTTGATAATGGGAAACACCTAATCCTAACCATATCTGATAAAAAGAGAAGAAGATGTGCCGGCAGTCAATGCAAATCAATTGTCTCAACATTTTGTGCAAAATGTGATGTAGGTCTTTGTGTTAAATGTTTTTCATTTTATCATACCAAAAAATGAAAGTGAGAAACAAAAATAATTGTAGGCCGAACGTTGCTTAAAAGCAACACAGTTTTCCGAAGTTTTCATTATGAATTTTCCAAAAAAAAAATTTTTCATTATTTTTTTCTTGTTTTATATAGGAAATGTGAATAAATAAATAAAGTTTTATTCAAAAATAAAATGTCGTCCTTAACGGGTTAACCTTAACAATTGGTAACAATTTGATCTAGGTAATCATTGAGTAAAGTGTTAAAAGATGAATTTAAAGCCGAAGGGGAAATTGCACATAAGTTGTTATTCAAGTTGTACATAAGTTATTATTCAAGACTTCAAATACTGTCAAAACGTTACTTGAATAAACTCTTTAAGTAAATCTTTACTCAAGAGAATTACTCAATGTTTATTCAAAAAGTGATGCCACTGAAAAAAAAATCGTAATTGTTTTCTTTAGTTATTTTGTTTATCTGGCGCATTAAACTCCATTTTTTTTATATATTTTTTGATCCACGGAAGTGACAACCCCGCGTACTCCAGTCCCTGCTATTGGCATATGACTTAACGTGAGATATCACATACCACTGGCAATAGCAGTGAGATATCACTAGCCATGGTGATATCTTAGGGGTGCTGGCGGATGAACTATATTCAGTCAACGGTAGCACTCTCAATCTTAGCTAATGAATATTCCTTGATGCTGGAACGCTGTAGCTTGCTCGATGAAACGAGCCTTCATATAACTACATATCTGAGCTTTAATCATTGAAAAATATACTGCGTCCTATAATCAGGGATTATGCCATTGGCTGGACTATTGGCAAACCAATTTTAGTTTTGTTCCTGCAAATTTGTAAAACAAATTTGCTTTTCATCTCTTATTTTATTTTTATTTTCCCTATCCTATCACGAAATATTGGCCTATGTCATATTTTATATGTGATAGGATTTATGGTTTAGTTATCCATTACTTAACAAAAAAATATTAAAAAAAAACAAAAAAAACAGATTTGCGTCCATTAACATCCTTAGAACGCATGTTGTTGTGGGACCTTGGTCCTAAAAGGTTTTTATGTGTTGTTGTGACACATATTGTAATGCCTACTACACATCACATTTTATTAAAAAAAAAAAAAAAAAAATATTAGGAAAGCAATAGAATATATATAAATGATAGTCTTACTAAGTTCAACAGGTCTCTGTTTGTCAAGGCAAAATTACTAAAACATATCAAGAAATGTAAATATGTGTGGATGAGGAATTCATCTGTACTTATCAGAGTCAAGGATGGAGGAAGAGTGTTAAAAATCAAGAATTTCGAGGATCTTGAGGCCATTTCCATAACGTAATTATAAATTTTATTTTATTTTTAAATGGCAAATTTAAGTTTTAAAAATAATTTAGATTCTCGGGAAGTTTTTGATAATAACACTCTCTCGCTCTCTGATTATGATGATAATAATTGTTTTTGTTTGGAACATTGTGACTTAGGTTTTTCAATAGTTCATCAAAATATACGTAGTATGAGAAGCAATTTTGATCTCTTTTATTCTCAACTGGTATCTTTAGACCATTTACCTGATCTTATATTTGTTTCAGAAATATGGATTTATAATTTTGAAATTGAAAATTTTAGCATTCCAAACTTCACGTTTGCAGCTACGTGTGATGATTCTTATGCATCCGGTGGCGTAGTGGTATTTTATAGAAACGATTTAAATTGTAAAATAAAAAATATAAGTATAACAGGTGTTGACTTAATTAGTTTAACTTGTGATATTTCTGGTATACAGTATTGTTTTGTTGGGGCTTATAGATTACATAAATACAGTGTTAGTGTCTTTGTGGATGAATTCTCTGCTTTTCTGGAAAATCAAACTTGTTCAAATTTATTACTTTTGGGTGATTTCAACATTGATCTTTTGTCTGATACACCAGATGTGGATAAATTTCTTTCTTTAATGTCTTCATTTGGTTTAAGTTCCTTGATCTCTGAACCAACAAGAGAGTTTGGTAGGTCTAGCTCATGCTTAGATCATGTATTTATTAGATTACATAGAAATAATTATATTAGCTTTAAATCTGGTGTTTTTGATTTAAAAATTACAGATCATTGTTTAATTGGTGTACAGCTTAATTGTGGGATTTCTAGAAAAACTCATTCTTTTAAACACGAAGCGCAAAATATTAACTTTTCTGCTGTAAAAAATTATTTAAATTTTGAATTCTGGAATGAAGTTTACTCCTCTGTTGACCCAACGGTTGCATTCAATTCTTTTTTGAGTAAGTTGCAAATGCAAATTTCAAAATGTTGTTACATTCAAAATCGTAATTCTAATAAATTCATTCGCCTTAAGCCTTGGTTATCGGGGTGTTTACTGAGAAATATAAATTATAAATATAAAGCGTATGTTCGGATGAAAAAACATCCGAACAATATAAGGCTAAAAAATCACTACGTTAAATTGTCTAAAGCTCTAAAACATGAAATTAAAGTTTGTGAAGATAATTACTTTAGCAAAAAATTAGCTGAGAATCATTGTAACCATAAAAAAGAATGGCAGTGTGTTAACGAAATTTTAAATAGACGTAAGCCAACTATAGATATCTCATTAAAAAATGGTGGTACCAATGTTTCAGATCCTGTAGTTGTCTCGGATTTATTTAATGAATATTTTTGCTCAATCTCTGATTCAGTGAATTATGGTATATCGAATTTTGAAGAACGGATTTCAGCCTGAAAGTTTTTGTTTCAGCAGTGGCGAAGCGTGCTTCTGAAACTAGGGTAGACATATTCAAAAGCTTTATTAATATGCCAATAGAAACTAACTATAGTACATCAAGATGAAAGGACAGAAAGCTAAGCTTTTGGACGTATGTGGAGTTTGTGATTCGAAGCGCCAACCGAGATTTGCACCTACATTTAAAATGACTTACGTCCGTGCATCACATACTATATTTTTTATTCGCCGCAAGCAAAATATTTAAAAAAGATTGTTCAATTTAAATCAAAATTAAAAATTTTTAAAATTTTGAAATAAAAATATTTTGTACAAAAGATAAAGGATATTGTAGATTAACAAAAACATTGTTTTAAGTTTTAGGGAGCGATGAATATTAAACATAAAATTCTTTGTAAAAGTAAAAATAAACTTTTTCAAAATTCTAAAAATATTCCAAAAATTATAATAAAATCCAAAATCCGAAACTATTTTCAAAATTCCAAAATTAATGCAAGAACTATAACAAAATTAAAAATGCAAACTTTTCCCAAAATGCCAAAAATATTTCAAAAATTATAACATAATCAAAGATTGAAACTTTTTTCAAAATTCTAAAAATATTCCAAAAATTAATCCAAAATCAAAGATTCAAATTTATTTTCCAACTGTTCCTGTTATTCAGAAGTCGTGGAATCGAATTCACAATCACACAATCACACAAAAAATTGCTCAAGAAACATCTAGAACTAATAATTACAACATTTGTCAAAAATGTTTCCCATAATATGTTTCTCAAAAAATTTGAAAACAATATATATAAACAGAAATAGACATAAACAAAACTGTCTATCCAAGAAGGAACAAAAGTTGAAAATTTGTTGTTGTTGCTATTCCTTATTTTGGTAGTCATAATTTGTAACGTCTACTCTGAGAAAAACATTTTTGTTTGTTTGTACATGAAACGTTTGTATTAAAGTTTCGGGAACATAGCTGAATTGTTTTTGTTCTAATTATTGTATTAAAACTTAATGATTTTCTTTGAACGTTTGACAAAATAGTATTAAGTCAACATTATTCGAACAATATGAAAATAAAGTTTCATATTTTTATTATGTTTGGGTAGACACTGTCTAGTGTGTCTATACCGAAGCTTCGCCACTGTGTTTCAGTGAGTTTTCTTCATTAGAAATTCATAGAATTATTATGTCCTTAAAATCTTCGAATTCAGCTTCTTGGGATAATATTAACGGTAGCTTACTAAAAATGATTTCCTTGCAATTGTGATGTTCTGTGTTACATATTTAATTTGAGTATCAAAAAAGGCATCTTTCCCGAGACCCTTAAGACTGCTATTGTGATTCCATTATATAAGAAAGGGGATACTTCTGTATTAAATAACTACAGACCTATATCGCTTTTCTCTGGGTTTTCCAAAATTTCGAAAAGGGTGTTAAGCTGAAAATTTTGTCCTTCTTACATAAAACAAATTTTTTCAGCAGAGCTCAGTTTGGTTTTAGAAGTGGTATGTCAACTGAGGCGGCGTTATTAAAATTTTGTAACGAAATTTACAATGCAATAAATGATTCAGACACCTGCTGCACTCTTTATTGACATTACCAAAGCCTTTGATATGGTGGACCATAATATATTGCTAGAGAAGTTGTATAATGCTGGTTTCAGAAGTTTTATGTATGATTGGTTCAAAACATACTTAGCAAATCGAGAGCAAAAGTCTATATACAAGTCCGTAAAAAAAGTCCGTATACAAGTCCGTATAAAAAATTGTATTTGTTCTGAAAAAATAATTAATATTGGTGTACCAAAAGGATCCGTGTTGGGTCCCATCTTATTTAAGGTAGATTTCATATAAAAATCTACTATTGCAATGGGCTTCATCTCGGAATTTCGAAAAATTTTTATGCCAAACGAATATATATGATAAGCGGAGACGGGAAAACAATATATATATATATATATATATATATATATATATATATATATATATATATATATATATATATATATATATATATATATATATATATATATATATATATATATATATATATATATATATATATATATATATATATATATATATATATATATATATATATATATATATATATATATCTTGGACAAGTTCTGACCATATCCGGGTACCGGTTAAGCGGCTAGAGCCTAAAATGTTGAATAATTTAGGGCGCTATAACTTCCGTTTGAATCATAATATTTTAATAAAATTTAAAAATATTGAATATTTGAACTTTTTTTTATCATTTTTATCCAGATGACAACCTTGACGTTTCTGGTTCCTCAAAAATCAGCTGTTTTAAAAATTTAATAAATTTTGCTGTCCTTGATCTAGCTGAAATGGCCAAGCTCATATTTGAAAACTTTTTCTCACGTATATAAAATATAAATCTTTCCAAAATTTTCAAAAAAAATAGTTCAAGTCTAACGGTTGAGACCCTACGGCTGTTGAAATGAAAACAAACGCAAAAGACAATGCTTTTATCATGTTTCATTTTATGTTATTTAAATTCATCTTAACTTTTAAACATACTTTTAAACTATAGCCTCAAAAAATTTCAGCTTTCTAACCCAAAAGGTTCCATTTGTATAAGCATTATAATGCACCTCTTGCAAGAAAAATATCAAGCCATTTAATACCATAGAAAAATTATCAAAATCTCTTTTGTTTTTATTTTTTTACTAAGTGACCGTTTGAAAAAAGATTAAATAAGAACAAAAAACACAACAACAAAAGATGATTTTGAAATAAAATTGTTTGATAATGTTTGATTATAAATTATGTGTGATGGTATAATTGTAGTTGTGACGTAGTTCATTTGATCTTTGGTCGATTTAATATGTTATTAAAAGTAGTTTAAAAACCAACTTAAATAAAACTGTTCCGGAATTGTATTGATGGAGTTAGTTCGGATAATGTATTTAATTTGGTTCGATAATTTTTTTGAATTATTCCGTTTCTTCTTATATTTTTTATTTAAACTAATCTGACTTATCTAATTTTATTTGGACACAAAACCGTCTGACCCCGAAATCTACCTATTTCTAGCGGATATGCATGCCGCTGGGTTTTTTTAATTTACGTTAGTTCGCTATTTATTCAACCTTTTAGTGGTAAAATCACAGCATATGCTGACGATGCCGCTTTGTCTTACGCATGTAAAAATTATTTTAATGCATATATCGACATTAACCATGATTTAGATATTTTGCGTCGTTGGTTCAAACTACATAAATTAATTATAAGTAAGAAAACTAAAATTATGTTTTTTAATTTAATGTGGACTACATGCGAAGGCATGGACTTCATGTATCATTCACCAAATTGTATGCAGTTTAAACTTTTAAATTACAATGAACATAAACAGTCTATGCCAGTTTTTGATGCAAATTGCCTCTGTTGCGATGACTATTTTTCAATTGAGCAGGTTAGTAGTTTTAAATACCTCTGTATTATATTGGACAGTAAACTTAATTGGAAGGAGCATTTATCATATTTAAAGAAATATTTAAATGGAGTCGTAAGTCAACTCTTTCATCTAAGTCTGTACTGCACCTTACCGTTATTAAAATTAGTTTATAATGGGTTGTTTAAATCGAAGCTTCAGTATGGTATAGATTGCTGGGGAGGTACGCATACCTATAAAATTCAATCATTGCTCATTAAGCAAAAGCATGCAATTCGGGTTATTTGTAAGGTCAACCGTAGGATTCCAAGTTTTGACTTGTTCAGAAATCTAGAACTTCTTCCACTGAGACACTTGTACTTTGATAACATTTTGAAAATGTTTTTTAAACTTTCGGGTAAAGATAATGCTCGATTGATAGGATATTACAATTTACGTGTTAACACCAGAAATTTAGTTAGTGTGCCTAAAATTAAAACAGCTCGTTTTTGCCATTTCCTTACTATAACTGCACCGCGTCTCTTTAATAAACTACCAAATGACTGTAGAAGTGAAATAGTGGAAACATCTTTTTTGAAGCAGGTTAAGATATGGTTATATGCTCTTGATCATAATGATATTAACAAATTATTTAATAATATTACATGTTGAATTAAACATTTTTTTTTTCTCTATTTAAACTTTCATCATCTCTTATAATATATTATTTTAACTTCGATTACTTTACGTGCCAATATGTTTCTAAAAAATAAAGGATTTGTTTTTTTTTTTTGCTCCATTATGTTATTTTATTTTAGAAGCTTATTTTTTTCTGTAGAATTCCCCCGTCTACAAACTAAATTTGAGTATTTTTAATGTAATGGTACATTCGCCTCTTGTTCTTATGAACAATTGAATGTTCCTAACTATTTCTTCCATAACAAACATTATGACGCGTTCGTCTGACAGAGGTAGCTGAATTGTCTGATATATTTAATGAAATTGTTGTTGTTTTTCAGTAAATTCAGTAATTTCAGTTAGGTCGAGCGCATTAAAATATAACAAATATATCATGATATGTTAACATTTAGTTCTTTATACTTAATAAAAGTTTGTATAGTTAATATATTGAATTATATTTGGATTTGCATTGTTTAGTTAAAATTTTTCTATTTTTAATATTATTATGAATTATGTATAACTGCAATATTATTTTAATTTAAATATAAAGGAATTTGTTTATGAACTCATCATAACTTATAAAATTCTGTTTATATTTTATATTTTGATTGTATTCAGAACTATATTATTTATTTTTCTTGTGTGTAACTTTAATTTTTTATAGTTATTATTACGTTATAAAAAGAAATAAAGTTATTATTATTATTATTAAAATATATTGCTGCTATTGAGTTAATGTTTTATCGGCAATTACAATTTATTTTACAAATTTCGCAGCTCTACAAACGCCTGTAGCAGGGATTGAACTCATAACATTTGATTCACCAGGATCGCACGCTATCCACTTCTCTATTTAGCAACTGTCATAAAGAACATTGAAACTTAATCACTATTGTTTGAAAAATTATTTGTACACATTTCAAGTTTCGGACCACTACCACACCACGACTATGAATTAATTTTTATTCAAACATTTTGATTAGGAATGCATATAAAGGTGTACTAATGGTTTCCTAAAATGAGAATAAATGGGTTTTTGTTAAAAAAAAATATTAGTTATGAAGACAATCTCGAAATGAAAATAAATTTGCGTATGGAGTTTTTCCTTTAAACTTCAAAACGTTGTATTGCTGCATGGATTGCTGTATGGAATCTGTCAAATGATAATTAGAAATCAGTAATTATGTATTAAAATTTACTGCTAAAATAATAATAATGCAAATTTAGTAAAAAACAACTTAAAGACAACGCAAAACAATCTTAATTTGCAAAAAATAACAATTTTTTAAAGTTTTCGAAATACAAATCAGCTGATCACAACTGTCAAGTTTTTTTCGGGAAAAACGTCTATTCATATATAATATCTATGCATGTGGCTCCCTTCAATTTTACGATTAAAAATGATTAAAGAATAAAAAGAAATTAAAGAAAAGGAAAATAAAATTCATGAATAAAAACGTGCCTGACAGGAATCGAACACAGCACCTATAACGTCTTCAAGCTGCGTAAGAGGCATGAATAGTATGCTGAGGTTGGCATTACGTTCAGTTGCACAATGTGGCTGGTTATTAAATAAATCTTAAATGATCATAATAAATAAACGTTCTACAGAATATTTTCCGTAAGTCAGTTGTAATCAGTTGCAGATATATGCAGTTCTCTAGATGAAATCGACTACACTAGGAGACCGACGTAGTAAACGACTTTCAAAAAATCGGCTGCCACGGTAACTATGACGCTGTTGCGTATGACCGTGGGGAATATTCGAAGCTGATTAGCCTGGCAACGCTCCTACATGGAAGCATGAAGGCCGATATTGGTATGTGAGACCAAAAACTAGATTATTGCATTATAAGTTTGTCAAAAAAATGTAGTCAAGTGTGTCAAAAGAAAGATTTTTATTTATTTTTTTACCCAATTTTTTGGATAAAAATTAAATTAATAATATGTATGACATGAAAATATATTATTATTATAGAGAATTATGGCATTATAAGTTTGTCAAAAAAATAATGTCAAGCGTGTCAAAAATGATTTCATTGATTTTTTTAGCCAATTTTTTGGGAAAAAAATTTAGCTGTTTTTATGAAGTAAATGTAATTGAAAATGAAATCGGACATGGACATTTTAGGTACACCCAGAGAAATTTCTCATCATAATTTATGCAAAAGGATTGTATAATTACATTGTGGTAATTACCATTCTGTATTATTAATAATGCACATAAATCATGCATAATTTCGGTTGAATTTTACATAGATTGAGTGATTTATGATATTTTATCGAGTAATATTTTAATCATAGTAAATATGATTCCCGATTTTTCTAAACGATTAATTTACTATTAATGCCTTACGTTTTGTAGAAAAATAACAATAAATCATACGGTCGCCGAATAATTCAAGTTTATTTACTCTTATTTACTCTTTTTATGCTTCTTATCAACAGAATATGCAACGAAAAGAATTTATTTAATGCTGTATCTAAATTTTTCTTTCCATAATATAGTATTAGTGACGCGACTTAAAACAAAAGCCCTCTTAAAAATAGCAATTATACTTAAAAGTGTTTAAATTATAATGTTACTTTTTTAATATGTTATAGTGTGTTACAAATAATATTATTTATTATATGTACTATGTAATTAGTTCAAGTGATTAAATTTTTTAAGATTTTTGAGATTCCACTAAAATAAATGTTTTGAAGTTTCTAAAATTAACTATAAGGTGAGTGAACGATTTTGTCCCAATGTAATGGGAGAATCGCAGATCTATATAATGTAAATAATAAACTTTTTTTTATTTAATCTTGTGTTTATATTTTTTATGCAGAAAAGTTGATAAAAAATCAAAACGATATTTTGAAAAACATTCAAGTTGTGAACTGGAGTTTTTGCGCTTGAAAGGTAATGTTTTAGGCTTTACTTTGTATTTCACAGGCACCAGTATCAATATTTTAATAAGTGCCTTTGTTTAAGCGAAACAATAAGAAGAACATACGAGAGATTATAATGTGGAAAATTTTTAGAAAATGTAGAAGGGCATCCTAATGGACAGTTCCACTCGCAGAAAATGATTGGTAACTTTAAATGAATTATTTAACTTTTAGTATTTCTTTCTAGTTAGATTAGTAATCGGGTGCTTTGCGGGAAAGGACATATATTTAATGATCATTTTATTATATGTGCATCTGGAGAAAAACGGAGAAAAAGTTCTTTCTCATTAATCTGCAAGACCGTCCATCGTTAAATAATGGAAAATGTAGTTTTAAATAAACAGCAACGGAAATACTTTTAAAATTATTGGTTTATTTCTCTATATTTCAGATTGCAGATATACTGGCTCTTTAGTTATTCATCTCAATGAAAACATGCCCAAAAAGGATAAACAATTTTAAGAAAACACCTATATGATTTCAAGCATTTACTCTGGAAGCAAAACCAACAAAATCAAAGATTCCAGTTTGTAAAATTTTTCGCAATAATGATTTTGTGATTTTTATTTTGTAAATGTTTAAATTTTTCCTTAAATATATAAATATAGCTTTTTAAATTATTTTTAATTTAAACCTAAACTTTAAACCTAAACTTTATACTATATCAGAAGTTAAAATTAGAAATAAATTCTTCAGATAAAACTCTGTAAAATTTTTTTTAAATAAATAAAGCTCAGTTTTGTAAAAATAAATGTATGTATTTTTTATTTAATTACGAAATATTTAAAAATAAATTTATGATGAATAGGAAATAATATAGTAGCATAATCAAGCTATGTAAGTATGGTTCATGTATATGCCGGTTATTAAATCAAACAAATTAATGGATAATTTATTGTTAAAAATTATGTTTATAATGTATAATTTGTACATTTGTCCGTATAATTGCTTAAATTAATTTCATAAATTCATCACAGAATAGGTTATGATTTATGGGGAAGAAGCATAAATATTGTTTGTCAAATTAATAAAAACTTGTTAAACGAAAATGCATGATTTATGAAATTCGCCTCTTAGTTCTTTTTTACGCGGTCTTATGTATAATTTGGACGGTTATATGCATAATAAAAGCAAGCATTTCTCTGGGTGTAGATTTCATATAAAAATCTACCTATTGCAATGGGCTTCATCTCGGAATTTCGGAAAAATTTTGATGCCAAACGACTATTTGTGATAAGCGGAGATGGAAAAACAAAAAAAAAAAAAAAATTATATATATATATATATATATATAACGATATGTATAACGGAATTTAGCGGCACTCTCACGGTCGCATTTTTCGACCTACACCAAAATAATTTTCTGTGTATGTTACGGCAAATAATGTCTTGGACAAGTTCGTGAACTGGCCATATCCGGGTACCGGTTAAGCGGCTAGAGCCTAAAAAGTCGAATAATCTAGGGCGCTATAACTTCCGTTTGAATAATAATATTTTAATAAAATTTAAAAATATTGAATATTTGAACCTTTTTTTATCATTTTTATCCAGATGACTACTTTGGCGTTTCAGGTTCCTCAAAAATCAGCTGTTTTAAAAATTTACTAAACTTTGCTGCCCTTGATCTAGCTGAAATGGCCAAGCTCATAGTTGAAAACTTTTTTTCACGTACTTAAAATATAAATCTTTCCAAAATTTTTAAAAATAATAGTTTAAGTCTAACGGTTGAGACCCTACGGCTGTTGAAATAAAAACAAACGCAAAAGGCAATGCTTTCATCATGTTTCAGTTTATGTTATTTAAATTCATCTTAGCTTTTAAACATACTTTTCAGCTATAGCCTCAAAAAATTTCAGCTTTCTAACCCAAAAGGTTCCATTTTTATAAGCATTATAATGCAACCCTTACAAGAAAAATATCAACCCATTTAATACCATAGAAAAATTATCAAATTTTCTCTTTTGTTTTTATTTTTTTTACTAAGTAACCGTTTGAAAAAAGATTAAATAAGAACAAAAAAACACAACAACAAAAGATGATTTTGAAATAAAATTGTTTGATAATGTTTGATTATAAATTATGTGTGATGGTATAATTGTAGTTGTGACGTAGTTCATTTGATCTTTGGTGGATTTAATATGTTATTAAAAGTAGTTTAAACCAACTTAAATAAAACTGTTCCGAAATTGTATTGATGGAGTTAGTTCGGATAATGTATTTAATATAGTTCGAAAATTTTTTTGAATAATTCTGTTTCTACTTATATTTTTTATTTAAACTAATCTGACTTATCTAATTTTATTTGGACACAAAACCGTCTGACCCCGAAATCTACCTATTTCTAGCGGATATACCTGCCGCTGGGATTTTTTAATTTGTTATAGCTTTTGAAATATTTTTGGAATTTTGTATTTTGTTTGTATTTTTGATTTTGTTATATTTTTTGCAATATTTTTAGAATTTTGGAAAAAGTTTTAATTTTTGATTTTGTAAGAATTGTTTTATTATTTATTTTAATTGTTTTATCTGTTTGTAATTTTTGTTTTATTATAATTTTTGGAATTTTGAAAAAAGTTTCAATTTTTCATTTTGTAATAATTTTTGGAATATTTTTAGAATTTTGAAAAAGTTTGATTTTATTATAATTTTTACAATATTTTTGGAATTTTGAAAAAGTTTCAATTTTTGATTTTGTAAGAATTTTTGGAATATTTTTAGAATTTTGAAAAATTTTAAATTTTTGATTTTATTATAATTTTTATAATTTTGGAAAAAGTTTAAATTTTTGATATTGTTCTAACTTTTGCAATATTTTTAGAGTTTTGGAAAAAGTTTGAATTTTTGAATTTTTAAGAATTTTTGGAATATTATTGGAATTTAGAAAAAGTTTCAATATTTGTTTTTATTCTATTTTTTGGAATATTTTTGGAACTTTGAAAAAAGTTTGATTTTATTTAATTTTTACAATATTTTTGGAATTTTGAAAGAAATATGAATTTGTGATTTTGTAATATTTTCTCGAAACGCTAAATGGAGAGGTTTTTGAGTAGTTTGCTGATGTATCATCTTTTCACTAAATTATGTTAATTTATGATCTGTTATAATTTTCCGGCATCGTATTGATGTTTCGTTTTGTAATTAATTTCTAAACAGAGATAGAAAAGTACTTGTTCTTTAACAAAGAGTTATGTTTGATATACATCGCTGCCCGAAACTAAAAATCATATCCTCATAAATGTTTTTTTGTCGAAAACTATTTCAAAATCCTTAACCCAGACCGAAGTCTTGATATCTCAGAGCTGTGAGATTTCAGCCCCTCCATATATTATTATTTAATTAAGCCTTACTTAAGGAATTATATAAGAAATTTAGCGAATCTAGTCTTTTACAAGCTTTTTTTTAGGTAAAGCTTGAACAAAATGGTCTTACACAATGCTTTCCCAAGATAAGTTGAAATAATTTAAAAGATTTAGGCGAAATTGTTACCTTTGCTCATTTTGTATTTTTCTAATTTTTTTTGGTTAGAAAAATCGTAACATCTAAATATTATATATAATACACAAAAAACGAAAAAGCGTTGCCATAACATAGAAAAGACGACTTTATTTTCGTTGTCGAATTGATTGACAAATTGATTGTAGGTCTGTAGCCTGCTATAGAGAAATATTTCATAATAGCCGTGTTCGATTTGACTGAAACAACTGAATTATCTGAAAAGAATATATTAAGCATAATATGTAAAATGTATTTTAGCCAGGACATAAAAAACGATTCGTTGTCATTGTCGATGTAGTGGGTTGTGAGAAAGGTTGGCGGTACAACGCGGACCCTATATTTATTTTTTATTGTTTTTATCTGTTTTTTATAGAACATTAAAATTATTCCTTTTTATTCATAAAAACTCCACTTACGGCATTTAAAGGATACTCCCTAGTATAAGTTTATTCCCATGATTTCTGGCATGCGAATTTTTCTATTTTCCAGGTTGTGGGTTTGGGTTTTGGTTTGAAGTTTTTTTGGTGTTCTTTAGGAGTTGAGTCGTGAATTTGGTTGAGGAAAGATGGGTTAATCTTTTAACCTCGACTTGATTTAGAGTTTTTTTCGTTTTGTTGTGTTGTATTTCATCTTTTTTTATTTTAATAGTATTCTTTTGTTTTTTTTATAAGTTTTTTTAATAAGAATTGAGATAATTTCGAATTTTTTTTATTGAATATCTCAATCAAATATAAACAATGGTGTTATTTCTAATTTAAAAAAAAAGGATAAGGAATTATTTTCTTATAAAAACACAATTAAAGATGGTTACTGTTTTTGTCGTGATCTGGTTGTTTTAAGTTTTAAGTGAACCTTAATATTAAAACTTAATATGAGTATCTTATAAAAACAAAATTAAAGATCTATTTTATTGTTTTATCGTCCTCGATTTTATTGTTAGAAATTACTCTACAAATAAAACACCAAGCTATAGATCAAGTTTGATTGTTTTGGTTGTGTTCTTGTTTTTTGTTAAATTTAATGTAAAGACGTTCCTATGTTAATGTACACATGTTTCTAATTTTATGTCTGTTAAAATTAAATAACCAAAAAAATCAAAGATTTTAAATAAAAATGTTGATAAACTACTTATATACATAATGTTTAATTATACAGCACTAGGAATCGCCCAGTGGCGAAATTCGACCATTGTAAATGGAAATTGTAAAAAGACCTCCCAACAAAAATGCTACAACACATTATTTCAGAGTTTGATATAATCGATTTTGAATTGTGAAACAAATAACTTGAAAAAAAAACAAAATAACCGAACGAAAAACTCCAAAAAACACACCTATCATCGTTTTCCCCTCTTACCTTTCCAACGACATACATATTTCCACACTTTTGTTGGGGAAAATATTTTGAAATTGTACCACAAAAATAGTGCTTACGTATTTATATATTGATATATATATATTTATATATATATATATATATATATATATATATATATATATATATATATATATATATATATATATATATATATATATATATATATATATATATATATATATATATATATATATATCTGTAGGTGGGAGGTAAACTACACCAAGTCCGATTTTTTCAAAATACGTTTTTTTATACTGTTAGAATCAGGATTTTGTTCTCTACCGACAGGTTAATAACACTGAGTCCTAGCTAGTGTAGTTTTCGAGATAGAACAATTTTAAATAGTCGAAGTCCATAGTAAATAGTCCATTTTCAAACAGTTTTTTGGCTTTCCTGTAAAATTTTAAAAATGTGACTTGGTGTAGTTTACCTTCCACCTACAGATATATATATATATATATATATATATATATATATATATATATATATATATATATATATATATATATATATATATATATATATATATATATATATATATATATATATATATATATATATATATATATATATATATATATATATATATTGATTTTGAACTGTGAAACAAATAACTTAAAAAAAACAATATAACCGAAAAAAACTCAAAAAATCCTATGACATTTTTCCCTTTTTTCTCAAAATATGGTCAAAGTTAACATAAAAATATTTTTCGGCACAACTACTACGCAAGACCTTTACAACGATATACATACATATTGCCACACTTATGATGGGGCAAATATTTTGAAATTGTACCACAAAAATAGTGCTTACGTATTTATATATAGATATAAAGTTTAAAAGGCATATAAAAAAACAAAACCAAGGAATTTTAATCAAATCAAGAATGGTACCAGTGAAAATAGCTTTTTTGTATCTGCACTGATCTATACTGGATATGGAAATTTAAAGTTGTGACCCTGGATATTGTCGTATATGTTTGGATAACGTTTTTCATGCTGGATTTAACATATGGATCAACAGATAAGTATAAACAAAGTACGAAAATTGAGGTGAATTTTGTTAAAATAAAATTATTAATTTTAAATGTTGAGTTATTGGAGTACATTATTCT
The DNA here is from genome assembly GCA_963693315.1 of Diogma glabrata. Taxonomy (NCBI): domain Eukaryota; kingdom Metazoa; phylum Arthropoda; class Insecta; order Diptera; family Cylindrotomidae; genus Diogma; species Diogma glabrata. Next base: position 130,887,974 of record OY856186.1, read on the forward strand.
ACAAATGTACTAGTTTACTAGCTAACGTCACGGAGGACGATAAGTCACTCATGTAGTTCCACTTAGCTTTAATATTGTCTGGCTCGTGATTCCTGACGGTAATTCAAGATCTAGTCAAGCTCTGACATTCACTCACTCCCATCCTCTGGATTCTGGCCGGCCTCAGGTACTTGATATTAGAGCCAATGTCTAGATATAACATTTTTGTTAAAAGCTGACTTCTAGGCAAATAGAAGTAGTATTTTACATGGCGCCCAAATAATTGGCTCAATCAGCTTAATTTTGTAGTTTATTTCTATTTGTCTTTCGTTTTTAAATTCAGTTTTTCTGTGATTAGCTATCAAGTTTTACTCAGGTGTTACTCTATAATAGCAACCACATAAATGTGACTTTCCTTATCATAACAAACTTTCCTTTCCCAAACCTTTTCCATTCCTTGTAAAAAGTTTCCTTTCAGAGCACCATATTCGTCACCAGAGCACCACAAGTCCTTTATTCGTTCCTGTATGTCGTACCTGAACTGTTGTCAAGTTTTCTGGTGTTGCTTCTGTTTCCATCTTGGCACTCTTGGATTCTATTCAAAAGCGAGCTATACGAATTGTGGGTGATCGAGATTTGACATCAAAACTTGATTCCCTACAACATCGTCGCACTGTTGCTGACCTCGTTGTTTTTTACATATATCGTCATTAACAGTGCTTAGATGAAATCAGCAGCATCATGCCTCAAATTTGTTCTTACCCCTGTTCCACTCGGCAATCGGCTAGTGCAACCAGTTAAACGGTCGAGATCCCGCGCTGTCATACTGGCAGATCGCAGAAAGACTTCTTTGTCCGAACTGCATACAAATGGAATAGTTTGCCGGAATCCGTAGTCTCAGGTGGTTTCAATCCGCAGAGGCTTAAAAAAAGCGTTCATCAATACCTTAAAGAGCAAGTTGTTGTGGGACCTACGTCTTAAAAGGTATTTATGTGTTGTTGTGACACATATTGTAAACCCTATAACACAGCACTTTTTATTTAAAAAAAAAATATGCGCTTCTAACTCGGATTTGTTTCTGTTGATTTAGATATAAGTTTTTGTATGGTTTGATTCATAGTTTTGTCAAATTAATTTCAAGATTTTGTTTTTTTATCTCACTAATAATATTCTTCAAATAAATCCTCGGCATCAATTACCGTATGTTTGATTGATTGATTGCTAATTCTTGAACCATTACGAAAATTTTAGGTATCTAAAGTTTTCGTAACGCTATTTTCGCAATCGCAATCGAGAAATTATAAATCAGTATTTTTGAAACCATTGCGAAAATAGGAAATAGGTATGTAAAAAATAATGCCATTTCGTAATGAGGTGATTAAATATGTCAAACTATTTGATATATTACTGGAACGTTGATGAAATTTTTTGAAAAAGTTTATATAAAATAATCAAAGTAAGACATTTTTAAAAGTATAGATTTGTGGCGAACATCAAAACTAAAATCATTTCTCAAAAAAATTTAAATTTAGCAGGCGATGATTTCGTTAACATTTATTAAAAAAAACAAAAAATATTTTTTTGTTATTCAGATTTTGTTTTTTCCAAATAGTTTCGAGTTCTTAATTTTCGTGTTAAATTAAAAATGTAATTCTCTATGTAAATTATATTTCATCGCCTCGCCATCAATTTGATTAATGCAATAAGACAAATTTCATGTAACTTGTATAATCTATTTATAAATACAATTAAACTCTAAAATGTTATTGTGTTTTGAGAGAATTCAATTTATATTTGTGCTATTTAATAATGGTTCAAGACCATTAGTGAATGTGGAAGCTAGTGTACCTGAAGAAGTTTGGAAATAAATTTAATTCATGATATGGTTGTTACAACAACATTTTATCTGCTGCCTTTTGTGTTTACTTACGTGAACATTATAATTGTTAAATCATAATGAAGATTCAGCTTAATCAACGCATTCAAAGTAACTCATAAAATTGGATACAACATCTCGTATCATCATACTCATCTCCTGAATAATTCAACGCCACTAGCAGCAGCCTCTATATAAAATCTACTTCCACTGAACGCAGTATCATCCAAAACTGGTAACCCCGACTAGAAACAAACCTTCCAATGGAGTCAACTTAAAGAAGTATCAAACTTATAATTTAATTCATTTTTTCTCTTTCTTAATTTAAATTAGTGCTTGCTTCATTTTGTTTTAAATAATTTAATTTTATTATAATATTTTTTTTTCACAGCGAAACAACACTTTTCCCGTATAGTGACCACATATTCTTCCAACTAGTTGTTTCGACTGTTACGCCATAATCTAGTTTTCTCCTGGCGTCACATTCTTCCTTTTTCTCTCCAAATTCTTATTTTTCGGCTTTCAAGCCACCGAAATCCTGCTAGTGCGACCATTTTTTTTAAAATTACTTTTTGTCTAGTAATCGATATCATGGGCCGAAGCTTCAGAACTCTTTCCTTCGTAAGACCCACTTCATTCTCCGTTACTCATGGGCCGAAGTTTAACATATCTTTCCTTTGTAAGACCCACTCCACTCTCCTTAACTTTTGGGCCGAAACAAACTTTTCGAATTTCTGATTTTTAATTTCTATCCCTAACGTTAAACATATGTTACCATAATATGAACATCTCCTAACGTTAACCATCTCTGTTGACAAAACAGATATGGTCCTTACGGATATAAAAATCAGACTCCATCTAATTAAGCACAACCCCAAATATCTGATCTTAAAGGAATATCTCCAACGTTACCCATATGTTTTTACAACATGAACATCTTCTGACGTTAACCATTTATCTGTTGACGAACAGGTATGGTTCTTATGGATATTTAAAACGACATTTCGTCGTTAATCAGATATTTCTTCTCAAAGCGATCTTTTTCTATGGTACACGTCTCCAAAGTAAACATTGGTCTCAGTCAACTTTGTACTGTCAGACTTTACCAAACTTGTGTTGCCATATGCACTCCTTTGCTTACGCTGAATTTCTGCTTATTCTTGCTTTTAACAGCTACTTTTCGAAAAATGAACTAATATTCACGTTTGTACATGCTAGTATTGTCTCAGTCAACTTTGTTCTGTCAAACATTCAGCATCACCGACGTGACTTTTCTGCTTCTCGTATTTTAAACGAACCTTTTAGCCTATGGTACACATCTCCACAAATATTGGTCTCAGGCAACTCAGCACTGTCAGACCTATATCTCCACTCGTGTTACCATAACTCCATAATTGTTCGTTTCTCTTTTTTTTGGCAGAACTCCAATTCGTAAGACCCATAATTTTTTCTCCTCCAAATGGTATCGTTTTCTTGTATAATCTATTTATAAATACAATTAAACTCTAAAATGTTATTGTGTTTTGAGAGAATTTAATTTATATTTGTGCTATTTAATAATGGTTCAAGACCATTAGTGAATGTGGAAGCTAGTGTACCTGAAGAAGTTTGGAAATAAATTTAATTCATGATATGGTTGTTACAACAACATTTTATCTGCTGCCTTTTGTGTTTACTTTACGTGAACATTATAATTGTTAAATCATAATGAAGATTCAACTTAATCAACGCATTCAAAGTAACTCATAAAATTGGATACAACATCTCGTATCATCGTACTCATCTCCTGAATAATTCAACGCCACTAGCAGCCAGCCTCTATATTAAAATCTACTTCCACTCAACGCAGTATCATGCAAAGATTTGATTTATTTATAAACTAAAATATAATAATAGTTTTTCAAATTGTTTTTAATTAAATAATATAATTTATTTGTTTTAATTTTTGAATGAATTATTTGAAAGCTTTGATTTCATTCTTCAGAATTCTATTAAAAGCCTTTAGAATTTATTTTTAGGCTTACGTGATTTTACAATAATCCCAACAGTCCAATAATCGAATTGCGGGCGGCTAGCAATTTCCTTTATTCTACCTACCAATGTGAGATAAATACTAAATGATAGTCCATAAACTGATATCATTTTTGTTAAGACAGCCGAGAGCTTCTTTTGATTTCAGAAAAGTGTTTATTGTTTTTGAATAAAATAAAATATAAAATTAATAAAATACAACAAAATTGACAACACTAGCCCACCTTACAGCTACACACGATAAAAAACTTAAATGTATGTATTTAAATGCAGACACAAAGATTTTGTACATATTACATAGTTTTGTATTTCATATATTTCGTCCTGTAAATAAGTACAGAACTTCATTTGAATGGCAAACTTCTCAAACATGTAAATGAATTGAAACTAAAATTTTTATTTTACACACACATATCCTTAGCGATATTAAATATCTTCTTTCAATTTTGGGTACTGCTGCTGCGTCTCGTCGGAATGAACTTAATGTTCTTTTGAATTGAAAATTAACAAAAATCTTCCACCACTCACGCCAACAATTGATATCTACGATGAAAATATACAAGATCTTCAGCAGATGATAGATTTTGAAACTCTTTCTCTGATATTTAAGATTAAAAATGGTTTAATAAAAAATAATGTTTTATTTCGTTCTGCTGCTTTTGTCCATAGCCATGATAAAGGCCAAGTGAACAACTTTTACATATATTTTTGTCGGACTACATCTGGACAACATAGCTTTGTTTACAGGGGGCTTTCATTGTATAACCGTCTTTCTGCCACCCTGAAAAATCAAAAAAGCATATCGAGATTCAAAAAGGAATTAAAAATATATTTGGCACATTCATTATAAATTTTATGTCGTTTGTTTTATATAATTATTTTTTTCTACAACCGTACTATAAAAATACACTTATATGACCAAAATCCGTTTTATAATGATATTCATTTCGATACAGATTTTATTACGATACAGATTTTTAATAAGTAGAAAGAAACCCATAGTTTTTCAATCAAACCATGCTATGCATTTGACGTTTGTTGAAATTTCCGTATGGGAAAAAAATTGAACTTTGAAATTTGAAAATTGAAATTTTCGGTTGTAATACCACGAGTCATTGAAATTTTTTCGAAAATTTTTTGATTTTACGAATTAAATTATTTAGCAACACTGCGAATCAAAGCGCACAATAAACCACGAGTCCGAAGGACGAGTGGTTTAAGTAGCGGTTTGATTGAGCAGTGTTGCTTAAAAATAATTTAATGAGTAAAATTGAAAAATTTTAGACAAAAATTTCAATGAAGAGTGGTATTTAATGAGATAATTTTTTTTAATTATAATTTTGTTTAAAAGATAATTATTAGTTTCTAAATAAAATTTTTCTACAAATTATTTAATAATACAAAATTATGTAAAAATGCAAATAATAAAAATGTCCGTTTTCATTCATAAATATTTGCATGTTTGTATAAATAAATTACAAATTTATGCGCCTACTAAGATGAAATTATATTTCATTTTGTTAGAACAAAAAATGACAACAAAGAATTCTCATAACGACAAAGCAAAATTATCGACGACAAGAAGAATTGCCGACAGTTAAAACAAAGCCTACTGTTTAAATATCATAGTTTGTATGAATGAAAAATAAAATTTCTGACATCAAAAAAAAATTATCGTTGTAATTTTCGTTCTTCGTTATTTACCGGGTGTAGAAAAAATAGCGTATGCCACTTTCATGTAATTGTTATTAATACACTCGCATATACCATACGAAACTAGCCCACCGCTCGTTTCGTATCCCGCACTGTTGAAAATTTTAGTCTAAAATTGATACTTTTTTAATAACGTTCTCTTTATAAAGTATATGTATGCGAAAAATGGTATTGAATTTTATAAAGTGCAAAGTATTCAGATAATTTATAAGTTGAACTTCCCAATTTTACACCAAATAATATAAACTCTGGTAAAAGCACTGTTATTTCAATGTGCCGCGCCGCGTTTATCAATGTTTGGTATACAATTTATTTTCTAATCTTATAAAGTATGGAGGAATATAAATTGAAACAACATCATTTCTATATCCAACTAGTGTAATATGTTCAAGTTCCCAATTCTATACCAAATAATATAAACCGGGATAAAATACAGTTAGTTACAATTTGCCGCGCAGCATTTATATGCTTGGTATTAAATTTATTTTCTAATCTTATAAAGTATGGAGATTTATAAATTGAAAATAACCATTTTTATACCAAATTATAGTATACGATGACAAAAAGTACCATTATTTTTATTGCGTTTGGTATAGAAATTGAATAAAATTTCATTTCTGAACAAAGGTGTGTGCAGTCATATTGAAAATAAAAGCGGAATTTTTATTACATTTTTGCATGACATAAATGCACGCGTAGGGCAAGATAATAAATTCGGGGATTCAACCAGCACTGCGGATTTGGATTACTTTGATTTTCTATATGCAGGTAAGAGTTTTTGATATAATTGAATTGAATAAAATAGTCCACAATATCGTAATGTCAAACAATGTGTGCTTCGGTTCAATTTTAAAGTAAACATGTACTGATCCATGCTTAGACGGGTTGTTTTTTCTTACGTGTTTCAGGTAGCCTACATAATAAATCATGAAACATATTGTAAAACGACATTGCGAGAAACCAAAAAACATACATTTTAACAAAAAGAATGTTAAGTAAAATATTAAGAAAAACGCATTGTTATATATAAGTTTTTTGAAAATAAAAATGAAAAAAAAAAAAATGTATTTTAATTAACATAAAAAAAATTGGCATATATTTTATACCGTTTGGTTTAGAACCCAGGTAGTACGTAATCGATTTGTAATAGATATGGTATCGATTACATGTAATCATATAATCGAAACATGTTTCGATGTAGTTTCGATACTGTATCGATTACATTTAGAACAACGTGTTCGCCCTAGTAAGCGAATATGTGATCGATACCAAATCAAAACTGTAGTCGATACCAAATCGAAACAAGTAAACGAAACTTAATCGAAACCTGTTTCGATACAAAATCGAAACTACTAGTGGCAATGTAATCGAAAGTTTAGAGTTATTTTTTTGTGTTAATTTAAAATATTAATTTTAATTTTAAATATTATAAATTTTATTAATAATTTATTTATTATAATATAAAACACATTTTACATATTTTTATTAAATATAATTACAAAAACTTAAAAAAAAACTATACATGTTAATGTGAACCTGAAATGAGAAAAAATGCCATTAAAAGAAATAGTTTTTAGAATTATAGTTATATATATAAAAATGTGAACCTGAAATGAGAAAAAATATCATTAAAAGAAATAGTTTATAGAAATATAGATGTATATATCAAATCAATAAATTCAAATTACAGGTTATGTTATATGATGAAAATAAAATTAAAATAACTCTACAGAATAAATATGTATTCTCATATTTATAACATTAAAATGTACTTACTTTTGAAATATATTATATTATTCACAAAACTTTATATTTGTTTAATTTATCAACAAATACATATGTTACGCGCGACTATATATAAATGAAAGATATGTGCAATTTTAAATGTCAAAACGCCATATTTTTTAATTAGAGTGAGGTGACAATATACATTAGGTATGCCTCTTTTTCTCCAATTCGAAACTATCGATTACAAAACGATTTCGATTGCAGTTTCTTGCCTGGGAACTTTTATAATGGTAGGTATAAAATTTATAGATTATATTTATTAAAAAACACGTATAAAGTATAGGTATAAATTTAATACATATGGATTATATTCCGAACTAATAAACTGATAATATGTAATTTATACCAATTTTTATTATACCAAACCAATAAACTCATGGTATATAATTTATACCAATTTTTATTTTACGAAACTCATAAACTTATGATATATAATTTATACCAATGCAAATAAATGATCTTTATACATAAATATATGCAATTTATATGGAGCTATTTATGAACTTTTATACCATCGAACTTTATTTAACTAATACCATTTCTTTATGGATTTATATAAATACCATTTTTTACCAATTTCATACCAATATTTTCAACCGTGCGGTTAATGCTCATGTATTAATAACCGTCATTACATGATCGTAGCATAATATACTATATTTTATATCATGTAGAAAATTTTTAACCGTTTGCAATATATAATCATATAATATTTAAGATTTTTTTATGATAATTGTAAGATGTTGTAATAAGTAAATGAATTATAATAAGTCTCATGTCTTGTAATATTTTTGTAATTAAAAAATATTTTTTTTCCTCTTCAAGGGAAAACAAACTTTGTAAAGTGTTCTTTGCATGCGCAAGCAATTATGCTGTTGCTGTTGAGTCGGGAGGAACGGACCAAATTTCAGGAGTGTATTATACGCGCGAAAACAATGTAAAAAAACTCATATGTTCTCATCCGATTTTCATTTGTTTTCAAGTTATAGCGCAATATCAAATTTTTTTCTATGTTCCACTTTTATCAACATTTTCACGTAATTAGAGTATGCCATCAAGACTCTAAACTATTTGACATTTATGTTGACTTGGCAATGTTTCTGTGTATTGTGATAGTAATTAAATGTTTATTTTCAAGTTTGAGTGATTAAAGTAAAACAACATTTCCAGTAAAAACATTTCCAACAAAACGAAACATTTCCTGGGCGTTGGATTGGTCGCGGTGGTCCTATTAATTGTCCTCCAAAATCTCCAGACCTTACAGTACTAGATTATTGTTTATGGGGCTGGTTTAAATATGAAGTGTACAGAGTAAGAGTGGACACTCGGGATGCACTAATTCGACGTATTAGGAATACTGCAGCCAATTTTAAAGAAGAAAGACATGAAGCAATTGAAAGGGCAATGGGTCATCTTCGTAGATGAAGCAAAAAATGTTTAGAAGTCAACGGCGGTATTTTTAAACGTTTATTAAAAGAACGTTATGATTAGGAAACCGTTAATATATGAACTTTTCTTTATTTGATATTACGCAATAACTTGAAAACAAATGATTATCGAATAAGAACATATGGGTTTTTTACATTATTTTCGTGTGTATAATACACTCCTGAAATTTGGTCCGTTCCTCCCGACTCACCCGTATATCAAATAAAGTAAAAAAAAATGATGTTTTTTGTAAGAACGTACACTCATTGATTATGAATAAACTAGAAATATATTGGCGTTCCTTTATTTAGAAAAAACGTTTTTATAAGTTTAGCTTAAAAAATATGATCCCAATGACTCATACATTTGTAATAACCGCTCAGTAGCACTAGCATGTTGCCAACCAACGCGTAGTAGAATAACCTAGTAGCTTTTTATATTTAATTTCGGCGTCTTCACAAAACGATTTTAAAGCTTCATTTCTCACTGTGTAATTTATACTTAGAATATAAAAATATTTTCGGCAAAATTACTTTAACATACATGTTTAAAATTTCCAAAGCTACATTAATAGCGTTGGTTACTATAGGGGCATTACCTCAATACCTATACGATCTCGCCCCAAAGATGTTTTTAGTTTAAAAAAGATATTGCTAGTTCCTTTGCAAGCTAAAGCACTAAAATTCAAATTAGTGTTGTCACCAATATCGCTATTGTTTTCGACTCCAAATTGATTTTCTTTAGTTCAGCTAGAATTTTACAGGACAATATTTTTGAAGTTTCACCAGGAACAGTTAATAAATTAAGTACGGTGTTAATGTAAAATTACATTAACACCGTACATGTTATTGAAAGATTGAACCATTATTAGGTAAAACTTAGTTGCTTTATGCTTCGATGCATCTGCATATATACAGCAAAATCACGTTGGAGACTAATGCTAATGCACTTGATTTTGTTCGCGAATAGGAAAATTTCTAGACATCAAGAGACTGTATTAGCCTAGTAGTACAATCCGTACTTCAGAATAAAAAGTTATGCATAATATTATGATAAGAGCTCATTTGATTCAAATACATCAATATTTCTCATAAAATTTGTAATTTTTGAGATTGATTCATTGAGTTATTATGTTGCACAATATCAGCTCTACCTTTATTTGCGATCGAAAAAGATTGACTGCAAATAGTGCACCCTACTCGTGAGCTATTATTTGAATCAAATAACACAATATTTAGAAATTCGAGTCTATGACTATCATTGGGCATCGGCAATAGTCAATACAAAATTTTTGTGTTTTTGATTTTAATCCTTTGTAGACGCAGAAAAACAAAATTAGTACTTTTTCGTCATCATTTTTATTTACTTTAATAACAATATGTACTTTTATATTTGAACAAAATGTTCTGAAAAACAGTTTATTTTTTCGAGTGAAAGCAATAAATTTGAAGCAAAAAATAAATTTGTTAGTATGTATTTGAAAGAAAATATTTATTTTGATTTAGGAGTAAGAACGATATTTTATTATCAGTAATTGTAGGCTACAGTAGAAATAAAAACGTGAAAAATACTTTTTACCCAGAAGTGACAAACCGGAAGTTAAAATGCGGATCTGTTACAAATCATACTTAAAGCATATATACCAAGTTTAATCAAATTCAGTTATTAGAAACTGATGTTATTGAAGTTTCAAATAAACAGGTGTTCGGGAGGCCTCCCACCACCTATCGCAATATCGTCAAAAAACTAATCAGTTCTTTGTTATTCAAATCTCCATCTTTTTTAGAGTTATGTTTGATATACATCGCTGCCCAAAACAAAAAACCATGTCCCCATAAAAGTTTTTTGCCGAAAGCTATATCAAAATCCTTAACCCAGATCGAAGTCTTGATATCTCAGAGCTGTGAGATTTCAGCCCTTCCATATTATTTTAGTTTATTTAAATATTATTTTGACTACATCAAAATACTCATATAATACACAATTTATCCATCATCTCAGATATTTTAGTTTTGTATTATTTAAGTATAATTTTTATCTATCAAGTCTAAAATTTAAAACCATCATTTGTTACTTCTTTGGGTTAAATTATTCATAAATACTGAAATTTATTTTGTTTAAGTATATTTTTTTGGTATTAACGACCAAATTTTTTCACTAGCGGTACTACAAAAAAATACAAACGATTTTGAACAATCTTGTATACTTGTATTATCAATATTATCACAGTTTGTAGGGTAATCACTTGTTTTAAGAATTTGAGTGATATTTATTACAACTACACTAAAAATAATTTTACTACAATCATCTACGTCGTTTGTTGTTTCCAAAAATATTATTATTTTTCTGGTTCTAAGCTCACACAGCTAATAGTTATAGCACAACACCTTCTGTCTTATAAATTTTATCTCTTTTTAACTATCAAAAATTATACATCACTTGTAGCTGCTTAAAAAAAATGCTGGAAAAAAGTATTTGAACATGTAAAACCGAACAAAACCTCAGCCGAAAGTATTTCACTATTGTGAAATTTATTAAGTAAAGAATTATTTATAAAAATAACCAAATTTTCGGAAACTTTAATCTGTCAGCTAATTATAGCTAGCTATCCAAACAAAACACAATCTTTTTAAGTTTGTATAAAAGCATTTTAAAACAATGGGGGTTGTCACACCCGTAGATCAATAATTAAACTATAGTTCCAAATCAACAAAACCTGATTTCTTCATGCGTTAATTGCTATATGTATTATATTAAAACCATAACATCGCAACTTTTTATTTGTGTTCACATTCTTAAAATATTATTTAAGCTATTAATTATTCTGAAAACTTTTTCTTTCACATAAGATTTAATTTAAGGAATTTTTAACTCTGACGAAAACTTTACCATCTTCTCTTAGAAGTGTATCTATTAGATGACTATATACATATTATATAATCTCCGTTAACGTAAAAATGTATTATATTTATAATATATAAAATATTAAATACTACTATATAGAGAAAAAGCCAAGGAAATTTATTACAAAAGTTTTATGTTTTACTAAATCATTACGATAAAATAATTATTTTAGTTGTTACAATTATGAACACTTTGAATTAGAAAAAGTTAATGTGTTCAAAGAGGAAAAATCTTTGAAAAAAGTAGTTTAAAAACGTTTATGCTGTTAAACAAATCACAGACAGTTCAGACAGTTAATTTATGAAAATTTGCGCTTCTGCTAAACTGGCGGATAGTTACAACAATAATGGTGCTAACTTCAAAATGTGAATACAATTTGTAAGACCAAAGTTTATTCCAGACACAGCTTTGCATTTAGTACTAATAGTTGGTCCTTAAAGATAGATTTGTCAAGTATTTTTATCTAGATACCAAACTAATCATCTATGATTAAAATGTATTCCCTTTCGCATCATTATTTAAATACATAATAATAATTTATAAAATGCATCTATAAACGAAAATTATGGTTCTAAACCTGACCCAATTATCTTGTCTCTACCAACGACTGAAACTTTTCTAAGCCAAGAGACACATTATTTTAAAAAATTTGCTATAAATCAAAATACATTTAAACAGCTTCCAAATGATTATTTTAATCTAAAACGAAAAAAATTATGATTTACGTTCTCCCGTACTTGAAAATAAAAACAAAAAATTAAACCCACTAAATGTGAATAATATGTAAATATCTTGTTTCGTTTAAAATAATAATTATAATTATATTGCTAAACATAAAAATTTAAACATTTCATCTTGAATTACTTTGTACAAAGGAAAATATAAGAATAAAATTAGGGAACACATAACAAAGAATAAATACACAAATACTGTTCTTCTATGAAAAGTTTAAATTTTTACGAAGTAAATTTCCCAAGTGATGTTTTCATGAAAATATTTAAAAATTAGGAGTGTTTTGTGTAACAAAATCAAGCTTGCGGTGACGAAATGGTTAGAAAGATACTAAAATAATTTCAAGTTTTGATAAGAACAAAGCGTTACGAAATATATTGTGATGAGCTTTTTGTTCGCTGAATTGAGCTACATATATACATAGTCTGTTAAATAAATTAATAAAAAGTTGTATATGCAAACCATTTTTATTCTCTTCCATTTATTAATATCAGATTTATTAGTATTTTTTTCCATAATACTAGTATGCAGTGGTGATATTTGAAGTATTTAACAACGGTACGCATGGAAAATATCTGTCAGAGATATATATTAACTTAAACATTTAAATAAGAAAGTATATAATAATATTAAAAATCGACTTAAATAATTTCCAAAGTAAATTTTGACTTTGGAGCAGCAGAATAAGAACTGATTTTTTAACACCCTTGTCACTTGGTAGATGTTGTCCCAGTCTCAACCGTAATTTAACATAAGATATGCATCAAAATCTTCAATAGATTTTTCCATAAAATCTATTGTTATTAAATAGTTTGTTGTTTTTATTAGTAACCCTTGTTTCTCTTGTAATTCTTTTCCTGGATTCATTTTAAACTATAACTGAGATAGTTGCAGGATTTTGCCCGTTATACGTTATATCAATAAAATAAAATTATTTCGAAAGAAAGATTTGCAAGTTGAATTTATTATATAAATGTCTGTAAGGAAATCTATGAAATTATACAATTTTTGGGGCTCGTTCGGCAAGAAGCGATAAGTCATCTTTGAAACAGGTCATCGCAAAACCTCATCAGTGGGTTTTACAGTTGTTTAAAATATTTTTGGATTCAACATTGATATTTGATATTGGCTAATAAACGATATTGGCTAAGTTGTGGCACCTTTTTAGATTATAATAATATCTAAACCTCGCACGGGATTTAGGACTTCCTTGGATACAAAATTTTTAAGAAAATTCTTTTATTTTTGGTGAAAATAGACGCAAAAATAATTTAGTATTTTGTCCGGTATTTTGTGAAATCATAACGGTTTAACGTGTATGGTTTGAACATTTGATGAGGAAAAATGTCTACAAAGATTTTAATCGAGCTTAAATAAAATTTTCGAATGATCAGCAACCAAGTACGTCGAATGCAACTGATCTGGGAAATGAAGTTTACTGTAATTAAAAGAAATGCGACGCAAATTAAAACACATTAAAATCAATTATAAAAGGAGAGATTCTGGCAACGATGAAAATCAGTCCAACTCCAATGTTATTGATTCAGGAGAAAGAATATATAAAGAAACACAGATGGTGGATGAGAATGAACAATATGAGGAAGCGATTCGATGCAATGATGTCCAAAATTCTAAAACAACATTTGATGGTGAATCGAATTACAGAATTCAATCTTTAGTCGAAGAGATCGAAAGGAGACCAAATGAATTGTACACACAGACAAAAGAAATTTAAAGCTGAAAACTGATCTAAGAACTTTTAGAAAGTTTAAAGATCATCAAATTTTGGAATTTTCTGAAAAATAAGTAGTGCTGAGATACATAGGCAATGGCAAGTGCGAATAAAATCGAATGATGAAAGTTTGGAGAATTATTTAATGTTAGTGCGTGAACTTGAATTAATGGGTGGAGTAGAAGATCAATCTGTGATTGAGTACACATTTAAAGATATCATGGATACTGCAACTAACAAGTTGTTATTGTATAAATCTACAACCGTTGACGAGTTTGAGCAAAAACTAAAGTTGTATTTCCAATTTAAGATAGACAACAATAACGCAATTGGAAAACTAGCTACAATCAGAACTGGTTTTCCGTGCTATAATTATGAAGAGAAAGGGCATTCATCAAGGAGATGTCTGAATAAGAATAAAGGGGTTAAGAGTTTTGAGTGTAATAATTTTGGACATATCGCCCCGGAATACCCCGAAGATGAGGATGAATAAGAAACTGATTCTATCAAATCTCATGCTGACAATGAGCTACCTCAAACCGATAGGAAGACGATAAGGAAGATGATTAAGGAAGACGATTAGTTATACGAATCTATTGTTGTAGAAGAATTATGCAGTCAGTGAACCAGTCGCTGACATTAAATTTAGCAATCGTGAAGAAAAAAAGCTACAACTGACGACGAGTAGCTTAGAGAAGACTTGTGCGTTAATCGTACACTAAAAGAAAAAATTCGGCCACTACAACCTGTTTTGTGCCAACCATTTCTAAAACAATAAATTCAAATTCGGTTTTTGTTGCTTCAAACTTGATTTTTGAAGAAAAGACAACCGAATTTGAGGTTATTATGACAGAAAACATTCGGTTGGCACAAAAGAGGTTGTAGTCACCAAATTTTTTTTCAGTATCGACGTATGACCAAAGCAAAAGACGACATTGCTGAAGATGAGATGAGATGCTGAAGCTCCAGGATGGCCGAATTTGTAAGATCACTCTGTACCGTAATTCTTTGTTTGATTGATTTAAAATTATAACTGAGGTAGTTCTTTATTGAATTGAATTTTGAGCGTATATAACATCAATAAAATAAAATTGTGAGCTGGGGAAGGGTGAAAAATCTTGCATGGCCAATACGAATGCGGTAGGTCATATGAAAAAGCACTAAGTTTAAGAAACATTGCAGTTTCTTTTAAAATTTTGCAGTGCGCAGTTTTTGAATTATTGTCAATTTTATGTTAATTATTTTCACGACACCACTAGCTTTCTTTCCCACATTTTCGTTGCTAACAACATTAATCCACTGGTATTTAGTTTTAAAATAATTTAGTTGTTTATTATTCCAAATATGTAACAACGCAGCATCACTTAAAAGCATTAATTAATTTAAAAGCATCATACTTGCACAATTCAATCATACAATTTAATACAGATTTAGAGTAATATAGGTAACCACTATCAGGTAACCACTATTAGGTAACCACTATCAGGGTGGTTATTTTGTAGCGTTATCTCACTAGGTGAGATAAATAGTGAGATAAAAAAATTATGTTTAAATGATTTCTTTTATCTAATATAATCGATCAAGGACAAATATTTTATCTCACTTTTTTTCTCACCTAGTGAGATAACGCTACAAAATAACCACCCAGGTATCAGGTAACCACTATCAAAATATTTTTAGTATTTAACATGTTTTTACAGCCATATTTAAAAATACAAATGTATTTAAAAAGAGAAATTCCCACATAATAATAAACAACAATCGGTACGGAAAACTTGGAAAATTTTAACAACCAGTACAGGCGTACCGTTCCGTACCGGCTGAATATCACCACTGCTAGTATGTACTATTGTTTTGTTTTCTAACCTATAGCCTAATGAACATAACCTATTGTCAAATGAAAATTTTCCTTTAAAAAAATTATCAATATTCAATTGGTATGATACCAATTGGTCAAATTGTTTTGACAATTCAACTCACTAAATAAAGTTTCGATAAGGTCCAATAAAATGCTTCATTTACTATTTTTTAACAAATCAAAACGAATTATTTCGATTATTTTTCTCTGGTGTGAAGGAACAGCGAATATTTTCGAATATTTTCGGCCTACTTAATTTAAAACAAAAATTCACATACAAAATTTTTAGTAATTTAAATTAATTTAAAACAAAAATTCCCGTACAAAATTATGTGAAAATGCAATTTGCAAATAGTACAAATGTCCGTTTTCATTCATAAATGAGTGCATGTTTATGTTTATTTATCAAAAATAAATTACAAATTTATAACATTTATTCGCCTACTAAGATGAAATAATATTTTATTATGTATGATTATATTGTATGAAATAATGTCACTATTTCTGTTCGTTAAATTGTCTGCTAAATACAACTCGTCACCAAATTATTAGTCGATTATTTTTCAACATTACCACATTACCACTCATGCCATTTGAGGTTAAAAATTTCCCTCGTGCGCTACGCGCACTCGGGACCTCAAATGACATTCGTAATAATGATTATGAAAAATAATCGACTATTATTTGACGACTCGTGATATTATATATGATTGTTTTATGGTAGTTTATGTAACAAGTACGCAAAATATGGTTTTACCGGACGAATCGTAATGTTTCCGGACGAGGCGCTAGCCGAGTCTGTAATATGAAGATGAGTCTGTTAAAGCCATTTGCGTACGTGTTGCATACAACGTTTTTTGGCTAATTTATTGCTTAATTTGTATTCTCTCGTACCTAAAAATTTGATTTTTGATCAAAACTTATCAAAGCAATTGTGATTATAATTCGAAAATAATTATTATATAAAGTGAAAACAAATTTTGAATCCGCTAAAGTGTTGTCATAACGACTTTGAGTACTAGGCCGCTCAAATACAATTTTGCGGACTCTAAACAGTTCTAAACAGTTCTAATTTTAAGTTAAACTCTTCTATTTCTTTTAGTTGAATTTGGTTGATAGTTGGGAATGGGTTTTTTTATCACCAGGGTTTTTTTAATCAAAAATTTGATTTATCAATTAAAAAAATAAAGATTTATTGTTTTAATTGAAGAAAACGTTTTTATTTTATATAATACATAATTCTTTGTCAGAGAATAAAGTAATGTAATCAATTCGCGTTTAATGAATTTTATTCTCAAGCAAAAGCTTAAAATTTGAGCGAGGCACGAATAAAACTATGGCACGAATAAGCTATTACACCATTTAAACCATGAGGAACTGCGTGTGGTTGAATCAGTTAGACTTCTTGGAGTGGATATTCAAAATGACCTGAAATGGAATAAAAATGTGTTCAACCTCGCTAAATCTGCTATGCAACAATTAGGACTCTTGAGTCGATGTAATAGTTATTTACATATATTGAAGCCCGACGCGAAGCGAGGGTTTTTATTGAACCAAGGGCGTAATCTTTAATTCAGCCTGAGTGTATGTACAACGTTTTACGCACAACTGCACAACTTTATTGCAGTATAAATCAATTTTTGAATTTTTTAAACTCGCTAGAAATTTTGGAAATTATGCTAAACATGCCATGATTTTTTCTATAAACTTCATACAATAATTTATTTGTTTGTTCTAATTTTATGAATATTTTACGAGTGATTATTTTACGGGCGGTAAAGTAGAAAAATATATTAATATTTCATATCGCAACGGGATTTTATTTTACGGATGTAAAGTACAACTTTCAGCCACGATAACTAGGATGTAAAATGTGTTTTACGATTCGTTTGTGCGTAAAAAATATTTCAATCCCGATCAAATTTTGCTAATCTTCAAGTCCGTTATTTGTCCATGTATGGAATACTGCTGTCATGTTTGTGGAGGTGCTTGTCAGTCAACAATAAAATGTCTAGACTCTGTACAGAGAAAAGCAATACGGTTGATTGGTAATACCAAACTAACGAACCAGCTTGATTCGCTACAGCACAGAAGAAATGTGGCTGAATTGTCAATATACTATAAATACAACTTTAGCGAATTCTCCTCTAAAGAAATTCAAAACATCCTTCCACCAAGTGCGCAGTATAATCGACAAACAAGAGCTGCCGAGTTATCTCTTCCATTTGTTGTACAAATACCTCGTTGTAGAACTGTTTCCTTCCAGAACGACTATTTTAATAGAGTGGCCAAATTGTGGAACTCAATGCCTTCCCCTGTATTTCCCGATGAATTTTCTCCTCAATCATTTAAAGAGAATGTACATCATCATTTAGAACAATTAGTATAGTTGTCCCTATATCCTCTTTCCTTCCATTTTCCTCATCTCCTTCCTTTATAGTTGACATGGTATCTTCAGATATTCAAAGAGTCTGAATAATGAATATTTCATATTTAGTAAACTAAACATGTCTAACTAATTAATAACAAAAAAGCACACTGATTGATTAATACTTATATGAAATACTTATTTCAATTCATAATTTTGTGAAAATTTTGGTACACAAGACGGCTAAATCTTTCAGTTTCAAATTAATTTCGTAGGTTATACTTATCGCATATACTCGTCACTTATCGGATGTCAAACTTTAACTACAATTTAAGTACTCGACATTCTCAAATGAATCTATTTTAGTACCCTTCATTCTTAATTGCATCTATATACAAACTTTTTACTGTCAATAAACTTATTAACTCCTAAAAATTCTATAAAAATAACAATTAACATCTAATTAGAATCTCAAACAACTATTTTAAGACTATTGATCCTTAAAATGCTACTTTATACCTAAATAATCTTCCATGCGAAAAATTTTCCACACCTTACTTAGTACTTATCATATTCTCAAAACTTGATAAGATCTGACAATTCTATCAACGTAAAAAATTATCATCTTATTTGAATCTGCAAAAACTGTTTTATAATATTGTTGTATAAGATTATGATAATCAATGGGTTAGTGTTTAAGGATTGTAAATAATTTCTTCAACTTAGTTAAAAAACAAAAAAGAGTCAGTTATTCATCAGGCATCATTGAGTAAACATCTTATATTACAACTACATATTGCAGTCCCGAGATTAACGATTTATGAATCCCGAAACCAGGAGATTCATGAATTTTATAGTTATGAATTCCGAGCTTCCGGGTTTCATAAAGAGCTCTGTTGCAATCACTAATAAGTCTCAAAATACTTAGAACCGATATTTCCTATCTACAAAATAGTAAGAATATATATACATGTAGGACCTAGCTTATAGAAGCTACAGGTCCTTGTTACAATAAAAAGGTACATATATTATAAAAGTAAATTTAGTAGAACTAATGAGTAGTTTTAGTAATTAGGACCAAAAATTTAATTTATTTTAAATTTTTACGGCCTATTTAACACCTCGAGTTTTTTTTCGGTAACCGACTTTTAGAGGTTATTTATCTATTGAAAATAAGTGATATTTATATATACTCTAAAATATAATTAGTAGATCCTTTAGTTTCTAACTAAAGAATAGTTAAAGTTCGACTTTGGAATACAATTATGAAGCACAGGTTCGTATTTTTAAAATAACTCGTTTTTTGTTCCTGAATTCAAAACTTGTTGACTTTTAGCCCAAAAAATCGTATTAAACTAATTTTTCAATCATAGCGGCTCATTGAAGTTTGGTTTAAGTGCACTAGTAATAAATTTATTACGTTACTGATAACTAGATGATTTTAAAATTAAAAAGTATACACAAAATATTTCTATTCAAAAACATTCAAACATTTATTCAACTGTTTACTAATTAAAATTAACTTACATTTTATTTACATTATTTGATTTGCATTATACAGCATTCTGGTTACAATTAATTGTATTGTTGTTCACAATGTCATCGCATGTCGTATATTCAAGATCAAGTTCAACTCGGGCAGCAAATTGTTAATCATAGTTTTGGTTTTATAATATTGAATGATCTTTTTAAATTTTTAAAGGGACTAGTTTAAAATGACTAAACATTTAAAAAAATTTAATTTAGTTTAATAAATTAAAATAATGATAGTTTGGTCTCCAAATTGTTCAAATTTAATTTTATAATAATTTATTTAAAATAAATTTACTAATGTTTTCATTAACAATTTTTTTTGATAATATTTGTCACACGTTTCAATAATAAATGGTCATTCTTAGAGATTATTCTCGAGAATTCTTTTTCTCGATTTCTCAAGAATTCCCTATAGATTTTTATTTCTCATTTCTCAAGAAATTTTGTTTTATTTCTCGAGAATTGGAAAAAAGTTTATTAAGGACAAACAAAAATCACTCATTAAATTTTTTAAACCTTAAATTTAAATTTTTTAAAACTCACTAAGCTTTTCTTGCAGTCAGCGCAACCCTTCTACAATTTTACGAGTTTTTCTGTCAGAATAATTCATTAAATTATATTGAGAATCATGTTTTATCTTATAAACTAAAATTTTAAATTAGATAACGAACACTATATTTGTTTTATATGATAAATATTGTAAATATTGAGAGTGAGGACTCCGTTATCCATATGATAAAAATGATGAATCGCTGACGAATTATCAGATTTTTTTCGTATAATGTCTATAAAGGAACGTAATTTTTATGGCCGAATTTTACTTGAAGACTTAATTTAATCGATTAGTTTTATATGGGTGACCTAAGTGAGGACCAAAGTTTATTCAAATAGTATAGTAGTAATAGTAGTTGTTTTAATTAAACCCCCAATAGAAATTGTGTATCGCAACACTCTGTAAAAACCGAGAAAAAAACTGTTTCCTCTATTAGATTTCAAAATTCGTAAGAATAGTTTGTTTAATTTGATAGAGAATTTTTACAGGACTGGTTTCCCATACAGAAAATAATCTGACTGTCAAGAAACTTTAACAAAGCGTCCGCTGATTTAAATAGAAACATCTCTCAATTCTAGTAACTTTGATAATGGCGGATAATTATTGATAATTTGGCGGTTATAATTAGAGAATAAGGTTTATGAGGAGTTATTGGGTTAGAAAATTATTTATTAATTAAAGAAAATTAATAAAAAATTATAAAATTAAACAGATTTCCCTTCTCAATTTTTCCCGAGAAACAGAAAATGTCGTGAAAAGCGTATCTCTAGTCATTCTCTAACACTTGAAAATATTTTCAAATGTGTGAGAGTGACCATTTTATGGTTGAAACATGTAACAATAATTATTAAAAAAAGTTGTAAATGAAAACATTAGTAAATTAAATTTATTTTAAATAAATTATTATAAAATTATTATAAAGGAAAAGGAGGGTTATGTGGTTGACCGCGATGTATGTATGTTCATCTGTTCCCTCATAACTAGGGTTTCTAATCCGGATACCTGGTTATCGAACTATCCGGATTATTCAACCAATTTTGACTATTCGATTATCCGGATGCTTTTTTGTAACTATCCGGATATTAAAAAGCCCTTTATTTTGTAATAATTATTTTTATCAAATTGCGTTGGAAAGTTCAAATAAATATTCAAATTGGGTGCAAAGTTTATTAGTGCGGTGCAGTGACTATATAAGTTAAAAATTTATTTACAAATTTGATGCTTTGAAAACTTTAATCATTGAATATTTTATGAATCACCTCTTGAAACTGCAGTGTAAAGGTATTTTACTGTTATTTATTTAATGCTATATTATTGGGTATACAACTAAGTTCTAATCATTTTTGTAATTTATGGCGCTGCAAGAGCTATTGCTTGTCTCATGTTGTGACGACACGTTAGTTTGAAACGTCAATATATACTTACATATGTTGTCAAACGCAGTAACAGTCCGCTGTAATCACAAGACATTGTTTCGTCCGGTTACTAATTGCTTCAGTCTATGCAGTCAGCCTTGGCTGACACTGGCTGAATTGCTGGTTTCATCAGGACAAAAATAAGAACTCGATTCAATTTCGAAACATCTAATGCAATAATTTTTCTAAAATATGAATTTTTAAAAATGAATCAATAACTTCATTAATTTAATTAAATTTATTAATAATTTTTTATTTTTATTATTATTTTATGAATTGTTACAATTTTTGTTATTTGGGGACTGTATAAAAATGTATTCATACAGATTCACGAAAAATATAAATTTTATGTTGTAATGAAGCGCTGCTTCGTTGACCACCAACGAAATGGCATAGCAGGTCGCGTACCTAGCGTGATTATTTTTAGCCCCAGACTAGCTGCAGCCCATGGGGT
Organism: Diogma glabrata; assembly: GCA_963693315.1. NCBI lineage: Eukaryota > Metazoa > Arthropoda > Insecta > Diptera > Cylindrotomidae > Diogma > Diogma glabrata. The sequence continues at coordinate 130,910,338 of OY856186.1, forward strand.
CGAGAGATGATTACCTGCTGCTCCAGCACAAATAACTGAATTTGTACGCGTATCGGCAAATAATCGGATGTAAAAAAAAAGAACTCAAGTGAAATTAGTAGACTATGGCGACCCCCTTATGTGAAAGAACCACGATCACCACGTCCAACCCCTTTATTTTGCCTACATCCACACGCTCTCGCACTTCATACACTCCCACACACACCCCCACACACACGTACATTCATACAGGTGATATATAACGAAAATTCAAATTATTGTAAAAAAATACAACAATATAGTAATCTGTAATCAAAGAAAAAAAATTAAGGCTTTAAAATTTCGAGTACTACTATTCAACGTTGGATTACAGTAGTTAAACAGCCATTAATAAAGAAGATTTTACCATCATCCACTCCTTCGCAAATTTATTTATGAGTCGGAAATCGCTAAACTGATTCTTTTCAGTGGTTGATAAAATTCCAGAATCAAAATTCATTTGTTGACCCAACTCTCTCTAGTATTTTCAAATCCCATTTTTCTCCATTTTTCGTATATGCGATACAAACATCGGAGCATTATTATGTTTACTGATCTGTTTCAGACCAAGATACCATGGGCTACGATTACGTAAAAACTTATCTTCATGAAACCCACAAACAAACGAAATGGTGAAATTTGGTGGTGAATAACGCCAGCTCCCCTTATGAAAATCCTCGTTTTTGTCTTGAAAAGCATTAACCGTAACCGTATTCGGTTTATGGGTAATACTATCTGATGAGATTGGTATGAATGATTTCGAGCCTGTGAACTTCATTTTATTCTTGTGTAGTAATTGTTGAATTGGGAAAATGTGAATTAATTTTTAAAGCGGTATATAAGCAGCACCCACTATATCGATAGTAAAAAAAATTATCATTAATGGTGAGTAAATGATTTTGGGTTACATTCCAAAAAAAAATATTATCATTATTTGTGCTGTTAGGGGCCTTGTAACCGTTAGCTATTATTTTGTTTTCATTCGTAATTTCCAACACTAAATTATTGCTACGAAAGGACTAAATCGTATAAAACAAAGCACAAATGAAAAAGGTAACCAAAAAAAAAATACAAATATAATCAAGGCTGTAAGTATAGGTTCGTTCACCCACACGTACACATCCCATGCATACCCGCACACGCACGCGCACTTACGCACCCTTTCGTACATAGATACACACCATCACATACATATATTAGAAAAATAAACTCACCCCATAGATAGTCCAGATCCAGCTCCCCTCCTCCTTCGTGCTTGGACCGCCTAGGCATTCATGCAACTCATATCTGTTCGTGTCAGCTCGTTTATGGTTGTAATATAGTTTTCCTTATCAAGTTTTAATGGTAATAGTTATTCGGTGTTGTATAATAGTGCAAATAGTCGTGTTCCAGCTAGGCAGTTTGCTTATTGCCCTCCCCAACGTCACTATTATGAACAGAAGTTGTATGAACGATCTATATATATATATATATATATATATATATATATATATATATATATATATATATATATATATATATATATATATATATATATATATATATATATATATATATATATATTCAGTTATCGATCTTTCATTGTTGCAGGTTAACACACGTAACCGTCCTATCTCTTAGAAAGGCAGGAGAATGGCGGCTCTATCACCCGCACTCATAAGGCACACACTGGTATATAACGAAAATATTATTGCTGCTAGTTCAACGCCAACATACATATGACAATCGAAAATAAAGATTTTGTTTCTTTAATCACACTTAGGTTGAATTTATTTTTGAAGTAAAACTTCTTTAGGCGCATTATAAAAGGAAGGACAAAAAACGAATATAATATTCGACAAATATACAATACAATGTCGACATATAAATGTCTGAAATAGTAATTTGAACAGATATATAACCATATATATTCATCTCTATCATACTTCAGTCTGATTTTGAATTTTAAACATACACATGCACACAATTCCAAAAAACGAAAGTAGAAATTTAAACACAATAAAATAAAAAAGAAATTAGAAGTAAAAAAGGCAAACGAATATTATGTTCGGCAAGTATACGACAATTCTATTATGTGTATTGTATTTTTTATACGCTTATTCAGTATCATATTAAATGTTTTATGAGTTGGACGTGTCGATCTTAGATTTAAATATCTAATAATATAATATTCGTAATATTTTATTGAGTTTCGTAATTTTTTAAATTTATATTTTGAATTGTTTTAGTTTTTTGAAGTAAAACTTCTTTAGGGCTGGTTATAGTAGTCATTGTGGTCATGGTGGCCATGGTGTTCATGGTGGTCATGGTAGTCATGGTGGTAATAGTGGTCATGGTGGTCATAGTGGTAATGGTGATCACGGTGTTCACGGTGGTTATGGCGGTCATGGTGGCCATGTTGGTCATTGTGTTCATTGTGGTCATGGTGGTCATAGTGGTCATGGTGGCTATGGTGGTTATGGTGGTTATGATGGTCATGGTGGTTACGGTGGTCATGGTGTACACGGTGGTCATGTTGGTTATTGTGGTCATGTTGGTCATGGTGGTTATGGTGGTTATGTTGGTTATGGTGGTCACGGTGGGCATGGTGGTCATGGTGGTCATAGTGGTCATGGTGGTTATGGTGGTCATGTTGGTCATGGTGTTCACGGTGGTCATGATGGTCATGGTGTTCACGGTGGTCATGGTGTTAACGGTGGTCATGATGGTCATATTGTTCATGGCGGTCATGGTGGTAATGGTGGTCACGGTGGTCATGGTGGTCATGGTGTTTATGGTGGTCATGATGGTCGTGGTAGTGTCAAGGTGGTCATGGTGTTAAGAGTTTGCATCCCGGGCTTTCCCGGGCGGGAAAAAATATTTGTGTTGATTAAATTTGTTTTTTTAAATAGAAAAATGGGTGGTGTAATCTTTGCACGCGGTTGAAATAAATTTCTTTGGCTACTGTGGCAGGTATTAATAAAAAGACGAAATATAAAATAAATATGTCATATTGCAATTTAGAGTTGCATTTCTTGATAATATAATTTGCAGCATGTGTAATAAAAAGTAATATTTACATAATGTATTACAAAGTCAATTCAATTATTAACATAATTGAAATATGAAATTAGAGGTTTATGCCAAATTTGCTAAATTTTTTGAAAAATGCATCAATTGTTGTACCAATTGTTAAATTAAGTGGACATGTATTCATCGTGAAATTTAATTTGTAATACGTTGTAAGACTTTAAAAAACATGTAAATATGGCTATTTATTACACATTGTTGCAAATTATATTATCAAGAATAATAGAAAGAAACTCTAAATTTCAATATGACATATCTATTTAATTTTATATTTAATATTTTTAGTAATACCTGCTGCAGTGGCCAAAGAAGTTTTACTTCAACAGCGTGTAAAGATTACACACTTCATTTTATTTTAACAGTTTCTTTAAATATTTTCTATTCTAATCAATTACCTATATGCGACTTGATTTACTAAATTACTATCTCATCAAACAAAATTATACTAAAATTATTTGCATCGCTGTTTTTAATAGAATTTTCTTTTTCTTTAATCACAACTAGATTTAATTTAATTAATTTAACAGTTTCTTTAAAAAGAATCTTTTTATTTTATAATCTATTCGATTATTCACATGCAGTTTGGTTTAATAAGTTAATAGCACATAAATCAAAAATTATATTTAATTAGGTGTATCGCCATTTTCATTAGAATTTTTTTCTTTAATCACAATTGAATTTTTTTATTTTAACAGTTTCTTTAAAAAGGAATTTTTTTTTAATTTTATAATCCAATCGATTATTCACATGCAGTTTGATTTAAGGATTTAATACCACATAAAAAAAAATTGGGCTAAATTTATTAGGATCGCCATTTTATGGTATTTCTTTGGCATTTCGATATAGTTTCCAAAATAGAATTATCACAAAATTGCATACCGTTAATTATGGTGCCTTTCTGTTGGTTTTCCAATAACTTCGCCTTTTCGATTTACTTTTCACAACCAGGATAGTTATTTTTTATTCTAATAGTTAAACTAACATTTATGACTACAAACATTTTAACAAACAAATCAAAATTAAGCAGCACCATATGGACATTGACATTTTATCAAAAAAAAAAGCATAAACGTCAAAACACAAAATCAATTCTACTCAGAATGATCGAAATCGGCGACTAAGAGCGCTTCTCTACGCGGCTAGGCGTATTTATAGGCAAAAGTAACGACTGTATTTACATCACCAATCGATAAACACAATAAGTTTGTTTGCTGGACACTTCTTTCATTAAATATGTGTATCCACTAAAGAATCTTCACCACCGACTTGTACTAAAACGGGTAGGGAATTATAAACAGAAATATTTATTACGAAACGATTGTAGGAAATCCCGTTATATAAAATGAAGCAAAAGCAACTCAAAAGTTCATGACACAACGGCAACCGAGACGTAATCCATTGATTGATTCCTCCTACCCCTTGGGACATATAGAGAATTCAGATTTGGGAAATTTCGTTTTATTATACCCCATCGTTTTTTCGTTTTATTGTACCCAGCAACCAAATTCTTACAATCACCGGGTATTAAAAATTGGTCACTAATTAAAAACAGAAACATCGATTACGAAACAGGAAATCTATATGGGATTAGCGCAACTACGAATCCTTGATATTTTACAACCCTTTGATGCAAATTTTATGGCGATTAAAGATTACAAATTGAATATACGAAATTACACTGGGAAATAGCACAACTGTTTTAGGACGATATTTTTTGTTACGGAAATTATTGTAGATGGCAATTATGGTTTGAGTTCAAGAAAATATGGTTAAAGGAAAACGAAAATAATTATGAAAGTCTCCGTTAATGCCAATTTGATGCGTATGAGAAAGTAGTGTATCTCTAAATCAGGGAATTATACGATGCTTCGTTGATCACCAGACTACTTCGTTACAATGTATTAAATACCGCAAAATAAAAAACATTTCTTATATGTGGTTTTAATTACCCGGATATCCGGATTATCCGGATAATTTATTTTTTATGTATTCGATATCCGGATAATCAAATAGGTCGGATATTTAGAAACCCTACTCATAACTAACTACCAACAACAATTTAATAAATGGACTATCGTTCGAAGCGTTTTAATTGTTTGCGGTTTAAAGATTTAGTGATAAGATATTAAATTGAATATGGCATTCTCTAGCTAGAGGACATAAACTCATGAACTAAACAAAAAAATTAAATTTATTGATGTCGTGTTGGCACATTTCAACTAGCACATTTCAAAAATAAATATATATTGTTAGCTGTTTCCCGAAGTTTTGCTTGCATGCACCCGATAATTATGGAATATTTTTTGAAATCAGCCTTTATATCTTTAAAGCTTTAAAGCAGATTGAAAATTCATCAAACATTTTGGTTTAAAGATCTATGTTGAAATGTCTTGTACTTCTAGCGATAATAAGTTGTAAATTTGAAACTTAGGTACTTGATTTCTACACAACTTATAAATAGAATAAAATGCCTGAAGTGGAGCAAGTTTTTTTTCACTTAGGTCAGTCAGAAATTTTTGGGATTTTTCTAGTTATTGAATGCAACCTATGTGAAAAGAGAAAATATTGAAAAAATTTTGCTTGTAGAGGTTAACATGTTTCAAATTAAATACTTAATCTCTACAAAGTTAAAAGATCATCCACAAAACTTTTAGATTTTTCAATTATCTACAACTTTTACGTTAGTTTTTTTTTTCAATAGGATGCATATTACAGTCCCAAATCGTAAAAAACCAACCTCAAACGGTCAAAAGGTATATTTAGTTACCTCCACCCCCTTTCCGAAATTTTACCGAGTTGAGCTGATTTTCCTTTATTTTCTTATAATTTACCCTAAATTTTTCCGATCATTCAAATACTACAAACAATTTTTTTTCTTTCGCAACGCTTTGGTCTAGAAACAAAAAGAAGGGTTATGATTTTGACGGGAATTTTTGTTTATTCGTTCAATTACTTCTAAACTATTCATCATTATTTGAAAAATGAGGTATTGTTCGAAACGCATTGTTAGTTGTTAGCGACTTTGCTTTCATGCACACAATAATTTGAAATAATTCTGATCTTACGGCTCGGATGTGATCCAAAAATATTTTCTCTTCAAAGTTTCCCAAAATACATAAACAAAAATTGCCCCAAAATAATTTAAATAAATTAAGTACGTTCAATAACTAAAACTCGACTATTGAAACATCACGCTCTTAATAGTAATAGTCCCTGGCCAATTTCATTTGATGATTACCACATATTTCATACTTCGTGAAACGCCTGTTCTTGGCGAGTCCAAAAACTTTTGTTCTGCCATTTTCCTCGATTCTTCTGCATTTCCGTTCAGCAAACTCCAAAAAATACCGATTGCCCGGGATCTTGTAAATTTGCTACCACATTTTTTTTAACTATGAAAGGTAGAACTTTGTTTAAGAACACGAGGATGACTTTGTCCGACAAAAATTTGTCTGCTATTATCGATTCCGACAACCCAAACATGAGAAAAAATGTCTATTGAGCTACCTAGTGGTAGAACGCTGGACTTCGAACTCGAAGAACCAGGGTTCGAATCTCATCCAGGTCAAAGTGTTTTTTAGCAAATCATTAACAACCATCAACACATAGGTTTTCCAATTAACCGAATGTCAACTAATACATTTAATAAATTGGAAAAACTATGGGTTGATCACTAATTGATTAAATTAAGTCCTCAAGTGAAACTCGGCCATAAAATTGAATGAATTGATGAAATTAATACAATTGAGGGACACTTGTTGACAGCTTACGTTCCTATATGTTCCATATAAGAATATAGGAATTCATCCTATATGTTCCTATATGTTCCATCCTATGTGGCACAAAAAAAAATAAATGTGACCATATATATAAAGTGGCATACGACTAAGGCTATCCTCCGAACATTACAATGCATATGTATCATACTGTTACAGTTTCAACCTAACTTCGAATTTGCCTTATTCTCAATTCGATTAACGTAATTCCCAAATGTCTTCCTGGATTCGATTTCAGATTAGTAAGCAAAAACAGCCGGTTATGTTATGTATTCAACACCTTATTTGTTCCACAACAACAGGAAAACAATACAGCAAACAATATTCCTATAATCTAGAATATTCCTCCAACAGGTTCAAAACTCCAAAGGTTGATTGTAGAAAATTTCCAATTCACAGCTTCCAAAATAATACACAAAATTTGTATCTTATTAAATAACACTAAAAATTTTATTAACAAAACCTAATTTTAAAAATAACTTCTATTTACATGATTTTATATGCACGGTATAGAGCGTTTCGTTTACAAAATAACTGCTTAAATTCTGTGCAATCTAGAAAAATCGATAGACCAATCGTTTTTCTAAACATCTTTAATCCGGAAGGTTCCATTAACAAAATAACAAATTATGTTTATTCTATTTGTAAAAAAAGGTAATAGAAAACAAATCTAAAAAAATATTTTTGACCTTTCCAAGAAAAACAACAGTAATTATAGGTGAAAAACACGTGATATCAGCAATGTCTGGAAATGAGGTTTTAATTTTGTATATTTTTTGTATTGGAATTCGTTGACATCAATAAAAAAAAATTTTCTGCGTTTTTATTTTTTTTTTTTTAACCCTGTCTTACGATACAGGGTGTTGAAAAATCAAGAAATTGCTCGACCCTGGTGTATTGAAATGGCTCTACTGTTATTAAGTACTGTACATAACTGTACAGCCTTGTTTTTACAGAATATTTGTTATCTCTTCTCTTGACTTGATCACCAGACCGCTCATGCTCCGACTAAAGCTTCAGGGTAACTGGGGGGATTTTTGGTGAGTCAAGGAGATCTTGTGGGAGCGGTTTATAAAAAAACTTGAAGAAGGTGGACGAAATTAGAAAAAATTTACTTACTCACCATGCCATGATACTTCACCTCTCTCTTTCTCTCTCTTTAAAGTCTTTTTACCACATGATTAAAAGAATAATTGCAGCAATATATAATTTTGATTTCATTTAAATTCAGTTTTATTATTTTTCCTAATGTTTTGATTTTAGCAATAATAATGTAATAATACTTAACTTAATATTCATATATAAAACTATTCTTACCTACTTATGATTACCCGTCACCTACACTATGATATAGGACAGTACAAACATTTAATTTTTTTTCCAGTTATATTTTTTTTTGTTTAAAAGGCCAACATTTAAATTTTCTTTTTTTTTCAGTTTTATTTTTCAATGCACAAACATTTAATTTTTTTTTCCAGTTATATTTTTTTTTGTTTAAAAGGCCAACATTTAAACTTTCTTTTTTTTTCAGTTTTATTTTTCAATGCACAAACATTTAATTTTTTTTTCCAGTTATATTTTTCCAATGCATGAACATTTAATTTTTTTTCAGTTATATTTTTTCCAATGCACAATGCACAAACATTTAATTTTTTTTCAGTTATATTTTTTTATCACCATACAATCTGTAAATAATATTTTTCTCTTCAATTTCACTTTTCACGTACAAACATTTAAATAATTTTTCTCAGTTTTATTTTTCAATGTACAAACATTTTTTCTCTCTTATTTATTATTTTTGTTATAATTTAAAAATAACAGTTGAAAACTCTTCAATCAACACCACGATGAATGACTAACTGATTTTCATTCCTCATATTTAACAGTTATCTATATTTCATCAGAACCGGATTTACTTCGTGTTTTAAATCCTTTAGATAATATTTTGGCAATTGAAGGCATTTTAAACGTTGTTACTAGAACTATGTTTCAAATTACAAAACCAACTGAATTATACAATAACACTTGCACAAAAATTGAAATAATAGATTCACTAAATTGCTAAAATATAATAATAGTATTTTCTATTTTTTTTTAAATTCAATACGATGCCATCAATTTAAAAAACTAAGTAAATTACTTGAATTACTCGACAATACCAATATCAAAACCCAAATGAAATAAAAATCTTTTTCAATCTTTCTTTTTCCACAAAAATTTAATCAAGTATCTTTTTTTTTTGATTTCCCGTTTTATAAAACATTTTTTTTCCTTCTCTATCGCGTTTTAATATTAAATATTAACAGATTGTTCCAAAATTAATAACATCAATAAAAATAAAAATAATGTCATGTAAAAACAAAACCGCGGTTTGTAACAATCGTGGGGCAGACCCAGCTCCCATGAGGAGTCTCATGCCGGGCAAGATAATATGATAATATGAAACCAAATAAATATATTTCCCCTTACAAGATTTACAAGTTTCTGATGATGTACACTCAGAAAAAAAAACGATGCGTTTGTTACTTATGCGCTATAGTAACTCTAAAATTGTAAACATAACGTACGTTTTTCTAAAATTTACTAGTACAAAGTATTGATAATTTAAGTAATATTATCATGTGCCACGTTAATAAAGCAAAATTGGAATTGTAAAATTTTTGAAAATAAATTTACTACTGAAACAGTAAATTTTGAAAGATGAAAACAAAGTTACCTAATGGTCGTTACATTTACTTAACAATTTTGTAAAACATAACCGTCAAAAAATGCTAAATTTACATGGCAAATAGTGCTAAACATACTTATACACACGCGTATATATAATCCACTATTTACCCAAAGAGATTAACTTAAGTATGCTGGAAATTGCTTATATGATACGTACTTTTTACTAAGGCATCTTTAAATTTACGTTTTCATAGTTTGAAAATTACGTATGACTTCGAGTATTAAAGTCATATAAAACGTACATTTTACTTAAAATAATAGTAAAATTTACATATGTATAGCTGTCAATTTATGCAGCACATGTTCTTACGTTTTGGCGTGGCGTTTTGTTTGTTTACTAATTTTGAGAGATATATGTATTTTTTTTTTTTATTGTATTTTATGTTTTGCTCTATAGCTAAAAATCTAGATTCAAAAAAATCTTTTTAGGGTGAAAACTCACTTTTTTTGACCAAATAAAACACGTAATGTCAAATAATAAATTGATCTGAGAGCAAAAAATATCAGAACAATGTTTTGGCAAAAAGAATTTGACATATATATAATTGTTATTTCTGTGTTACCTTAGTTACATTATTATTATTGTCGGAATAAATTTGAAATGTTTAGGTCTATATAATTTTAAAATAACTACAGTATCGATAAATTGAAATGCTGTGAAATTGAATTTTTATGAATAAAAAGGAATCATTTTTATGTTATTTTAAAAAAATAATAAAAATGTAATAAAAATAAATGGTGGTCAGTCTGTGAATCGAACCCTCGAACGTCCTAATCTTAAGCATCAACATAATATTCATAAATAAATTGATGTAAATAATTATTTAGATAGACGAATGGTTAATGCTGCTGCCTTGTACACAGAGGTCTGGGGATCGAATCCGGGTTAAGTCCAAAATAAATATTAATTATAAATAGCATTCCCTTCTTTACCGCTGTTAATCATTGCCGTGTATAAAATTCTCTCACCCTGAATTGATAAAAAAACGATTAATAATTGCAAAAAAAACTAAATTTTTTTTATTTTTTTGGTGAGACAAGATGGTAGCATAATAGTAGCATAACAGCGCAAAATGTTTTACATGCTTTTAAGTAGATTTTACTTAGTCAATTTTGTTTAGTTTACTTATGCCTCCGCTGGCTCAATTCGTACGTTATTTTAAGTTAAATTTACATATACTTTACGTTAAGTAAGCTATCTTTTTTTCTGAGTGTAGCTGTTTTACCTGTAAATCTCCCCAAGAGAACTCAATAGCGATGGAACAAAATCAAAAAAAACCAATGAAATTCTCAAAAAAAAGGTTAGGTAGAATACTTTATGGCACAAATAAACCCGACGATGCTTTCCCTCACAAGAATTTACCGAATATCCTTCGCATGATACAGACCGATGATCTTACCGTTCTCATCTGTTACTTCGTATGCAACACTACCGACTCTACGCGAGATGCAAGCTTTAACAAATTTTGGAGCTAGTTTTGCCGAAAATTTAGCGCAAGCATTGCTTTGAACAAAATTTCTAACAAAAACTGTTTGACCAGGTACAAAAATCCGAGGCCTGCTACGAAGATTATAATGGGCACTACTGCGCTGGTAGGCGTCCTGGAGGTGTTTGAGAACAGTGTCTTGGGCTGCTGAAAGCCGCTTTGTAACATTCATTATTAAGGTTTGACTATCGCTTAACAGGTTGAGCTTGCGCATCAAATTGTAAGAAGACCCATGACTTATCATATGTTGACCGAAAGTGAGAAAATAAGGTGAGAACCCAGTGGAAGTATGTATTGTGTTTCGTAAGGCAGTACTGATTTCATCTACGTGCTTATCCCATAGTTTGTGGTCGTCTTTAATATAAGCTCTGATTGCAGAAAGGATAGTTCTATTAACTCTTTCTGAGGCGTTCGACTGTGGTGAATATTTGGGGGTGAATTGTTGGATGACTCCGAAGCTATGTAGCAGGTCACTAAGCTGGGTAGATTTAAATTGCGGACCATTATCCGATATTAAGAATTTTGGCACACCAAATATGCTAAAAACTTTCTTTTTGAGAAAAGCAACGACTCCTGCAGCTGTTGCACTTCTAAGTGGTTCCAATAAAACAAATTTGGTATACTGATCTAATACAATCAGAAGATAGGCGTTTCCCATAGTACTTCGAGGATAAGGTCCCAAGAAATCAATAAACAGCTTTTGAAACGGCCGTGATATTTCGAAATATTTCCCCATTTCCGGTTGAGTTTGATAATTTGTTGACTTGATTCTCTTACATGTATCGCAATTCCGAATATAATTCTGAACATCACGTGCCATGGTCGTCCAATGGTATAGCCTCTGCAAAAGATTTAAAGTTTTCGTAAATCCCAAATGTGCGCTTGTTCAAGTAACCTAGGTACTAACTTAGGAGGAATAACCAATTTCCACATTGCTATATCCGTACTTTCATCACCACTTGCATTGGGGAGAATGTACAACCTGTTATCTAAGATTTTTAAATTAGATTTAACATCGGAATTGTTATTTATTTTATTTATCCATTCAATATATATAGGATCTTCGAAAGCATCGGAATTCAGATCCACGTGCAGAGGGCATACATTTTCATCAGCTTGAGATGTATTTAGTTTTTCTAAGGCTTCAAGGTTGGCTCTAGATAAGACATCCAGCACTATATTTTGTGAACCTTTCCGGTATTCTATAGTGAAATTAAAACCTTGAAGCTTTAGGCTCCATCTCGCAAGTCTTCCTGAAAGATCTCGATGATCCATTAACCAGCGCAGACTGGAATGGTCTGTAATAATCGTGAATGTGTATCCCTCAATGTATGGTCTTAATTTTTTCACACTCATCACGGCGGCTAGACATTCCAGTTCCGTTACGCTGTATTTTCGCTGTGCCGAATTCTATTTATATGAGAAATAAGCGATGGGATGTTCTTCGTTTTCTTCGGTTTTCTGAAAAAGTACACTTCCAATCCCACCTGAACTAGCGTCACATTGAATATAGAACGGACGAGTAAAATCAGCATTCCGCAGAACGGGAGCAGATGTCAACGCATTTTTCAGATTTTGAGCTTCATCATTCCAATTTAGTTTTTGAGCTTTCTTTAGCAGGTTTGTTAGAGGAATTGCAATGCTAGCATAACCAGACACAAATCGCCGGTACCATCCCGCCATGCCCAGGAAACGTCGTAGCTGCCGAATGGTCTTTGGTACAGGGAAGTTTGATATTGCTAGCACCTTCTCACTATCTACTCGAATGAACCCGTTTCCGATTATATGTCCTAAATATTTCGTCTCTTTGAGGGCAAACTTGCTCTTTTCGATGTTTATTGTTAAATTGGCAGATTTTAACAAGTTAGCGATAGTACTCAACAATGCAAGATGCTCTTCTAAATGTGCCGATACAACAAGCAGGTCGTCCAGGTACACAAATACTCTATCATGCAAGTGGTGGGGAATTACTTTATGCATTAGTCTACATAAGGTTTGTGGGGCATTGCACAACCCGAATGGCATAACAGCAAAATGGTAGAGTGGGCGACCTGGTACAGTAAATGCTGTCTTATCTCTTGACGATACTTCTAGTGGTATTTGCCAAAAGGCGTCCTTCAAGTCGATAGAGGAAATGTATTTTGTTTGGTCCAGCCGACTTAATAGACAATCAATGAGTGGCAAGGGATAAGCGTCTTTTTCAGTAACTGCATTTACCTTTCGAGCATCCAAGCATAATCTTACGCGTTTGTCACCTTTTCTAACGACAGCAATAGGAGAGGACCAAGCACTTTGACTCTCCTCTATAACGCCCAGCTCCAACATTCGATCGAGTTCTTTGTATATATCAGCTTGAACAGCTGGAGACACAGGGTAATGTCGTTGTTTAACTGGAGTAGACTCATGGACTTTTATGACATGTGTTATTAAATTAGTTCTCCCTAGTCCGTTTTTAGTGGAGCTTGGGAATTGATCAATAATATGAGTGAGTCGTTCTTTCGAATACGGGTCCAACTCATGACAGTTTTCGGACTCAATATTTGATCCTTTTAAATCAAGTTCGTTTACCACAGCCGGTGCTATTCCAATTAAATCCCAAAAATCCATGCCAAGATAAAAAATTTGAGTTAAGCCAGGTGCAATATGGAAGCGCATCTGTTTCGTTTTCCCTAAATATTCCACTGTTAAAAATAAGTGTCCAAAAATCCGCTGCTTCTCCCCACTTGCGGTATTTAAAAAACTGGATAAGTTATGAACTTTAAACTTATCATTACCTAAAAATCTCTCAGAGCCTGCTCCGAGCACACTTATGTTAGCCCCACTGTCTAACAAGCCTTGATACGAGGTTCCATTAATCATTACCTCAGCATATGGGCGATTATCCGAATGCCAGTTAAATACAGATTCGGAAATCATTTTTTTGAGGTTTCGACGAAGTGCCCAATACCTTAATGTTCGGTCCGATTTATTTTTGACTATCTGAACAGGAGTCTGTGTAGATTGATGACACGAAGGAATTATTTCTTGAACATGCTCGGTAATGCTCGGTAATTCAGATAGTTCCAACATACAATGTTGGAATTCCAACTAGATGAAAACTTTAGATTGAAACGCTGCATTTGAACTACCAGCATTAACAGAATCTCAGATAGACAATGTGGTGGGCAGTACAATTGCCAGCTAGATATCAGCCTCTGGGTCGGGATTTTCCACCACTACCATTCTGAGCTTGTATGTACTGCTAATTTTGTAGGCTATCAAAAAAAAATTTACAAAAAAAACAGGAAGAAACTATAAAGTGAAGATACCATAACATACTTCGAATATCCAGTTACCTGAATGATCAGATCTAAGCGATCATTCTGATCATACCCTCCTAAACCTAAAATGATTTCTTTCATCAGATGAAATCCCAGATTTGAATGGGGCTCCGATAAACCTTAAATCATTTAACCTGCAGAAAAACTATTCACTCATTATAATTCCTTTATCACTGGTTAGAATAATACCATGATGTAAAAAAAAAAACAAATCATTCCACCTAGACGCTTAGGAGTTAAAATTATTAAAAAAACGAAGGAACTATTGTCAAGTATTTGATCATATATTTTGATTAACAATTGATTATATTTATTCATGCATTAAATACACAATATACACATATGATCGAAACATCATAATGTGATCCAACTATCAACTAAAAAATATATATCTGTTTTTATTAAATTAACAACTAATTTTTTTTTTACTTTTTTATAGCTTATACATTCATAACTAAATTTTTTTAATAGATCTACCATGCAAACTTAAAACTAATAATATTTTATTTGAATAATTTCAAAACGGTCTCGAGACGCAACTAATAAATTAACATTTAAGGTAAAAATAAGCGAAATATATAAAAAAAAATATAACTAACTCTATTAATCGTGCAAGAATAAATATAATAAATAATATAACATTAAAGATGACGTATACCAAGTGCATATATGTATGTATATATATTTATGTTAAACTGATAAGTTTTCTTTTCTTTTTATTTTTGTTCCATTCATTACAGGAGTACCGTTTCATAATTCCTATTTTCAACTCAAATCGATATGGCTCCTCTATAAATAAGAAAAAATATAGTCCACCTACGTAATTAAATTTTTCCCTCTGTTGTGTTAAATTATCGTAGTAATCACACCTATATGCAAACGATTCCTTATATAGTTTGCCAATCACTAAGTGTAATTCTATGTACCGTTGATTCCGCTACGAAAATTATTGTAGCAATATTTTGTTTGCTCTTTACTACGTATAACGTACTGTTTTTATATCGATTTCCCGGTAACACAATAACGGCGTCACAAATAAAACTATAAAAGCTACTTACAGTTGCGTGTGTTTTAAATAGAATTTAAAATCAGAAAAAGCGCCAAGAAACACTGCGTTTGGTTTCCTTCTTGGTTTATTACCTCCCTGACCATGCAGATTTCGCGAGTGCTTCTAAAGCAGCGGAAAACAAAGAAAAATAAACTAGTTAAGCATCTACATTGCTATTTGAACTATTGTAACTATATATAGGAACTACCACAACAAAATAAATATTACATACCTTGGCTAACTTTAGAAACACTTGAAAAAACTAATTGATGTTAAATTAATTTAACTTTTGGCAATTTATGTTTGTTTTAATCTTTACAAAGTTTTAATTTTATTAATATTTTTTATTTAGACTTTTATGTTGAAACTTTATATGTTAAATGTTGAAACCAAACTAACTAACAAAATTATGATCATATGTAAATTATTGATATTTTGATTGCCGTTAGGATAAAACAAGTTATTAAATAATTCTTGTTGGAGGGAATTTCCTTTTATTTATACAGTACAACCAATAGTATATGTATTTTTAGAGTACGATAACCCATCAAATGCAGTGTAGACTTATTGTAGACGTTCAACGCTACATAGAGTTTCAGGAAGGTCTAAAAACGGATTTGTAGATCCGTTTGGTTCAACATTTGACTCAGGTTGTAAGGTATTTTCGAGCAATACATCATTAAAAGGATTGTTTGAACTAAACGAGAAAGAATTGTAGTTTGCAGATAAATTATTTATGGGTGTCTGCGTCTCAACTCGGGGCAAGTATTGGTTGCCGCTTCTTCTGTCAAGGTCCTGGCCGTGTACATGACTCGGGAAGGAGGAGTACCAGGGCGTCTCACTTCCCGCACTTGGTTTCCCAAGTTTGCAGGGCTGCAAGTTGGACAGTTAGGTCTGGTCACAAAACCGCGGTTTGTAACACTACAGTCAAAACTACTGGACTGATTTTAATGTTATATAGCTATAGGTATTAAACAGAGCTAATCAAAATAATAATTCACATTATATGACCTTGAACACTTTCTTTTTGAAAAATAACGGTAAAAAGTTCAAATTCGATTTTCTAGATTTTTTTTAAATTTTTTTAAATTTTTGATTTTTTAATATGTGAAAGATACATATGTTACTAACATTTTATAAAAAAATCAGGAGGTGAAAATTTTTGTTTTTTTTATTAATTTTATTACAACACGCCTTAAAATTTTTCATCATAAAAAAAAGTGGAGTTAAAAAATGAAAAGTTTTTTTTGGATTTTATAATAAATTTTTAATTTTAACTCAAAATAAATATTTTACACATTTTTTATCATTTATTTAATTTTACATTACTAAATTCCGTAGAGTTAGAATAACGTTTAGCTAAGATTGATCCATCATTTGTAGGAATGTATTAGTGATATCGTCGTGTTCCAGGAATTGTTTTAAAATTGGCGTATCTATCAGCTAGTTGTTTCGTTGTGCAAACAAAGAAACCCCTCTTCCCCCGGCCACTTGAAGTTGAGAGGTTTTGTTGAGGCCATTATAAAGAAAAATTTAAATTTTTTGTACGACACCCTCCCATTTGGTGTCACTACCCATAAAAATATTATTTGCAAAATTTGAAATCAATCGTTCAACATTAAGGGGTGCCCCCGGCCACTTAAAGTAGAAGGTTTTGTTGTGGCCATTACAAAGAAAAATTTAAATTTTTTGTACGACACCCTCCCATTTGGCGTCAATACCCATAAAAATATTATGTGTAAAATTTGAAATCAATCGGTCAACTCTAAGGGGTGCCCCGGCACTTAAAGTTGAGAGGTTTTGTTGTGGCCATTATAAAGAAAAATTTGAATTTTTTGTACGACACCCTCCCATTTGGTGTCAATACCCGTAAAAATATTATGTGTAGAATTTGAAATTAATCGGTCAACTCTAAGGGGTGCCCCCGGCCACTTAAAGTTGATAGGTTTTGTTGTGGCCATAATAAATAAAAATTTAAATTTTTTGTACATTTTGGACACCCTCCCATTTGGTGTCACTACCTATAAAAATATTATTTGCAAAATTTGAAACCAATCGTTCAACTCTAAGACGTGCCCACGGCACGCCTTAGAGTTGAAAGATTGATATCACATTTTGCACATAATTTTTTTATGGTTATTGACACGAAATGTGAGGGTGTCGCACAAAATATAAAAACAAATTTTCAAGGTCCAGAACAAAATTTCTCAATTTTAAGTGGCCGGAGGCACGTCTTAGAATTGATTTCAAATTTTGCAAATAATATTTTTACGGGTATTGACATGAAATGGGAGGGTGTCGCACAAAAAATTTAAATTTTTGTTTGTAATGGCCAGAACAAAACCTCTCAACTCTAAGTGGCCGGGGGCACGCCTTAATGTTGAACGATTGATTTTAAATTTTGCAAATAACATTTTTATGAGTATTCACACGAAATGGGAGGGTGTCGTACAAAAAGTTAAAATTTCTTTGTAATGGCCAGAACAAAACCTTTCAAGCTTAAGTGGCCGGGAGCACGCCTTAGCGTTGAACAATGTTTTAAAATTTTGGACAAAGAAAAAAATTTAAGCAAAAGGAGAGTTTTAGAAATGATTCGTGTAAAACAACATAAAAATTGTATCAATATACAAACTGATAAAGATTTTCTGCATAACGTTTACGATTTTGTTTTACAAAGATAAAAAGTTTTAACCAAAATTAAACTTAATGAAGTCTCTACTACTTAACATTTTTTATTTTCTAATTTTTTTCATTGTATTGTTGTTTTCGATTTTCTTTCAATTTTTTTTATATAGTTAGCCTTTTCTTTTTTGATTGTTAGTTTTTCATAATAAGTTTTTCATGTTGATGTTAATTATTGTTTATTTTTTGTATAAGATTTTTTATTGAATGAAAATTATCCCCGAAGATGGTTTATTAAAACCGAAACAATTGTCGGATAAACAATTTTAAAAATATTGTTTTATTTATTGGTTTTAACCAAAAAACTTATTATATAAATATATATATATATATATATATATATATATATATATATATATATATATATATATATATATATATATATATATATATATATATATATATATATATATATATAT
>OY856186.1:130929086-131008229 GCA_963693315.1 Diogma glabrata
ATATATATATATATATATATATATACATATATATATATATATATATATATATATTATATATATATATATATATATATATATATATATATATATATACATATATATATATATATATATATATATGTATATATATATATATATATATATATATATTATATATATATATATATATATATATATATATATATATATATATATATATATATATATATATATATATATATATATATATATATATATATATATATATATATATATATATATATATAATATATATATATATATATATATATATATATATATATATATATATATATATATATATATATATATATATATATATATATAAATATATATATATATATATATATATATATATATATATATATATATATATATATATATATATATATATATATATATATATATATATATATATATATATATATATATATATATATATATATAATATATATATATATATATATATATATATATATATATATATATATATATATATATATATATATATATATATATGTATATATATATATATATATATATATATATATATATATATATATATATATATATATATATAAATATATATATATATATATATATATATATATATATATATATATATATATATATATATATATATATATATATATATATATATATATATATATATATATATATATATATATATATATATATATATATATATATATATATATATATATATGTGTATATAAATATATACATATATATATATATATATATATATATATATATATATATATATATATATATATATATATATATATATATATATATATATGTATATATATATATATATATATATATATATATATATATATATATATATATATATATATATATATATATATATATATATATATTATATATATATATATATATATATATATATATATATATATATATATATGTATATATATATATATATATATATATATATATATATATATATATATATATATCTTATATATATAAAAATCACGTGTCACGATATTTGTCCGCGATGAACTCCGCAACAACGTAACCAATCTTAATGAAATTTCGTACAATGTGTGTATGATGGTCCCGCTTGAGAGATAGGATATTTATTATCTTGATTAAATGCCTAGATATCTTTTAATTGCGAATTAAATGTTAAATATGGATGGTTTGTATGCCAACTTTCAGATGGCAGCGTAAATCAATTCAATTGATAGTAAACTTCAACTTCGTATAAGGCCATTATTAGACTAGCAAATATGTTTTAGTAAAGAAAGTTTTGTTTTATTTGATAATAAACGAAAGTCAAATACGTTACCTAAGATTATTGATAATATTTTGCACGATCAGGCGATTTTGCATGTTTGCTGATTCGTAAATAAACATAGTAAGTTTCGTTTACAAATCACTGGTCGGTAAAATATTACTTACCGATCATGCAGCCGGTAAGTAATTACTTACCAGTAAGGGAGACCTCAGGTTGTGAATAAAAACGATTATTAGTTAAATAATTGTGTACGTCTATTCACTAGCTTCAAATTTATATAACATTTATTTAAAAATATTGCAATTAAAAGATTTAAAAGCAATTAATTTTGAAAATATGTTCGATGGAATTAAGTTTTGCAACAAAAAACCTATATAATTATGATGAAACGCAAAGCTTACTATTTTGAAATGACATTTTATAGTATATTACATATCTAGAGTTGTAAACAGCATTTTACATGCGAGGGAAAATTTTGCGCACGAGACGCGTAGCGTCGAGTGCAGTATCTTCACGAGCATGGAAAATGCTTTACAACTCGAGATTTGTTATATACTTTTCCTACGACTTTGTTTTAATGCCCAAACGCATATAATTACTTGAAAAAATGAACTACTAATTATAAATTAAATGCAAATAGTTTACAAATTGTGGTAGGCTTTGCATTATTCTGTGTCAAAATGAATTGAAATATTTAATTTTTAAAAATCAAATTTTTCTTTAAATAAAAATTTTTCTTTTTATTAAAAGCGTGCGGTAATATATATATGAAAATCCATTACCGCACGCTTTTTTTTACTTACCGCACGCTTTTTTTTACTTACCGCACGCTATTTAAAATAATCAATTTACATGTCATGGATAGTGTGATGTAATTTATAATTTACTGTGATAGGAGTAGGAAAAGAAATTTTCTTTAAAACATTCAAACTTGAATTTTGTGAATGAATTTTATTATTCAAATAATTTTAATTGAATTTTTATTAATCGTGCAAAAAATGTAATAAGCATATTGGCCATTAAGAGTATTACCGATTTCGGATATATTAGACATCTCGACTTCATCTCGATCTCAAAACATGTATCCTTAATCGGTAAAACACTTTTACTGCCTTAATACTTAAATAACTATTGTGGAGGTTATATATTAATTATAGAAGTGTTAAAAAGTATCGAAGCCTGTAAAAAATTTATTGTATTGGTTTCTATAAAGTTTGAATAAAAATAAGAGTAAAAATTAAAGAAGACAATAATTTAAATTTATTTATTTATTATTTTAAGTTTTTCATTGATCTTCATTGATCAAATTGAAAAATGCTCTTATTTGTATTGCTAATTAAAATATAACGATTAGAGGTAAAAAAAATTGTCATCAAAATTCAAAACTAGATGAAAAACTAGGTAGCGAAGTTAATTTACAACGTTTGCACTCTCCAATTTCATGTCATATTTTTTTTATAGACCAATATATTTGATAGTGTGATATACGCCTCATAAATTTGGGTTAGCCAATAGATGGTGCCGCATTTGTATTTAAAACGTTGTTTTTAACGTTGAAGTTTGTGCAAATACAGTACGATTTGGTTTTTCAAATTGTCGTGTATTATTTTTTCATTGGTGATTGATGATAATTATTTTAATTTGTTTTTGTTTACATATCGGTTTATGCGCGTAGTTTGCTTTGACCAATGTTTTTATAGTAATAACTAAAGAATTCAATAACGAATTAAATATATACTCCCGCAGGAAGATTTGTAAAATTTAAAATTTTTGATCTATGGGTGTGACAAACCCGCGTACTTAGATTCCTGCTATTTGCATATCAGTTAGCTTGAGTTATCGAAATCACTGGCAGTAGCAGTGAGATATCACTAGCCAAAGTGATATCTTAGGGATGTTGGCGGATGAACTTTTTTCAATCAACGATAGCACCCTTAGTCTTAGTTATAGAATATTATTTGATGATGACACGCGATTTCTTTCAAAATAAAATGTGTTGCGTAGTACGAATTACAATGTGAGCAACAACAACTCACGACAACCTTTGAAGAATAAGGTCTACAACAACATGCTTTCTAAGGTGTTGGTGGACGAAAATTTTTTATTTTTTTATATTTTTTTAAAAAATGAACTTTTTCGTTTGCTTGAAGAAATGAGCTTCCATATAACTATTAAATATGCCGGGTTTAATCCTTCAGCAAAACCATACTTACATGATCTTGGTATATACTTCTAGCACTATAAGGATAATTGGTAACCCAATTTAGCTTTGTTCATACAAATTTGAAAAAAAAAAGTATTTTATTTCCTCCATTTTATCATTAAATATTACTATATTTTGAAATAGCACAAATCTTTTTGAAATTCTTTGGTGAAAAAGATGATGAACAATGTCATTGAAGCTACAATTTTGAATGGAAAATTGAAAGAAGAAGATGTACTGTTGCTACGCATTTCAATGATCCCAACAGATATGGCACTTGAATTCAAACATTTAGTTTCCAGTGCGACTCGCTTTTGCAATGACCATCAACAAAGCACAAGGAAAATTTCTGCAAGGATGCAGACCAGGTAGATATGGAGAATCCGTACTTTTCACATCTGGACAACTGTATGTGGTCAGCTAACGTCGGAATACCTTCTGATTTATTCGTGTACGCATCTAGACCGCAAAACACTTTTTGTGTGCCCACAAGCACGACCAAAGAAATAGAATTAAAACGACATTTTGAAATTTTTTCCTTATTAAATTGAATGTTTGGTACGTTTAGTTTGACTGAAAAAACTGAAAAAACAACAACAATTGTATTAAATTTTTCGTTGTTTCAAATGATTCAGTCAAACCGAACACGGCTGTTATCAGAACGAGTTTTCTTGAATTTCCTTTCTTATGAGATACCGACAGTATGCGACAGGTATAACGTTAAATAAACAAAAGTTTTACACTATTTGGTGTAAAATAAATAAAGTTTTGAGAGATTTTTAGAGTGATTAAGCTTAAAGTAATTATTTTAATTCACATGAATTTTGCAATTTTAAAGCATTTTTTATTTTCGCTCAGAAAAACTTCTTTAAAACAGTTTTTGTGTGTTTCGTGTCGGGAACAAATGCAATATACAATTGTATAATCACAGATGAAGAATTCAATTTAAATAAATATGAGATAATGAAGTTTCAATTTAGAAATTATCTGAACATGAAAATTAAAATATGTTTTATTGTTGTTTCATCCGTTGTGGCTGAGTCTGTATGATGGCTTTGAACTATGATGACTCTGATGAGTGTGAGTTCAATCCCAACAATAATTACTTATTATCGGGAATAATACTTTCAATAATTACTTTGAGCAATAATTGCTCACAAAATCGCCCAAAAATTAATATTCCATTAATTGACTGTGTGTAAGTTATTAGTTTCGCATTGATTTGCAACAATCAGTAATGACTTTAAAATGACTAAGGATGTTGACTAAATAGAAATATTTCTCTTCCTATAAATTCACATCCTATGAATTCTAATACAAAAACATCCAAATAATTTAGATTTTTTTGGCATCACTTCTTCTATTCCTTTTTTGCATCACTTCTTCTATACCTTCATCGAATATATTGTCGCTATTCTTACTGCCCTTGCTGATCATAAAATGACATAACGATTAAAATTTTTTGCAACGTTTTTAGTAACCTACCACAGGTAAAGAAAACGTATATTAAGCCGCATGAGCACTGTGAAAATTTATGAATCCATTTTTGTTCCGTATGTCTCTATATAGAGACACACATGAAAACTGATTTGATCGCGTATTTTTTTATATATCCTTTGTTGTATATATAAAACTATTTTTTTTTATATTTTACTGATCAACTAGAGTGCTGATCCTTTTGCATTCATATTTAAAAAAAAATAGATCATTTCTCATTACAACTCTTTGAATCTATTGCTACTACGTCAACAAAATGTATACACACAAACTTTATTTATAGGCGTAGCAAAGCACGCCGGGTCCCGCTAGTATATATATATATATATATATATATATATATATATATATATATATATATATATATATATATATATATATATATATATTATTCAAATATTTTAATTACTGAAGCTTTTAAAAACACTTTAAATATTTATATATATATATATATATATATATATATATATATATATATATATATATATATATATATCTATATATATATATATATATATATATATATATATATATATATATATATATATATATATATATATATATATATATATATATATATATATATATATATATATATATATATATATATATATATATATATATATATATATATATATTGCAAAAATTATTACGAAATCAAAAATTGAAACCTTTTTCAAAATTCCAAAAATATTCCAAAATTTAGAAAGAAATCAAATATTGAAACTTTTTCTAAATTCCAATAATATTCCAAAAATTTCATTTCAAACAAACAATTTTATTTTTTCCAAAAAGTTGGGTAAAAATAAAAAAAAATCTCTCTTTTGACACACTTGACAACATTTTTTTGACAAACTTATAATGCCATAATTCTCAATAATAATAATAAAATCTCATTTCAAACAAACAATTAATTTTATTTTTTTTCCAAAAAATTAGGTAAAAAACTAAATAAAAATCTTTCTTTTGACACACTTGACAACATTTTTTTGACAAACTTAAAATGCAATAATCTAGTTTTTGATCTCACATACCAATCCCTACCATCAAGATTTCTCCAAATTTAATGTTCCTACTTGTAATCACTTAAAATGAACGTTTTTTAAGCCAAAAATATAAAAATTTGCTATTTTTGACACACACAATGATTTTTTGGACACACTTCCGGTACAGTTATCGAACACAGCGTCCTTTTGGACCTGTCCCTTGAGTATACCTATTTTTAGAAAAAAATTTTTTTGAAATCCCTCCAGCGGTTTTCCCTGCAGCGTAGGTAATGACGGCGGACGGCCGGCAGACAGACATACATTTTTTTTTTTTTTGCTTTTTTAGAATCAGGAGGTCCTAAAACGTCGAGAAATGTCAAAAAAGTGGGGGTAAGAATTTCATTTGGAGCTCATGAATGTTATACTTAGATCTTTCAGACTGAAGTAATCTACCTATTTTAAGTTTTATTTTTAGTTTTAATGTGTCACAATAAAAACCATACGCTAAATAAATGGCGTCATTACCTTTTTCCTCTCATTCAGATTCAACCAAATTGAAATGATATGATGGAAGATATTTGAGGGGAAAATGCAACAATACATGCATGGTAACTGGCGCCTTTTTGATAATATCGTTTGTCTACTGTAAAAATTAAATCTTTGGATTATATTTTTGGATTCAATCAAGTATATATGTTATTGCTATTGTGATGACTAATACCGCATTCACAGCGACATAGCAAATTAGTAGATAGTATATTTTAATTTGCATCTTGGCATATTTAATATGAGTTTAAAACGTAGATTGTAATTTGAATCGTAAGTATTTGAATCGTTTGTAATGGTAGTAAGCCTAGATATCAAATTAGTTGCAAGATTTTAAAATAAAAAGTGTTTACAGCACAGATTTAAATTACATCTACTAATTTGCTATGTTGCTGTGAATGCGGTATAAGTCTGTTATTGAACAATATATCAATCGTGTTAAGCATAAAATACTTATGCCATAAAATACTTATTGAAATTTTTCTTAAGTTCTAAATTTGAAAGAAAATTGTGTTTTATTAGTTTAAGGCTCTGTTTGTTATACCAAAATATTCCTTATCCAACAACTTATGAAACTTATTTTCATTAGAGTGACATGTTTATTTTTTAATAATTGTTCGTTAGATATGGAATCATTAACCGACGACACATGATTAGACATTATTGAGTCCATGAGGGATTGCAATTTCGACCCATTTTTATGATCCCACAGTCCCGGGATTAATGAAAGAAAATCCCGGGATTGTCATATTTGCGGGATTAATCAATGAAAACACAGAATCCAGTTATCCTGTTTTCTTAATTTGTATTATCCTTATATGAATCCAGTTATCCTGTTTTCTTGATTTGTATTATTCTGGTCCTATGCAATGAGATCATATACCACTGGCAATAGCAAAGAGAAAATGCTTAGGGGTGCTAGCGGATAAACTCTATTCCGTCAACACTAGCACCTTCAATTTTGTTCCACTGTACAATGAAATATTGTCTAATGCACTTGTAGCTCTTAAGGTTGTACTGAGAAAAACAAAGCAACCCATTAGTTTGTGAGTCGACGAATGTCTCAAAAACTAGCATAAAGGCAAGGAAAACCGAAACACTTTGAGTATTGAAGTATTTGCAGAATGGAAACTCTGCTTTTGTTGATGATAAATCGAACATATTTATTGTTCCAAGCAGTGGCGTAGCCAGAATTTTCCATTGGCGGGGGGGGGGGGGGGGTCAAGGATTATTTTATAAGACTTAATAGTTTAACCCAATAAACCAACTAATTAGTTTTATTAATAATTCATTACAATAATAGATACTTCATTTTAATGTTTCCTTAATCTTAATTTTTTTAATTAATAATTTTTTAAAAAATAGATTAATGATTTTTTTAACTATTTTAAATTATTTTTAATTAACTTTAAGAAAACAAATATCGAATAATTTTTATTTAAAAAAAAAAATATTTTACAATATTTTTTTTTTTAGTAAAAAGTGTTGTGTTACAAAAGGAATTACAAAATATGTCACAACAACAGATAGATACCTTTTAAGACCTTATAGGTCCCGCAACAACATGCATCTTGAGGTGTTGGTGGACGTTTTATTTAAATCTTTGTGGATTGAAGGCACTCGAGACTATTGATTCAGGCAAAGCATTCCATTTGTACGATGTACGCACAAAGTAATCCCTTTGCATTTTGTTACTGGGGCAGTGAGTAATCCCGACAGTTTGACTATTTGCACAAACAGATTGAAGAGTTGAACAAGAAAAAGAAGATGTCTGAGGCATTATAGATCAAATTTCATCCGAGCACTGCTGGTGACGATATTTATAAAAAACAACGAGATCAGCAACAGTGCGACGATGTTGTAGGGAATCAAGATTTTATGTTAAATTTCGATCACCAACAATTCGTATAGCACGCTTTTCAACAGAGTCCAAAAGGCCCAAGATGGTAACAGATGCTGCGCCCCAAACTTGACAATACTCCATGCAGGGATGAATATAGGACTTATAAATGTGGAGTAATTGATACGGAGAAAAATATTTTTTACATCTATTGAGAAGGCCGAGTTTTCTTGATGCGCTGTTTGCCATGGCCATGATATGATCGTTCCAGAGTAAGTCATTGGAAATTGTGACTCCCAATAAACGAATGTTTTCACATTCGTCTATTTGGTCGTTACACATATTAATTGAAATATCATTGGGAAACTCGGTCTTTGATCTGGAAACAACCAATAGCTGTGTTTTGGTGGAATTAAAAATGACCAACTTTTTGTCACCCCAATCGGCGACTTTTTTCAGTCCTCGTTTATATTTATGGCAGCGTCTCTCCGGGCGGGATTTATTTCTTCATGCATTTACCCTTTGAAGATAGGGGGACGAATGACTTGTGCAGTGTACTATCATCTGCAAAACTATTTATTGGGTTATTGGTGATTTGCAACAGTTCGTTGATATAAATTAAAAATAAAGTGAGAGATAAAAACCCAAGGCTCAGGGTACATCAGCGTTAATTAATTTGGACTCAGAAATAAAGCCATCTATAGATACCGAGATGTATCGGTTAGACAGAAAATTTTGAATCAACTTCACAACTGCGGTATGAAAACCGTACGCAACGAGCTTGTTGATCAAGTTGGCATGCCAGATTCGATCAAATGCTGTTGAGATGTCTAATGCGATTACGTACTTTTCACCACCTTTCTCAAGTATGCTATTCCAAAGATGTGCTACATAGTTCAATAGATCGGTTGTTGATCTTTTGTTTCTAAAACCGTATTGGCTGTCATGATATCAAATGGTTGTCCTCCAAAAATTTGGATATGTGTGAATTAATATATTGCTCGTATATTTTAAACAGGACTGGGAGTAAGGTTATTAGTCTGTAATTTGAAATATCACATTTCGTTCCTTTTTTGGGACAGGCTGGACATTGGCCAACTTCCAGCAGGATGGAAAAATACCAGATTTATAGGATTTATAAAATATTTTGGTGAGAGTTGGTTCAATATAAAACAAAAACATCGAATAATTTTAATTAACTTTCATAAAACAAATTTCGAATAATTTTTAATTAACTTTAAAAAATCAAATTTCGAATAATTTTTTACTAACTTTAAAAAATGATAATTTTCTTTATTTTTAAATAGAAATTTTTGTGCTAGTGATTTTGAAATTTAAACTTATTTGAAACTGAATGACACTTTACCTATTGATTCGCCTCAAACCTGTGTTAAGGAAGGGATGAAAAATGATTTTCCTGATTAATCAAATTCCTTAAAATATCAAGGCGTTAGATATCATTTTAACTATTCTAACACAATTAATTTTGTTTTGTATTTAGAACAACTTCCAGGACACTTTGTTTTGTCCGATCCTATCTATTGTCCGATCTACGAAATTGTTATTTGTTATTTCCGGCACGGAATACTAGTTATGAAAAAATTGCTGTAATTTATTTCTCAAATCCTATTTCACGATGTACAGGAATAGGGCTACAGATGTACTCATAAAGAGAGAATAGTAGACAAAATAGTAGACCAGTGGGCATAAATAAAAGATGCCAGAATAGTACATTATGATACTAGGACGTAAAGCTAAAGATTTTGGTCGTATGTGGAGTTGCATTCACATTAAGTCCAAAATAGCTTATGTCCGTGCATCATATACTATTTTTTATTCGCCGCAAGTAAAATATTTAAAAAAAAATGTTTATTCTAAATTGAAATTACAAATTTGCATAAATTTTGAAATAAAAATATGTGGAACAAGTTACCTTTGACATAATATTTGTTATTTTTTCCAAATTATTGTATCACTATTTTTTTTTTATTTAGCGTATGGTTTTTTTTGTGACACATTAAAAATTAAACTTAAAATAGGTAGACTCTTCTATGAAATCTACCTAAAACAAAGCATGGATACACATTAAATGAACTTACATTCAATTTGATTGCGCGTCTTTTAGTAAAAAAGTAAAAAGTAAAATATTTGAACATTGGGCAGTACATTTGAATATTAGATGTTTACATCGAGTGAGTCTATCCATGCTACTACATCGGGAGTTGCCAAATGGATGTCTTAGATGTTGCCATTGTACCGTCGAATTGGACACACAGTTGCAATGTGTTTTATGGTTTATTGTGGAGCGCCGCAGTCACACTCAGGGGACTCTGAAATGCCCCACATGTAGAAAGAATCAGCACAACGTCCATGATTCGTTCTTATTCGGTTTATTGTAGTCCAGGTATGACGTGGCAGATCGAAACCAGGTTGGGTAGAAGTCGGGTTAGTAATAGAAAGGCCAGTTGTATTGATGATGCCAGGAGGTGTCCCAGACATCCAAGATATTAAAGTAAGTTGCCAGCAGGTTGCTGGCAGTTTTATGTGGAGGCTTTCTTGACTTCAATCGACAACGAGTGTTGTCACCGTTATCTTCGTGCAAGGGTAACGTGATGTTGTTGGTTACCTTTTTATGTTCACGCATGAGAGCATGCGAGCGTCTGAGTGCAGGTGGAGCGATATTGCTTAACACAGGGCCAAGGTTAAGGGGTGGTTCTGATAGTACTACTTATAGTACGCATCGTGGCATGCAGCTGGAAGTCAACTTTTTGAGTATGTGTGCTAGTGAGTATGTGTGCTATCACTATGACAACATAGTGGAGGGTGGGGTTCTGTGGAACGAAAAGAAAGCAACTGTTCAATTCATTCGTAAGATTCCAGGGAAAAAATCTTAATATTAGAATATTAGAGCAATTCTTCTAGAAGACAGAAACTTTAAAATTTCAATGGGGGGGTTTAAGCCCGAATAAACCCGTATGTCGCTACGCCTGATTTTGGTAATCTGACGATTAATGTTTACATTCGAAACATGTTATAATAAATATATACCAAAAAAGTTTGTTCCGTTGATTGTAATTACAATAA
This sequence comes from Diogma glabrata, assembly GCA_963693315.1. NCBI lineage: Eukaryota > Metazoa > Arthropoda > Insecta > Diptera > Cylindrotomidae > Diogma > Diogma glabrata. The sequence continues at coordinate 130,940,552 of OY856186.1, forward strand.
CTTATTTATATAAATTATTGATTTCATTTAAAAATGTATTAGTCATTCATCCAGATTTTTCTGCTTCGGCTATTTTAAGTCGAGTTGCCGTAAAGATTTTAAAATCGTAATTTGCCGAATGACAAAGAAAATAAATAAGTGATACTGAGCAAAAAGTGGGAATCGCTGCGAAAATTTAAATGTTTGCTTAAATAACTTTAATAAACTTAACTTAACTTTAATAAAATCGTAAAATTGCCGAATTGGAAAATTCTTTTCGTAAAAATGCCGAATTTGCCGAATGGGAAAATTCTTGGCAGGGTGTCACAACCCCCAAAACCCCACTCGGCGTCAGGTCTGACAGGAAGAGGGAAGGAGAGGGTTCTGAGGAACGAAAAGAAAGCAACTGTTCAATTCATTCGGAAGATACCAGGGAAAAAATCTTAATATTAGAATATTAGAGCAATTCTTATAGATTACAGAAATTTTAAAATTTCATGGGGGGGGGGGGGGGTTTGAACCCGAACAAACCCGTATGTCGCTACGCCACTGGTTCCAAGTCGAAGCTCCATAAAAGTTTTTATTGAAGACTATTGAACGTTGCATCAGCAGCAGCACACGTGGTATGTGAAACAAGTGATCCAACTACTCACTCTGCAACATCATCGAGCAGAGATTACAACGAAAATGTAACTAAGGATAAGGTGAATAATATGTGAATAATATACTAAGACAAACACTGAATAATATGGAAAACCATAATAACACATATAATAAGATTAGAGTCGATTTAGTAGAGAAAATCAATTTGGAAGATAAACTGTAACGCAATTTGATTCACCCTTAATACCAACTTTTTTGGTCAGAATGCAACAACATAAAATATTAAACTGGTCACCGCAATCGGTAGAGAAATGAAAATAAGTAAGCAAAGCCGTCATTTGCAGTGAATGTATAATAATTTATTGACCATTCCACCAAGAAGTGTGGAATCGGAACGGGCTTTTTCAACCTTCGAAAATATTATTTCCAAATTAACAAATAGATTTGACGATAGATCAGTTTGACGAATTATGTTTTCTAATACCTATTTATGAAACAAGTTGCTTAGTTAGGTTGTTTTAAGCCCGAGATGTGAAATTGGCAACCGAGGCGAAACCGAGGTGGACAATACATCCAGTGTTTAAAACAACTAATTTAGCAACGTGTTTCATGCAAGATTTTTTGTAACGAAGCAGCCAAATTAAACTTTTATAAAAAAAATAATTAAACAAACTGCGTTTGTATCTAGTACTTTTTGAGAAAACCAATTTGATCTTATAAGAAGGAAGTAGCCTTAGTTTTCTTTTAGTTTTCATACTGCCAATTGTGAAAAATATCAAGATGAGTTCAAGTGATGATGATTTTGTATCCTCAGATATAGAAAAATCAGCCAATGAAGCTATTTCGGAAAAATCGAAATTGGCGTACGAAACTTCATACAAAAATTTTGATGAGTGGCTCAAAGAATCAAAAATTACAACAAACAATGATACGGTCAAGCTGGCCTATTTTGTAAGAAAACTAGGATCCATGAAACCTTCAACATTGTGTTGCGAGTACTCTAAACTAAGAACTACGGTTTATTTGAACGCCTGCGTGGATATGAAATCATTCACGACTTTGATAGCTTATTTGAAAAAGAAGAGGTCACATCGCGAAGAAATCAAAAACATTTACCAAGGATGTTACGAAGCTGTTGGCCAATCTCCGTAATTTAGAGTCGCACTACTTTCTCACCCGCACTAAATTTATATTAACAAGAACTTTTGAAGTTATTTTTACCCTTTTCAAACACAATTTCTTACATTCAGTTCGTAATCATCTTTTACATGATTTTTTTCAAGTCTGTTACGATTCAGTTGTGCAAACTCCTTAGTGGGTACAATAATTAACAAAAAAATTCCCAAGAAACAAGCCTATCGTTTTGTTATTGTTTAAAAACGGCCGTTAGAGGTCTTCTCTCTTAGTCTATTTTTGTCATTCCATTTTATTCTGTTGTTTATTATATTTTGACATCTGCAGATGTGGTTTTTTTTTATGGTTTCGTCGATAAGAGGCTGGTAATGTGTAATCTGGGGGTGTTTTCTGCTGATAACCCAAAGAATTCGATGGAATGCCAACCACCGTGGAAAAGCGAGCTTATTGATATTAGATTGGTGAGTTGGATGACAATTTTTTTTTGCTAATATAACTTGTGATCCTCAACAGTTTTGGTGATTATAACAAAACAAAGAATAACAGACAATCTATGTCAATTGTGATTTTTTTTAATAGTATAATTTTTTTTGTGTGTAACGAATTCCGTTTTCTTGTCCTAGTTAAAATTTTAAATAAATTCAGTGCGCGTTAGATTAACTTTGGGTGTGTAGTGATCTTCAGATTCACTACAATGTCTCAAGCCTTCTTATTCATACAACCCAAGTTCCGATCAAAGAACCTTAATCTCATTCATACATTATAACCAAAAATCCAATTAAAGAACCTTAATTTTATTTCAAGAAATATTTATATTTTCCTTTAGACAAAACAAATTCCATTTAAAATAAAACAGTTTCAATAATTTCGCTTCTCAAAACAAATCCTAATATTTGAAAATTTTTTCTTCAAGCAAAAGCATAAGACAAAATTTTCATCAACAATAAAATCCAGAAAAATAATATTCACAACATTGTAATAACAATGATCCAATTCATATTACTTTAGGATGCAACCTAATCTTTTAATAATAACTTTCCCACAGAAAAAGATTCGTTCTCATAATTTTGCAAACACAAAATATTTCCAAGAAATATCATTACATGATGCATATGAATGAATATATTTCCAATATGCAACGGAAATAAATAAATAATAAAAAATAACTTCTTATATTCCCTATGAAGAAAATCAAAGAAAAGAGATTCAAATCAAATTCAATGAATGCAATCTATTGTTATGCGTTTAGTTTTTTTTTGCAACAAACATTATGCATAAATAGATGGAAAATCCCAAAGAGTTAATTAGTCGGATCGCGATTTTAGTAGAAGAGTAAATCCTCGACATGGATTTACGAAAAACGGAAAACGAGTGAATTAAAAAGTGTAGTTTTATGGTGAATTAATAATAAGTGTTCTTTGTATTTTCAAAAGAAAATAAGTCATAAAAAATTATATTCGAGTTAAAAGTTTGCTCAAAAATTAAGTAGTGTTCTTTGTATATTCAAAATAAAATAAGTTATAAAAAATTATACTCGAATTAAATGTTTGTTCACAAACTAATCCAGGAAAATAAGAGATTCAATTAAATTAAATAAAAATAATAAATGTACAAATTTACAAAAATTAATGTGTTTTTGTTAAAAAAAACTCACCAATCTGAGAATGAGGATAAACTCACAAAACTGAGAACGGGAGGAAGAACTCACAAGTAAGTGCATATAAACTATTTAAAGGGAACCCCAAGGGAGGTTACTACAGGTGTGTCTATAATAAACTGGCCTATGTGCCATGTTCGTAAAACTAACAAATATATATCCAAACCTTATGTCCAACGAATAGATAAATTCGGTGCTAGAAAAATGATAACTGCACTTAGTGAATTTTTTTTTTGTGAAATTCGTGAGCGCCAGTCACTGGCATGACTAGATAAAATAAACAAAAAGAACAAAAAAAATTAACCAAAAATAATTTATTTGTTAGTATCTGCTAATATACGTAAGGATAAAACTTAAAGAGAAAAAATTTTATATATGTAATTTGTGTATGTACCATCGAACTATCGAGAGGAAAACAAGGTAAATTGACTACGTAGTAACCTTGGACCTTTTTACCTTTTTTTTTGTTCTCGTATGTTGGCTCATTCAGACATTTTGTTTTTTTTCTGGGTGCTATGAAGTTAAATTATAGTAAGAAATAATACATAACCTAAAAAAAATAAATAATAAAACAAAAGTTGCGCTGGTTAAAATAAGATTAATTAGTGTCCAGTTAATTAAAGTAGAATAAGAAAGTCATAGAACTAATATTCGTGTGTAAAATAAAATTACAAAAATAATGAACTTAGGTGTTTTGCATTGTGTTTATTAACACGTTGGTTGTAATGACGTTTGTAGAGAGTGTGTAGCAATATATTCGCGGTCGATCGGTGGTTACTGGGATCTTGATTCCACTTTTATTTACGTTCCGGGATTGTGTGACGTGGAAGACTGTTCACTATTATTGGTTCAACCACAACCTTGCGGTTCTATTAAAAGAATCTGGCATACAGTCATTTTACCATTTTGAAGCAACATTTGGCTGGATATATCACCGTTTAGTTAATATTAGTGCCTCAACATCCGTACATTGTTATTGAATTTGGCGGGATATCATCGTTTATTTAATGTGATTGCAACAGCAGCCTTACCATTGTTATTATAGAACTTAACTACACCAGCACTCTAATATCTGAAGCAACATCTGGCTGGACTTATCTCATGGAGTGGACTGGACTCATCGTTTAGTTAATATTATTACAACAACATCCGTACATTGTTATTGAATTTGGCTGGATATAGCATCGTTTATTTAATTCTATTGCTTCAACATCCTGGTCATTATTGTTATTGAATTTGGCCGGATATATCATCGTTATTCTAATATTATTATGGAATGGAATCTAATATTATTATGGAATTTGGCTGTATATAACATCGTTTATTCAATATTATTGCAACCACATCTGTATATGGTCGTTGAATTTGGCTGGATACATCATCGTTTATTTAATATTACTGCAACATCAGCACTTACCATTTTTTTTTTGCATCAAATTTGTCTATACAATCGTAATAATATCTGAAGCAACACCTGACTGGATCTATCATATTTCGAATATCATATGTTCATTTGGTGCCACCAATTCAGTTGCGGTTTTCTTTTGATACTTAGAGTCCTAATGGGGACTGACTAACGGAAGAAACTGGAGAGGGGGAGCTGATCACATCATGCGGTGAGTAACTTTAACTTAATAGAAATATGGTTACATGTAAGCATATGGATTTATGCGCATGGATGTATGTAGATATGGGTGTTGGTGTGCCTGTGTGAGTGTGTGTGTTTGTGGGTGTGTGCATGAGTGAATTAAGGTGCGAGTGCGTGTGAATGTGTATTTACCTATGGGGTTGGATGTGGTGATCGTGGGCTTTTTTTATGTATGGGGTTCGCCAGAGTCTCATTCTTTCCATTGCTTTATTATTTCATCCGATCTTATCATGTGACACGCGTACAATACTGTTATTTGTGTTGGAGCAGCTGGTATATATTGTTCGATCCCACTTGCTGATGCTTGTCTTGGGGCTTAAAAATCTCTCTAGGTGCGCGGCCTGCTATGCCACTTCGTTGATTTCTTCACCGAAGCAGCGCTTCTTTTTTTTTTTATTTTTTATTCAAAGTTAGGCATGTTTAGTTTTCATTATAATAAATTATAAATTAACGTCTCTGAATATCCGAAGATACCATGCCAACTAGGGATAAGAATGGACTGCAAATTAAGATTCTCTGAGAAATTTATGAACGTTAACTTTAAAGCCTTGAGGATTAAATTCATCAGGGAAAACCCAGGAAGGTAAGGCATTCCAAAGATGAGAGACTCTGTTGAAAAAGTCACGATGGAAGGCTACAGTTCTACACCTAATTATTTGAACTGTAAAGGGATGCGCTGCTACGTTTGCTCTGGTGTGACGCGAAAGGTTTGCTGATGTAGGTAAAATCGATTTGATCTCTTCAGAAGCTCGTTCATCCATAATATATTTATAAAATATAGTCAAATCAGCAACATTTTTTCTGTGCTGCAAGGAATCAAGACCGTTAGTAAGACTTGGGTTACCAATGAGTTTAATAGCTCTACGCTGTACAGAATCAAGGCAGTTGAGACTACTCAAGTAAGCTCCACCCCATATGTGAGAACAGTATTCCATGCAGGGACGTATAAAAGATTTATAAACTAAAAGAAGTTGTTCGCTATCGAAAAACTTACGACATCGCCCCAAAAATCCTAACTTTTGAACAGCATTCTTAGCCAGATTAAAAATATGAGAATTCCACTTCATATTATTTTCAATCTCAACTCCTAGAAGTCTGACAGACTCATTATCTAAAAGATTTTTGGGGCCAAACGTTAATGGAAAAGGATTGGGTGTCGTTATCCTAGAAAAATGACAAACCTGTGTTTTGCTTGTATTGAATTCAACACTGTTAGCAATAGCCAGGGTTGCATAAAAATCTGATTGTTTTAAAAAAATCAAAAAAATCGGATTTATTTGATTTAAATCGCTTTTTTTGATTTAAATCGGATTTTTTTGATTTTTATAAAAAAATGTAGTATAATTTTTGAAGAAGTGGTATTTCCCTATGCTACGTTAACTACTTACTATACATATATAAATCATTAGGTTTGGTTGTATTTTTAGAAAGACAAGACTAGACAAAAGTAAAAGAACAGATTTTAGCTACTATATAGATTTTTACACTGAAATACTGATTGTTGTTCTTATAGCGACATCAAACGCGTTGCTTCTCAAACTACGATAGTTTGTCACTGCTTAGAGTGATATCAGAAATATCCAATTCTGCAGGTCCGAAAAGTTCATTGGGCATGTAGATTAGTTCCTTGTACATGTAGACATTAAAGGGCAAGTCATATGGAACAATTGTTAATAACTAGTATCAGGAAAGTGTTTAGGATTTAATACCATCACGATCTTAATAGTAATGATAGTTTTTAGTGGAAATGTTTTTTTTCGTAAGCGGATGGTGCTGATTTGAATTTAATACTCTATTTGATATGTTATTATTTATTATTTATAGATTAATTTCTAGAACCTGTTCATCTATTTTATGTGGGTTTGTCAGTATTTCCAATTGTGGTTTAGTCTCTGACTTTATTGTTGAAGTTTTACGAAGATAGGCTAACATTTGGCTAACAGTTATTCTCAGTTATTTCCAGTCGCAAGCAATATGCAATTGTCTTAGGGTGACTTGATGCCGTTGGTCTGGTGAAGATAACTCAGGTATAGGTTAAAAAAAATGGTGAGCGTATCTCGTTCATCATCTTCTTAGAACGCATATTGTTGTAGGACCTTGGTCTCTAGATTTCTATGTGTTTTTGTAACACATGTTGAAATTCATACCTCAATACATTTAATTAAAAATACAAATTTTATTTTGAATTTGCTTTAAATTTTAGAAATTTCTTCAATTGATTTAAATCAATGATTTTTTTAAAAAAATCAAGTTGATTTAAATCTGATTTAAATCACTGATTTAAATCAAATGATTTAAATCAATGCAACCCTGGCAATAGCCCGGCTATTGGCTAATGGCTAATAGCCGTGCTATCATCAGCAAAACTATGTATAGGATGAACCGTTGAGTCCAACAAATCATTAATATAGATAAGAAAAAGAGTTGGTGACAAAGCGGAACCCTGAGGAACTTCTGCATTAGTTGAAAAAGTATTCGATGATACACCGTCAACATTGACCCGAAATTTTCAATCAGATATAAAGCTCTGTGTCCAAGATATAAGCTGCTCGTCTAAACCATAGGATCTCAATTTGCATATAAGGTTGTTATGCCAAACTTTGTCAAATGCCTTGGAAATATCAAGAGCAACTTTCAGGAAAAATGCCTTTCTTATATGACAAATAGAAGATTTTAGTGAGGATTGGTGCTAGCTCCTTAGCAAATGTTTTAAGTATAATCGGAAGAATAAAATCAGGGCCCGTTGCCTTGTTAGTATTGATTTTTAAAAGCATTTTTCGAACAATGTTTTTCTGAAAAATTATCCGCCTCATTTTATAAGAAACTTTAGAAATAGGTTCAGGTTGGAAATTAGGTTCTTTTAAAGTAGAATTTAAAGAGAAATAATGCCCAAGCAAATTAGCTGTCTCTTTTGGATCAATGATAGGTACATCTCTATTAACAAGAGGCGGTAGGGAAGATTTACAAAAGTTGCTTTGGACAGCCTTTGGGGCTTTATAGAAATTGCGTGAACCAGTCGGATGTTCTGCGAATTTAGATGCTTTTTCTAGGAACAAATCGAAAAATTTCTATCGACTGCTAGTGGTAGTGACTAGTGAGTAGTTGTTGTTAAAGGTAAACGTTATCATAGAGGTGTTTTATGTGTTCTGATTTTTTCATGCAATTTTTTTGACTGTACTTATAGTTGGTGTAGCTGGTGGTTGTCGTAGAGACGAGCTACTCAAGCTATCAATAGATGATGTGAATGATACAGGTGAATATGTGGTTGTTAACATTATTGAAACGAAGACAAAAGTACCACGTCAGCTCGTCAACACTGAGGGATCTCGTGGTAACATCAGTTTGCTAGCTGTATTTCGAAAATACGTTTCATTCCGTCCTTCCAAAACACTACATCGACGATTTTTTGTTGGTAATCGCACCGGAAAGTGTATAAGTCAACCTGTTTGTATAAATGCCTTCAGAGCTCTTCCGAAGAAGATTGCGGAATTTTTGGGATTATCGAGTCCTGAATTGCACACGCGACACTGCTTCCGTAGAAGTTGTGCCACGTTGCTGGCGGATACGAGTGCGCATTTGTCATTATTGAAGAGATTTGGCGGATGGAAATCTGGTAACGTTGCTGAGGGTTGTGTGAACAGCTCCATTCCCAACAAATGCAAAATCGCAATCGCAATCGCAATCTAAATCGCAATCTTTTCTCCACCAGAGAAAATTCGATACAATTCGTTTTGATTTGTTAAAAAATAGTATATGAAGCGTTTTTATTGGACCTTATCGAAACTTTGTTTAGTGAGTTGAATTGTCATATATAATATCACGAGTCGTCAAATAATAGTCGATTATTTTTCATAATCATTATTACGAATGTCATTTGAGGTCCCGAGTGCGCGTAGCGCACGAGGGAAATTTTTAACCTCAAATGGCATGAGTGGTAATGTTGAAAAATAATCGACTAATAATTTGGTGACGAGTTGTATTTAGCAGACAATTTAACGAACAGAAATAGTAACATTATTTCATACAACATAATCATGCATTATAAAATATTATTTCATCTTAGTAGGCGCATAAATGTTATAAATTTGTAATTTTTTTTTGACAAATAAACATAAACATGCAATCATTTATGAATGAAAACGGACATTTTTACTATTTGCAAATTGCATTTTCACATAATTTTGTATGTGAATTTTTGTTTTAAATTAGTATATTAAGTAGGCCGAAAATATTCGAAAATATTCGCTGTTCCATCCCACCAGAGAAAACTAATCGAAACAATTCGTTTTGATTTGTTAAAAAATAGTATATGAAGCGTTTTTATTGGACCTTATCGAAACTTTATTTAGTGAGTTGAATTGTCTTTATAATTTCATTATAAATATAATTTTCAATATTATTTTTTTTTTCCTATTTCCTAAATTAATTTTTTTGTTATTGATAAAACCTGGTATTATAACAGGTAATATTGTTTTGAAACTCAAATAAGAGATTCAAAAACCCATATTATTTTGGAACAGGAACCGTTTGCTGCATTTTTTTATATCAAAAGTCCGTTATAAAAAACAATAGAGTTTGTAAACTGGACACGTTCTTAAACGGTATTCAGTCCTTAGAAAAAGCTTATGTGGGTAAGGTCAGTAGGTAAAAAACAATAGAGGTTTGTAAACTGGACACGTTTTTAAACGGTATTCAGTCCTCAGAAAAAGCTCATGTGGATAAGGTCAGACAGCATTAATCCGTTTTCGTTTCCGAAAACACTTTTATAATCTGAATCACAGATATATTGGTATGCGTTTCAAAAGAATAGAATCTCTATGTTCACTTTACTTATTATACCACAAAATTTTATGAAAATCGAAAGAGCTAACTATCAAACTGTTATAACTCCTTAAGTAGTACACCATTAAAAATGAATTTTTAAATAAACAAACAATTCTCGAAATTAATTTAAATAAAAATTTAAATTGAAAAAACCTTTAAGCTATTGTTAAACTGTAACATAAAATTGTTTAAATACATTTTAAACTAATTTATAGTTTTTTATTCTGCTTCTAAGAAAATATAAATAAGAAAATGCAAACAATTCAAGTTTGATAAATTTTCACCAAAATAAAATATAAATACTACAAAATAAGGAAAATTTTAATACGATGTTTTAAGAATTTGTAATGTTTAAGAAGATAGAAAAATAAATAACGAATATAATTGAGCTCCCTTATTTGCTTCACAAATAAAAACAAAATTTGTGAGGAATTACGTAGATAAAATTCTGTTCCTGCTGTAATTAATTTTAAAAACGTGCAGATTTTTGTTGTAAATGAATTAGTTTAAAGTATGTAATTGAAGTACTGTGCCAATATTAAAAATGTATTTATATATTTCTTCAAAAAATTAGAAGTTTGTACCAAATAATGCATACAACTAGTATCGCTTGCAATACGATGGCTGTGTACAAAGAAGTAAAAGATGATAATAATAATAAAAAGTCCAAGCGGCACGTATATCCGCTAGAAATAGGTAGATTTCGAGATCAGACAGTTTTGTGTGCCAGTAGAATCTGATGTATCAGAGTAGTTTAAACAAAACAAACTAATTTCAAACAGATATCGAACAAATTTTAAAAAGAAAATTAGCTACCTACAAGCAAAATTATATCTATCCAATTTTGCAACAAACAAATATCAAATCTACCACAGAACATGTGTGTGATAATTTATGACACAAACCTGCTCTATATCATATGTCGTGCAATTACTGCAAAATATCAAAATAGTTTATTTCTAAGAAAAAAAAATTAATTTCTTCTATTCAAATCTTTTATTTTTTGACTGTTATAAGGTTGACATTGACTGTTATAAGGTTTTTGGAAATTGTAGTTGGGGATTGTTGCAAACTTTTTTGTTGAAGCCAACAAGTCAAAAACCTCTAACTGCAGAGGTTTATATTTATAAGAAACGGATTACAATGTTTCCACAGATTCTAAATTTATGAAGATTTAAAAAATATTAGTATCCAAACGGCCGTTATAACGGATTAAAAAAAACACTTTTTTTTCTAGTATAAAGCCTATAGTTCCTTAACCATGCGTCAGATTTTTCTGATTTACGAACTTGTCCAAGATATTAATAAAACACACATTTTTAAGAGAGGTTTTTTGATCTGGCTCCACAAATGCAACCGTGAGAGCGCCGGTTGATTCAAACGCATTTTGTGTTTTACAAGCTTTTTTGTTGGAGCCGTTCACTCAGAAACCTCCAACTGCAGAGGTCTTTTTTTTGAAAGAAACTGATTAAAAAGGTTTCAAAGATTCTAGATTTGTGAAGTTTTTAAAAATATTAGAATCCGCACGGCCGTTATAACGGATCTAAAAAACAGAGTTTTTTTCTTGTATAAGCCTCTAGTTTCTTAACCATGTGTTGAATTGGGCTGATTTACGAACTTGTCCAAGATATTAACAAAATGCACATTTTTAGAAAAGGTTTTTTGATCTGGCCTTATAAATGCGACCGGAGAGTGCCGGTTGTTTCAAAAAAAATTTTTTTTTGCAAACTTTTTTGTTGGAGCCGCTCACTCAGGAACCTCTAACTGCAGAGGTCTAGTTTTAAAACAAATTGATAAAAAAGATTCCAAAAATTCTAAATTTGTTAAATTTTTTGAAATATTAGTATCCAAACGGCCGTTATAACGGTTTTAAAAAATCAATTTTTTTCAGAAAAAAGCCTCTAGTTTCTTAACCACGTGTCGGATTTTGCTGATTCACGAACTTGTCCAAGATATTATTAAAACACACAAGTACAGAATTTTTTTGATCTATCTCAACAAATGCGACCGTGAGAGTGCCGGTCGTTTTCGTTATATCTCATATCGTTTATATATATATATATATATATATATATATATATATATATATATATATATATATATATATATATATATATATATATATATATATATATATATATATATATATATATATATATATATATATATATATATATATATATATATATATAAATTTTTTTTTTTTTTTGTTTTTTTTGTCTCCGCTTATCATATAAAGTCGTTTGGCACAAAAATTTTTCCGAAATTCCGAGATGAAGCCCATTGCAATAGGTAGATTTTTATATGAAATCTACCTAAAAGCAGGGCAGATAATATAGGGAGAGCTAATTCTTAATTTGTTTTGAGAGATCACAAGGAATTTTTTTTATTGCTAATAAAATTAAGTCAAAAATAATTTGTCGTTCGTTAATCGGCAATATGAATAAAATTTGATTGACTGACATGCAGGAGGAATATAACTACAAGTAGAGTTACTCTCATTGAAATTAATGATCATTATACTACAAACTAGATAACAGCTTTTTAATGTCATTCTTCCAAATATTGAACAAAATTGTACAGTAAAATTAATAGCGGTTAATATAATTTAATTCAAATAATTAATCTTACAAACATAAAGGATTGCTTAACTTGATTGATGTTTTATCGTGTTACAAACCAACTGACCAACTTTTTTAATGAAATTACTTAGCTTTAAATTTACCTGGTTATAAAAATTGAATTCGGCATGCGTTTGGTCCCGTTACTGTTGTAGCTTGGTCTGCTACTAATGATTAACGTACTTTACTTTATTCTTATTTTTTTATTATTTAACTCGTTCATTCACTATATGTAACTGTACTGGCAACATTTTTTTATTAATATATTTTTCTAAAAACTAAATATAAACCAATTTTTTTTTATATATTGCACAAAAACACTAATCGCACAAAAACAAAAACACTAATCACAAACATATAATTAATTTTTCAATGCATGCAAGAATGATTTCAATTGTATCATTTAAAGATAATTATTATATGCGCGTTACACACTTAAATAACAAACTGGCAAAACACAAACTATCAGTGTCTTTTAGCGACACTGTCATTAAATACAATCAACAACCGAAGTACCTTACTCTCAATAGAACTATTTCCTTTAAACTACACCTAGAAAATACGTCAAGAAAACTTAATGCAAGAAACAATATACTACACAAACCGGCAGGCTCGACGTGGGGTGCTACTCCAGCTACCCTCAGCACAACTGCTCTAAGTCTGGTGTACTCAGCGACTGAGTCTGAATAGCACACATACTCGAAAAGTTAACTGCCAGCTCCATGCCACGATGCCACGACTATAATAGGTACTATATCAGATCCACTTCTTTACCTTATCTTCCAGTGGTAAGTAATATCCTACCACATGCACTCAAACGCATGCATGCGTTTATGCGTGATCATAAAAAGGTAACCAACAACATCACGTTACCCTTGCATGTATATTACGGTGACCATACTCATTGTCGACTGAAGTTCAAGAAAGCCTCCCCACAAAACTGTCCAAAACCTGATTGCAACTGATTTTAATATCTTAGATCTCAGGGATACCTTCTGATATCATTACAACACACGTGTCATTTTTATTACTAACGCGATTTCTACCCAACCCGCTTTCGACTTGCCACGTCATACCTGGACGGAAAAGAAAAAATAAGAAAAAATAATGGACGTTGTGCTGACTCTTTCTACAAGTGAGGCATTTCAGAGTCCCTTTAATGGGCTGAGGAGCTCTACAACAAACAATAAAACACATTGCAACTGTGTGTCCAACTCGACGATACAATGGCGACATCTCAGACATCCATTTGGCCACTCCCGATGTAGTATAGCATGGATAGACTCACTCGATGTAAATATTTAATGTTCAAGTGTAATAATGCTCAATGATTTTACTTTTTCTCTTTTAACTAAAAGACGCGCAATTAAATCGATTGTAAGCTCATTTAATGTGTATTCATGTTTTGTTTTTTTAGTTTTACTGGTTTTAATTTGATGTATCACAAATAACACCTTACGCTAAATAATAAAACAACTCGCATAACATATAACTATCTACGGAAATGGGGAAAAAGATGAAAATTTGAAGTACATGTGCCTTAATGCATGCTAGCCATTACACTGTATGCTATATTTTATTGTACTTCAACCAAAATTGACTAGATTTTTTGGTATGTATATAAAAAATATTGCGACGCTGATACATAGGCTGACTTCACAACAGCTCTGGAAACATAGTGTTCTGGATATATAATGAGCTAATATCCATCAAATACTTTAATTCAAAGCTAACCAATGAGAAAAAGTAAAAAAAAAATTAACCGGAAGTGAAACACCGGAAGTTGGGATGCAAAACTGTTGTAAACCGTATTAAATGTGTATGTACCAAGATTCATCCAATTCGATTATCAGATACAGTTGTTATTAAGCTTTCAAAAATACAGGAGCTCGGCGGACCCTACCACTTTGTTCACTATCGCTAAAAAACTAATCAGTTCCTTGCCATACATAATTCCATCTTTTTCCAAAGTGTCATCAAAATTCATTTACGAACGAACGTTGTATGCTCCCAACAAACATTGAAACAATTAACAGTTGTTATTGAGGTCCCCCACCAATTATCCCAATATTGTCCAAAAACTAATCAGGTACAGATGTTATTGAGTTTTCAAAAAAACAGGTGTATGGAACCGATGAGTCCGATTAAAATTCTAATTGTTCATTATTTTCCCGAACTTCAGTGGTTAAAATTTTTTGATGATATAAATTGTTCAAAAAAATAATGAACAATTAGAATTTTAATCGGACTAAAAATCTTTAAAATTAAATATCCCAACTCCCCCTGACCCTTATTTTCTACATCACAAATAATTAATCTAACTGATAAATAATACAAACTATTCAATATTCAAGGGAATATTCACAGATATTCACGGTTGATCTTGCATTACAGTACGTCATCTATCTCAAAAATGGTTCAGCGCATGAAAAAATAGTTCAAATAAAATTGGTCGCAAATTTTATGCTCTACTATTTAAATGATGGAAGTTAACATCAATGGAGCAATAAAAACCGAAACAATCGCGAAAAAATGTTTTTTGTTACCTTTGACCTTGAATAACTTACGACGCATACACGAGATTTTATGAGACTTTTGAGAGAATTTTTAGAACGCCAAAATAAAAACATATACGAAAATTCAGCTTATTTTCTCTCATTCCGAGGTTGGCCCCTTTTTTATGCTAAAATGACTGGACTATTAATGGTTTAATATTCTATCTTAAGAGCCATAGCAAATTTGTTTGCTGACCATTTTATATTACTCTGTAGGAAAATTTTTTGTTAAAATAAGTAAACTTTTCTTCAAGTTATACAATGATGAGAAACTTTAAAACAGAAAAATAATTTGTTGTTTTGTTTTATAGTGTATTCTTTTCGGCTGTACCGAACAAGTTCCAACACCGAATTATCGAATTTTGTATTCATTTGGAATGAATTTCAATACAAAAAAATAATTCGGTGTAAGAACTGTACTGAAATTTGTTCGGTACAGCCGAAAAGAATACACTTTATTCATATTAGAAGAGACTGTTCATATAGTCCGAGAGGCGAGAAAAAAAATTGCAAGTACTTTCTAAGGGCTGATTTTTTAATATTATGGCTTCAATTTTGTAAAAAAAACATGTACCTTGCAACTACTTTCTATAACCTGAAAACTAGTATGAGAGCAGTATATTAATTAAAAATGAGTTTTATGATCGTCAGTCACACAAATCCTGTAACCGAACGCGTCAGTCACGCGTTGAAGTTGTAAAAAAACGGTACATCGTGCAAGTACCTACTTTCTAAAATCTGAAATTTAGTATACTGGTGAAGATTTTTATTATAATCACCAAAAATGTAGTCAGTCAATTAATTTCTGTAACAGATGCCGTCAGTCGCAAATAAAAGGTTGCCCTTCTGTATTACGGCACGGTCAATAAATATTAACATATATTGAATGAAGTTTCTGTTTTCAATGGATATTCGTTTTATTGCATATACATTGAAACTGATCTACTCGATAAGAAGACGGTAACGACCATTAAAATATATAATATTAAAATATATAAATTAATTAATAAAGAGTTGAAAAACATTAGGCTCAAGGAAGATCTTGTGAAATTTTTGATTCAAGATTGGAAAAAGGCTGAAATAGCTCCTTTTTCAGTAATAAAACAGTTTATTTAAATTTTGACAACTGCTATAAATATACTCTTCAAAATGGCCGGGTTATAAGGACGGCTGTAGATGTTTTTTCATGCCCTTGACATGAAGAAACAGATACAAAAATTGTGCAACAATTTTGCTACAAATGTCTGTATCAAATATATATTGCTCGGCAAAATAAAAAACTTAAAGGGTGTCGTGAAAATTTGGATTGAATGTGGTGTTGGCAACGCATTACGATGCATTATCGTCAGTCATATTCACGAAATTATTGGGAGAATCAACTTGCTCTGCTATTCCAACTCCGAACGCTTTTACTGGCTGCGACCGAAACCCAGCATTTTTCACAAAAAGAAAAAGCGTTCATATAATCTAGTGATTCAGTTCGAAGACTTTCGAACTACTTTTTTTAATTTTAAACGCATTGAATGACCATACTCGTTCGGGTGTCATAACAAAAATTGAGGAATTCGTCTGCCAATTATACGATCAAAAAAAAATTAAAACTGTAAATGAAGCTCGTCTCGCAATTTTTTCTAAAACCTACAAATTTAAAGATAACGACGAAACTTTTAAAATTCATTCGAAAAATTAAAACCCATCAAAACTTCCGCCCTGTAGACCTGAGCTTATTAAAAACATCGATAGCAATGCATAAATTTCAAGTATTATGATGAATGCACATAAAACAATACCAACTACAGGGGTGGCCGTTAAAAATGGTTGGCAGGAAATAGACAAACGATATGCGTTTCATTGGCTTAAATGACAACACCTTCCAACATTCGTAAAAGATGTAGTTATAGACGAAAACGATGTTTTACGCAATAGATTATACGTGTGATTAAGCATGTTTATAAAACGAATATCCATTGAAAACAGAAACTTCATTCAATATATGTTAATATTTATTGACCGCGCCGTAATACAGAAGGGCAGCCTTTTATTTGCGACTGACGGCATCGGTTACAGAAATAAATTGACTGACTACATTTCTTGTGATTATAATAATATTCTTCACCAGTATACTAAATTTTAGATTTTAGAAAGTACTTGCACGATGTACCGTTTTTTTACAACTTCAACGCGTGATTGACGCGTTTGGTTACAGGATTTGTGTGACTGACGATCATAAAACATATTTTTAATTAATATACTGCTCTCAACCATATTTTCGGTTTTAGAAAGTAGTTGCAAAGTACATGGATTTTTTTACAAAATTGGAGCCCCACCCACTCCAAACGCTGACGAATCCAGCTGACTGATGGCAGTCTTTTTCTCTACTCAACATATGTGACATAATATTAAAAAATCAGCCTGTAGAAAGTACTTGCAATTTTTTGTCGCTCGCCTTCCCTACTAATATTTTTGGTTATACGATGTTATCTGGCTAAGAGCGTTAACATATATAGAAATTAAGATAAGAGACCAAAAAACTTATAGATGTACACCGATTATACACTGGATATTTATAAATATAGAACTTGTGTTCAGCATAAATTTAAAAGGTTTAAAAGTAGTGAAATAAAATTGACCGCTTACTACATGCTTTTAAACAAAACAAAGTCCCAAAAGGTTTCCAGTAGCCCTATTCCGGTACATCGTGAAATAGGAATTGGGAAATTATTGCAATTTTTTCATAAACAGTATTCCGTGGCCCGGCAAATAACAAATTCATAATAGAAAATATTTCTTTGTTTAATTTATTGCACTTTTTTCTCAATTCCCAATTCCGAGGGAAACGTCGGAATAGGCGTACGGGATTCCACTAAACGACAAAACAATAACAGAAACATAGCTTTTTTGTTAAAAAGAATTTCTGTCTTGTGTTAAACTCTTCTAACACCTAGCCCTTAATACTAAGAACTACGTAAATTGGATAGCACTTACACTTTTGATAGCTATAACGTAAAAAAAAAACGATTTTATTTTCTTAAAAAAGTTCCCCATTCATTCAAAGTACGGAGTAGAAAATTTAAAAACGGCCAGTTTAATTGGTGACCGTCTAAATCGAAGTATGTTACCAACACAATATTTATTTAAACTGCAATTGATATTAGATGATATAGCGTAATAAGTAATAGCAATTACTTAGTAATCCTTAAAACATGGAAATAGAAAAAAGGACACTACAATCAAATTATTTTATAAATGGTCACAACAAAACAACCCAATAGTTTATTCTATATTATCCAACCCAATGTTTTACAGAATAAACCATTGGGTTGACCACTTTAATTTAGAATGCTTTGACTCATATTTTTTTACCGTTAATGCTGAGCTTAATTTGTCAATTGGGGTTCATAATCTGTATTAATTATATCTTTCAATAAATGTCCTCGTCGAGATTCATTTAAAAAGTTATCACTATTGCCTTTGAATAGGTGGGTAATCAGTGCAGCCAATGAACTATTTTTCCAATTTATCACCCACATTGGATAATAAAGAATAAACCATTGGGTTGATGGCTGTTATAGTTCTGTTTATTTTTTTTTTTTTTTTTTTTTTTTTTTTTTTTTTTTTTTTTTTTTTTTTTTTTTTAATCTGCGTGGATGTAATTTATAATCCAGCGGATTGAGCACTAAACTGAAACATAGATTCAATAAAGGTTAATAATATAATATAATTTTGTTGAGTTTAAATATATGAAAATGGAACAGACAGGAAAGTGAAATCTTACAAATTTTTCCCAATTATAATTTCAATTGTATTATAGCTAGTGGTTGTGGGCGAGATGGAGAAGTGGATAAGTCAACAACATCACTTACAAGGAAGTTAAGCAACACTGGGAAGGGTGCGAACTTAAACGGGTGACCGCTTGGGAACTTCACCAGAAAAAATATGGAAACATGATTGAATCACATTGAAGCAAGAATATCTCGCCCACGGTATGCCAGTATACCTTATCCAGCAGCCCTGGAAACTGGCTAGGATTCGATGGCCCAATCACCCGTTAATCCGAAAGGTGAATCCGAAATTCAATTGATTAAAGAAACGAATACTAGAAAGAAACAAAGTAAAACAAACCGGAATAATCAAACATCGACCCTTAGCTATCGTACCCGGACAAGAGTAGGAAACTGGAATGTCAGAACTCTGATAGAAACATCGCGGTTAGCACAAGTTGAGAAAGTAATGAAGGAAAGAAGAAGTAAGATGGAAAAACAGTGGAGAGTTAACAACAACTGCAGGAAATTACATGATGTTCTCTGGTAAATCCAACACACATGAACAAGGCGTAGCAATACTAACAACACCTAACGCAAAGAAAGCACTTCTCGAATGGAAACCAATCAGTAGCAGAATAATAACAGCAAGATTCCAATCGAAAATTAGAAATACAACGATCATACAGTGCTACCGAAGAAGCTGATGATGCGACAAAAGATGAATTCTACGAACAGCTCCAAGCAACGCTGGCTAGTGCACACCGAAATGACATCAAAATAATACAAGGTGATTTCAATGCCAAAATTGGAACCGACAACACCGGAATGGAATCAGTCATGGGTAAACATGCACTAGAATCAACGCGTAACAATAATGGAGACAGGCTCATCGATTGTTGTGTCACAAATCAACTATTCATAGGAGGCAGCAAGTTCCCACACAAGAACATACACAAATACACTTGGACATCACCAAATGGAAGAACCAAGAATCAAATTGATCACGTACTGGTGAATAAGAAGTTTCTATCCTCTCTACAAGACGTCAGAGCAAAGCGAGGAGCAGACATACACAGCGACCACCAACTGGTAGTTGCAACATTCAAAATTAAACCAGCCGCTGTAAAACACAACAAGCCATGTCAGAGGAAATTCAACATCAACAGATTGAGCGACAAAAATACAAATAACATCTTCAAAGAGTCGCTCCAGCTCAATCTACCAAACAACGAAACCAACAGTATTGATGAAAAATGGGAACAAGTTAAAGAAGCTTACGTCAAAACTGCTACAGATGTGCTTGGATACCAAGACAAATCACGGAAACCATGGATTAGCGATGATACATGGAAGAAAATTGAAGAGCGTCGACAGCTCAAGTTGCAGTTGTGTCACCAGAACACAACTGAGATCCGCAACAAATACGAAAGTACAGCAAAACAAGTTAAAAAGATGGCAAGGAATGATCGCAGAAGATATACGGAAAGCATTCTCAAGACTGCAGAAACAGCAGCAGCTAATAGAAATATGCGCACACTACACAAATGCGTGAGAAAGGTCACCAACAAATATACAAACACTCCACCAATAAAGGATGAATCTGGTCAAACCATCACAACACATGAACAACAGCTAAATAGATGGAAAGAATACTTCGAAGACAACTGCCACCAACAAGAAAATAACTTGCAGTCTCCGGATGACAACTATAACGAAACTATCAGCACCCATCCACCAACGGAACGGGAAGTTAGAGATGCCATACAGAAACTCAAGAAAAACAAATCTGCTGGTACAGATAATATATCAGCAGAATTACTCAAAGCAGATGTAAACACAACAGCAGAAGCTCTAACACCACTATTAGCTGATGTATGGAACGAAGGTAAAATGCCAACTAAATGGAAAGAAGGTTTAACCATAACAATCCCAAAGAAAGGTGATCTAAGAGAATGCAAAAATTGGAGAGGTATATCTCTGTTCAGCACAATAATGAAAATACTAGCGATGATCATTCTCGAAAGAATATCTCCATCAATTAACATGAAACTAAGAAATGAACAAGCCGGCTTTAGACCAGGAAGAAGCTGTACCGATCATATCAACACAATCCATATCATCATTGAGCAATCAAATGAATGGAATTCACCATTGTATCTCCTCTTCGTGGACTTCGAACGCGCCTTCGACTCAATCAACAGAAGCGCGATATGGAAGACACTTTGTGAAATGGGCATCCCGAAGAAAATAGTTGATCTAATCAAAGAAATGTATCGGGATGCTGCAAACAGAATACAATACAAAGGACAGCAAAGTGATGAATACTACAACCACCGAGGAGTGAGACAAGGCTGTGTACTATCCCCGCTACTATTCCTAATAGTACTAGATAGTATCATGAGAAAGCTCGATGATGCAAGTCCAAATGGAATCCAATGGAATACAACAAGACGGCTCAATGATCTAGACTACGCAGATGACATCTGTCTACTTACACACACACATACGGACATGCAGCAGAAAATACAGAAGCTATCAACCCTTGCACATGAAGTCGGTCTCAACATTAATATCAGAAAAACAAAGGTTATGAGATTGAACACCAAAACGATAACACCAATTACCATCAACAATACACAAGTGGACGAAGTTGACAAATTTGTGTACCTTGGTTGTACTGTAGCAAAAACAGGCGGGACTGAAGAAGATATCAGTCAGCGTATTAACAAAGCCAGAAATACGTTCAATATGCTTCACAAGATCTGGAATGCATCCGTCCTGTCAAGAAAGACCAATCTACGAATGTTCAATGCATGTGTCAAGTCAGTACTGCTGTATGGGTGTGAAACGTGGAAACAAACAAGAAAGATCACAAATAAACTACAGGTGTTTGTGAACAAATGCCTGAGAAGACTGATCAAATGCTTCTGGCCAAACACCATCAGTAACCAGGAACTTCTACGGCAGACAGAGCAGTTAGACATTGAGACCGAGATAATACAAAGAAAATGGAGATGGATAGGACAAACGCTGAGAAAATCAGTCGAAGATATAACAAGGATGTCCCTAGAGTGGAATCCACAAGGTAAAAGGAGAGTTGGAAGACCACCCATGACATGGAAGAAAACGGTGCTAGCTGAAGCAAAACAAATTGGCAAGACTTGGGGTGAACTGAAAGCGATTGCCCCCAACAGAGTTAGATGGTCCAGTCTAGTAGACGCCCTATGCTCCTAAATGGAGATAAAGGAAAAAAAAAAAAAAAATAGCTAGTGGTTATTATATACTTACTAGACTATATCACCTTACACCATTTGTAGGTCGAAATTCATGGCCACGTAACTACTGAAACATTCTTCGTACTTTTCAAACAATTTATTTTATTACAATGTTTCTTACGATTTCATATATTTCAAAATAAAATACAAACATAAACTAATTTTTCTTAATTTTTAAATAATGAAACTTTTAGCACATTTTTCAGTCAACTCTCAAAATGGAAGACAGAACAACAAGAAGAAAAAATGTTAATAAAAAATGATTTTAATTGTACCGAAAAAGTGTTACCATATTGCGTTTTTGGAACGAATAAGCGTTCGGTATATGTTGAATATATATTACGTAATGTACGAATCGCCACAGTACTCCCCCGCCAGTGAATGCGTGAACGATCAGCGATAACGTAATGGCACGTTAATGTATCTACCCGTTCGTGTCATGTTAGGAGGAGCTACCTCAGGAGTAAGGTTAAAAGAAAGTGTTTTAGTTTTACCCTTCGTATCCTGTTTCTTTTCCTCGGCCATTGGGTGGGTTTGTAATTTTGTGGTCTGAGTGTCCTTGACAGTGTCAGAAGTTTCTAGAAACACAGGTTTTAATTGATCTACGGATATATTGACCTCTCTGTTTTTAATTTTAAGAGTAAAGTATTTTTCATGACGTTCCACTACCTCGAAAGGGCCGTCATATGGTCGGTGTAGTGGTGGACGTACTGCGTCAATACGCACTAATACATGTGAGCAATCGCGAAGTTCCTTAAATATAAAGGTGGTGTTTTTGGAGTGTCTAGCTGGTGGGACTGGAGTAATCTGTTTAAAGTTATCTTTCAGTTGTGATACAAATGTCGACTGAAATGATGACGTATTGCAAGGATTAATAAAGTCACCAGGTAAACGTATTGTTTCGCCATATACTAGTTCCGTTGAAGTCGTCTTAAAATCTTCTCTGAACGTTGTACGGAGACCTAATAAAACTGTCGGTAGAATACGCGTCCAGTGAGGTTCATTATGGCACATAATGGCCGCTTTAACCGTACGATGCCATCGTTCAATAAAGCCATTTGCTTTGGGGTTATAAGACGTTGTTCGTTTTCTTTTGAAACCTAATAGTTGTGAAAGTTCACAAAATAGTTTGGATTCGAATTGTTTTCCTTGGTCTGTAACTATAGATGAAAGGGTACCGTACCTTGAAATCCAACCATTGTACAAAGAGAAGGCGACCGTGTCAGCCTGAATATCTGGTAATGGGAAAGCATCCGGCCATCGAGTAAATCGGTCTATGACGGTGAGGCAATATCGTTGTCCGTCTGAGACTGGTAATGGGCCAATGATGTCTATATGAATTTCATCGAAACGTTTACTGACCAATGGGAAATTTCCTAATGGACTTTGTACTTGACGTGAAATTTTGGACGTCTGACATGCCATACATGTTTGTGTCCAATTTTTGATGTCTTTGTTCATGGAAGACCAAACGAATTTGAATCTTGCGTTTTTAACGGTGGCTCTTGCGCCAGGATGTGAAAAATTATGAATGTATTCAAAAATTTGTTTTCTAAATTTTTCTGGAATGAATGGCCTCGGTACACCGGTTGAAAAATCGCAGTAAATTGTTTTGTCAGATCCAGGAATTGGAGTTTTTTTAAACTGCAGTGAAATATTTGTCTCGATAAGGTTTTTAAGCTCAGGGTCATTAGTCTGTGCTTCGGACAGTGCGACGAAATCTATGGTAGTTGGAATAGCAATTTCGCTAATTCGTGATAGTGTATCGGCAACTATGTTATCCGTTCCAGCGATGTGCTGGATGTCTGTCGTAAATTGTCCGATAAAATCGAGATGACGCAATTGGCGTGGTGATGCTTTATTTGGATTTTGTTTAAAAGCGTACACCAGTGGTTTGTGGTCAGTGAATAAGCTAAACACTTGACCTTCAAGTAAATATTTAAAATGTTTAATTCCAGTATATGCCGCTAGCAGTTCTCTATCGTATGCACTATATCGCTCTTGCGTAGTAGTGAGTTTTTTTGAGAAAAATGCTAGAGGTTGATAAGATTTATTTATCTTTTGCTGCACGACCGCACCAATTGCATGATCTGAAGCGTCTACCATAATTGCAAGTGACGCATCAGGGTTCGGATGGCATAGAATAGTTGCATCGGATAACTGTCTTTTTGCCAGTGCAAAAGCTTGAACTGACTCTTCAGTCCAGTTGAGTTTCCGTTTATCGTTTTTCTTTGCTCCTTTAAGAAAATCATTCAAAGGCCTCTGGTTTAGCGCGGCATCTGGGATAAAACGTCTATAAAAATTTAACATTCCAAGAAATCTTCGAATTTTACTGACTGTTTTAGGTTGTGGAAAATTGTTAATGATTGCAACCCGTTCTGACGTGGGCATGATACCAATATTGTTAATTGTGTGACCTAGAAAGTTTACTTCGGGTTTTAGAAAGACGCACTTTTCGATATTGAGAACCAAACCATAAGCAACAAGTCGTGCAAAAACTTGCTCGAGGTGAATAAGATGTTCTGTTTCATCCCTTGATGCGATCAGAACATCGTCAATATATGGAAAAGCGAAATCTAAACCTGTTAATACGTTATGAATAAACATTTGAAATGTTTGTGCTGCATTACGAAGTCCGAACGTCATACGGTTAAATTCGAACAAACCAAATGGAGTTCGAATTGCTGTTTTTGGTATATCGGATGGTTCAACAGGTATTTGATGGTATGCCCTTACTAAATCCAGAGTTGAAAAGACTGTACACCCATTCAAGTGGTGTATGAAGTTTTGTAAGAGTGGGATTGAGTATTGGTTTGGTATTGTGACAGCGTTGAGACCACGATAGTCACCACAAGGTCTGTATTCTCCGTTCCTTTTTTTAACGAGATGTAATGGGCTTGCCCACGGACTTTCAGAGCGCTTGCAATACCCAAGGGCCATTAAATTCTCGAATTCCTTTTTTGCTGCAATATATTTTTCTGATGAAAGTCGACGGACTTTGCAAGAAATTGGAGGACCTTTCGTTTGGATATGGTGTGTAACATTGTGTGATACCGGAATGTCTGCTGGGTTTTCGATTGTGATATTTTTGTATTTTGCAAGTAACGAAAAAATGTTTGTATTTTTGACCGAAGCACTAATAGTTGTAAGACCTGAAGATGGACCCTCGATAACTTTTCCTGTAACCTTGAAAGAAGTAAGTGGATCGATAAGTCGATTATACTTGAGGTCAACCAGAAGTCCAAAATATTTTAAAAAATCTGCCCCGATGATTGGTTTCGATACATCAGCAATGACGAATGACCACGTAAAATCTCTTCTAAAACCGAGGCTTAGCTTGATTGTTGTTTTTCCAAAAGTATTTATTCTAATGCAATTTGCAGCGAAAAGAGGTAAGCTATATCTGTTACAGGTTTTGTCATTTATTGTCGCTGGTATAACCGAGACGTCCGCTCCACTATCGATCAAAAACTGTCTTTTACTGGAGGGATCGTAGATAAATAAGCGACAATTTTCGATACTACTACCACACGTCGCTACTTGTGATGTAGTTAAGAGTTTTCCGAAAGTGTGAAATTACACGGTTTTTACATGTTTTGGCCAATGCTCCAAAACGAAAATGATACCAACATAAGTTGCGTTTTGTACTCGGTTCGCTGGATTGGTTTGGTTTAGGTGAACGACTTGCGCGAGAAAAAGATCGTGAACGATTTCGATACCTTGATCGACTACGAATATTACTAGTTTCGCGTTTTTCAAGGGCGTCTATTCGACATAGTAGCGTATCCAATTTGGATTCTAAGCTAGATTTTGGTTTCGAATTTATGGTTGCAACGATACCGACCGAAAAGGTCTCTAAAATTTTATCTGCCAGTAATGCTAAAGGTTCTGATTTCTCTGAACTGGTAGCGAGAACAGCCTGTGCTTGTTGAGGTAGACGCTGGAGCCATAAAGATTTAAGTACGTCATCAGAAAGTTGGTTGTTATTGTTCGCTTTCATAACTTTAAGCAGTTGACTTGAAGTCTGATCACCTAGTTCCATTCCTTTGAGAAGTTTCTGTAACCGTGTTGTATCGGATTCGGTTAGATTGCGAATCAGTTCCGCTTTAATGGTATCGTACTTGTTGTTGTCGGGTGGATTTTCCACGATATCGCTAACTAGTAAGAGCATTGACTCATCCAATGCGGCTACGACGTAGTTGTATTTTGTTGAATCAACTCTAATGTCCGCCGTTACTAATTGGGCTTCTATATTGGTAAACCACAGTTTTGGGTTGCTACGCCAAAATGGTGGTAATCGTAAGGACACTCTGTCTATATGTCTAGTGTGGATCTTACCGTTGGATGTAGGTGAGCTCGGTGGAGTCGACATTGTTATCGGAGGTATGCTGAGGAACACTTAATTGCGGGAGTACAAAAGCTTTAAAAATATAAATTTAATTTAACTATTATATTCCCGACGGACGCTACCATATAAAGGTACTTATCGTTATATTGCGAGCGTGTATATAAATTAAGTGTGTTGCTATCCACGTTTGAGAGATCACCGAATGCAAATTTTTACTTATATGTGTAATACCGATAGTTTGAAATTATTTATATATATGTACATAGGAAGCTTAATTCGTATATATGAAATTTGATATTTATATTACAAGAGTTTATTTTAATTATATTGATGAAGTTTTTAAATTTATATATCAAGAATTTATATATAAAAGAGTTCTATTTTTCTTTATATAACAAGTTTAAATTTGTAAGTTGAATATATTTACTTGAATTTATTTTATATGTTACGTTTAGCTGGACCAGATGATTCCTGTATGCTCCGTTGGATCCTGATTCGTGTTACGATTTGTTATAATTGCATATTATTGTTATTTGTCACAAAATATGTAAAATGTAGTGAATTAATTAAATGTATGTTGAGTTTCAATAGATTTTACATCGAATTGATGGCTGAGTTGATGTAGTTTGACGGAAAATATAATTCACCAAAATGGCCATTATCAAACAATATGCTGATTAAATGTTGTTTAATGTTCGTGTAAATTTGACTTGTTATTAATTTTTTAGTAAAATATTGTTGTACACATCCGAAGGTCACCATTTATAGCTAGTGGTTATTATATACTTACTAGACTATATCACCTTACACCATTTGTAGGTCGAAATTCATGGCCACGTAACTACTGAAACATTCTTCGTACTTTTCAAACAATTTATTTTATTACAATGTTTCTTACGATTTCATATATTTCAAAATAAAATACAAACATAAACTAATTTTTCTTAATTTTTAAATAATGAAACTTTTAGCACATTTTTCAGTCAACTCTCAAAATGGAAGACAGAACAACAAGAAGAAAAAATGTTAATAAAAAATGATTTTAATTGTACCGAAAAAGTGTTACCATATTGCGTTTTTGGAACGAATAAGCGTTCGGTATATGTTGAATATATATTACGTAATGTACGAATCGCCACAGTATAACACAAAACATAAAATTATAAATTATAAGATTGATTTGTTGGCTCAATACCATATTTTGGTTTGAAAAGAAACATTTTGCCTTGGTTACTATTTTTACTTAATTGAATGTTTAACTCTGTGTCTAATTATTGAATCCTAGCGTATAGTCGGTAATATTAATCCCT
This sequence comes from Diogma glabrata, assembly GCA_963693315.1. NCBI lineage: Eukaryota > Metazoa > Arthropoda > Insecta > Diptera > Cylindrotomidae > Diogma > Diogma glabrata. Next base: position 130,968,270 of record OY856186.1, read on the forward strand.
GTCATAAAAACTGTTATAAATAAAAACGGAAATTAATTTACAAGAAAGTGTACTTAAAATCACTTTGTTGTGAACGATAAAATAAAGTCTCACTTAATGTTTTTTTTTAAATAAGTAATAAAATAAAAATCCATTTCGTTTGGTGTAACACTACACAAGACAAAAGCTTAATACAGTAACAGCACAATATATCTTATTTAAAACATTAAAATTTATCAGATTTCACACTTATAATCAAAATAATTTTAAAATAAAACAAAATACAACTCACGATGAAATTCTAGCTAAATATAAAACCAGGAATTTCAAACAACAAAAATTTAAGACAAAGAAAATCTGAAGATTCATTTAAATTGAAGGAATTAGTTAATAAAATCTGCAAAAATAAAACAATAATAATGTTTTAGTATTTCATTCAGCCAATAAAACAAGTAGCAGAAAAATATATATGTATGTATATGTATTTTGTAATAAAAAAAACTTTACTATCTTGATACGATTCCATTTTTATAGTAGAAAGTTAGGAAATCTTTGGACAGAATTGCTTTTTTTATCTGAAATGTATTTTTTTGGGGTTTTTTGGGTTGATGGATTTTTTGATTTGAATCACTTGCGTTGTTTTTAAGATAGGATTACTAATATTTCAATTATTGGTAGCAGTTAAGTGTTAAATGGTAAAAGATTTATGAGGAAATAGTTTTATTTACGGTATCTTTGGGTTTACATTTATATTGCTTCAAATGTGGTAATAAAGTTGTTGATAAAGTTAATAGATTTTCTTATTAATGAATTTATAAGTTTTAGTTGTATGCGTAGTACACGATTTGAAAGTTTAGTTTTATGCTTTTGCATGAAGCAACCTAATGCCATTGAATGAGAACTTGAATATTTGAATTTTATTCTTTAGGTCGTCGATCATAGAATTCGATTAGGTTTCTTTGGTTTATATGATTTCCGTACTTTGAAAAAGTAAAAACGGCACCCTATTAGTGAGCCTTCGGTGTCCGTTCAAATTTCTACATAATCGAATTTCTCGCTACACGCTTAAAAATAATTAGTTATACCGAACGTTATTGTAACTATAGCATGTGGGTCAAAGAAAAACGTTTGCTGTAAATTTATAATCTTTAGGTCAATTGACTTAAGCCGCAATTAGACTATTGCAGAACTCTGCAATATTTCTGCAATAGTCGTGCAATGGTAGTGTGTAAAATATTCATTGCAGAAAAGTTTTTGTAGAAAAAAATGAGTCATTGCAATGTTTTGCAATGAGTTAGTTCATTGCCAAACTTTTCTGCAATGAAAATTTTACACAGCCACCATTGCAGAAATATTGCAGAGTTCTCCAATAGTCTAATTGCGGCTTAAGGCGTTAAAACAGACATCATATATATAAAATTTGAAACTATTGATGATTTTGCTATGTATTCAAATGTAAATGTTGATTAATTTTTCCAAATTGTTGATGTAATTCAAACAATTTTTATTAAAATGGCAAGTTTAACTAAATCTGATTTGTACCCAATGTTCGGGTTCGAAAAGCTTCTGTTGATAATGTTGGTATGAATTTAATGGTGAAATAGCTTCTGAAAGAAATATGGTTTTACAATTAATAAGCTATTAATAATTAAGCTATTCATGTTTTCGAAAATTAAGCTATTCATTTTTTGATTTAAAAAATTAACATAGATGGACATATAAATTTATATGATTTAATTAATCTTATTAACATTTGTTACGTTTGTACCAATCGAATTGACATATTGCTAAGTAAATAAGTGACAGTAAATATTTTTTAGGTTGAAAATCAGAGTATTGTAATGGAATTTAAGAAATACTTAAATAATTTATTAGTCCATAACTAATTGTTTTTCGTTTCCATTTTAGGATTTGTTGTCTTCTACATACCTCTCGCCTTGAATCGGTTGATTCAACTTATTGGAAGTAAGCATAACTTATGAATTGGTCGTCTTATAATTGTCTTTGTATTTTTAAGGTTACTACTCTGATAATCTCGTTTTTTCCGGGATAGATGTCTGTGACTCGGGCCATCAACCATTTTGCTGGAGGTAGATTATTCTCTTTAATAAGAACGATGTCTCTGATTTTAACATTGGTTTCCTTTTTGTACCATTTACTTCAATTTTGCAAATTGGTTAAATATTGAAGATGCCATTCTTCCAGATATCCTGATTCGGATGGATGGATTTCAGAAACTTTTTTTTTGGGATAGATTTCAGAAACTTTTGTTTCTGTAAGAAAAAGAATACGCGTTTTGTCATGCAAAGGGATGATGTTACACGGCGACCCGGTTGGCATTCAATCCACAAATATTTTGAATTTGAATGTTAAATTTAGAATCAAATATGCATTGATTAATAGCCATAATTTGACCAAAATATAATTTTTTTAAAAATGTGTACTTAAACAATAAATCCTATCATATAATAAAGTATGACATAGACCATAATTTCATGATAGGATATAAAAAATAATAAAACAAGTGAAAATAAAGTTTTTAAAAATCTCAAGAAAACTACTTAAATATGTTTTCATGATGTTCCAACGAGCTAAGACCCTGGTGGATGCAATAAAGGTCACCAACAAGATTTCGTCTCGAATTTTTCGTTAGAATCCATATACAACTATCAGGCGACAGGGGCCTGAGGTTTTAACGCTAGCCTAATTTTAACCCACTAAATACATCCATTATGGTGCGTGCACTAAATAAATTACGTAAAAATTAAATTATTTCGATTAGAGATGCTAGCCGAGGTCTCCACTCCCCCTAGACATGAAAACGGTTTTACAATATATAATAACGGAAAATAAACCCGCTATAGCTTGGGTAGCTCGAGTAAATCAGACCCGTATCACGTGTCATGAACACCGTGACGATAAATTGTTATATGTAAAGTGAATAGTTTGCTGTGTTTTGAGAACGCAAAATTAAAATTTTGTAATAATTTGTCTTAGGATCGTAGCATATGAAATAAAACAAAATAAACACAGTATTACTACTCCAAAATAAAACAAACACCAGCATTTCAATTACCATATTTATCAATACAATGAATTCCATAATACAAAATAGCTGGAAATTTTTACACGACATCTCTTGATGTAAAATATAATATAGAACTCATTGGTTTTGTTAGAAGATCAAATCCTTATTTTTAAATCATGGTTTCGTTATACTATTTACAAATAAATCTTAACGTGCTTCACAATTGCCACTATAATTAGAAGCATAATAAAACTTATAATTAAAACTCAAAAACTGACTCTAACTAAATCATATTTCCTTACAAAATACTTTGTAATTTTGATTTTATGTTAATATTTTAAATTGTCGATAGAAGTAGCGGAAGCATATACATATGTTGTATATCCTGTTTTAACAATAGATATGTCGGAAGCTAAAGGTTGGATATATATTTAAGTTTCAATATTTTATACATATTATGTAAGTTTTGTCAAGATCAAAAGAGTGAATGTTTGTTTATTGTTACAAATATCTTTATTGTGGAAAATCTTTAATTGGATTATTTCAATAAGTAATAGAATATTTTATCCAAACTACATATACAATACATACTTCAATTTTAGTAAATTGTGAAGATATTATCAAATATTCATATTGCTTTTAAATTGCCGCTTATGAATATCTGATATGTTTTCTTAGGTACTTGTGTTTAATACAAAAGAAAATTTCTTAGAAGATAGTAGAAGATTTTTGAGAAATATGAGCTGGAATTTGGCTTGATCATGTTAACAGTGTTAAGGACTTAGGAGTCATATTCGGCTCTAAACTCCGTTTTGATGAGCATATTAATTATACTAATTTAAAAGGAATGAGACATATGGGTTTCATTTGCCGAAGGTGCAGAGAATTTTGCAATCCTAAAGTTCTAATAGCATTATTCAATAGCCTAGTTCCAAGTATTCTTGAATATTGTTGCGTCATATTTGGCACCCTTATTATGACACATACTCTAAGTTAATTGAAATTACGCAAAGAAGATTTACGAGAATTGTGTGTTTTAATGCTATACCATGCACTGGGAAGCTCTCATAATATACCAGGCTTGATAAGTTAAGTATAACTACTTTGGAGTCTCGAAGGTATATACTTGATGAAGTTCTCTTATATAAGATTGTTAATTCTCTTATAGATACTGAGTTTCTATTCTATATTAATTTTTATGCATCATCCTTATAGGACTCGATTAAACTAGCTCTTTCTGCCATCGGCTTCTTGAACAAATATAGGTGTCTCCTCACCAATATAAAGACTTCAGATTTATCACAATGAGATTTTTTCAAGTGTTGATTTTTTTCATGTTTCGTTAAGTGTATTCAGATCGAATTGTACTATCTTAAATGATTATGTAATTTCAAATACTGATAAATTCTGCATAACATACTTCATCAATTAATTATTGATTTAATTTTTTTATTTAAGTCTAGATGTTTCGTTTGATGCAGCTTTTGAGTCTCGTGTGTTGTTGACAAAAAAACTTAATTTCTAAATGTTTCATTTTATTATTGTTTTTATTTTTGTTGTTTTTATTTTTACATGTATTCTTTAATGGTGTACCACATAGTTTTTAATATGAATTGTTGAAGCCTGTAACTGGGAAACTGTATGCTGCAAATAAAATAAAACAAAAAAAAAAAATTATTTTGTCAGACTGTCATTATAATATTTTGACGAATCAAAAAACAACTTTTGTTCTTTTTTTTGTTTAAAAATAAATATCAACTATATTAGCCACAAAAAAATGAAATTAGTTAAGCTATTAGGGAAGTAGGAAGTAGTTAAGTAGTTCCAGACCAAAGTCCCATGTATTTTTATATAGGAAAAAATCCTGCAATTTTGATACCATTTATTAAGTTACTAATTTTTCTAATATCTAGCAACACTAGATAAATTGCACCAGTTTTTTTCATTATTAATTAAGCTTAACAAAAATAGTCAAATGTGTTATTCCGATCGACTTGCAACGAATTATATCTAGCAAACAAGAAAAATGAAATGCAAGAACCTTTGAGCTCATTAAAACTAACATTAAGAGTTTACATCGATAACATTTGATCGGAAGAATTAATATTTCAACGCAGCTACTGTAAAGTATTTCAGGGACAACCGCTTCGTAACAAGGGTTTTGTATTTACAAAAATGAAACCGAAACTCTTGTGTTTGTGGTGTAGAATCAAGTATAATGAAATAAAAATTAATATTTTGCAAATAGAATTCCCAATTATATACCTATACTGCTAATCTTTTGAATTATTATACAATATTTTTCTCCTCTAATCATTCGAATTATTAAGCAATACTTTTCTCCTGTATACCCTGTTTCTTGTCCCACTTTCCTTTTTCTTTAACTCTAAACATTAGGCTCCAGAAATTTGCTAAAGTTCACGGTTGCAGGACGAAAATGTTGTAAAGATTGACTTAGCAATATAGTTGGGAATGGTGACTTTGGAAAAAAAGAAATCGTTTTTGAACTAGTCTAATAGGACTGGGTATGAAACACTGAATTTTTTTCATTCTAGCTCCACAAATTATTTTCTAAAACAAGAATGTTCAGATTCGTCTTATTCTTAAAATCGTGAATATTTTTAAAAAATTCAAACCGATGAAGGATATAAATTATGAGCCAAAAAACTAAAAAAGTGGTTTGCTCAACTTTTCTGTTGCCATTTATGTGAGCACTTTGCACTTGGAGTGTTTTTGACCGTTTCTATCGGTCAAGTGTGAACTATTATGAATGCTTGTGACTGCTGATATTTTTGATTTTTAAAATAAATATTTTCAGACATATTAAAAACAACATCTTGTGTATGTTATTTTTTTACAATTGTTAATTTAACTGCAGAATAAATTTAACTTACTTATAATTTTCTAATTTTTCAACTTTAAATTTTGCTGTATATTTGACTACAAAATTCGGCTGATTTGATTATCATCGGCTGACATTTTTTTTTAACTTAATTACACATTATCTAAAAATTCTTAGTTTTTAATAAAACTATAAATTTATATTAACTCATTTGCATCGACTGCCACTCTAATATTTTGACGAATCAAAACCGAACTTTTGTTCTTTCTTTTTGTTTAAAAATTAACCACAAAAAAACTTGAAAGATTGACTAGTTTTTCTAATTATGAACAACGCTATTGATAAATTTCACCAGTTTTTTTTCATTCAATTAAGCTTAACAAAAATAGTCAGATGTGTTATTCCGATCGACTGCAACGAATTGTATCTAGCAAGCAACAAAAATTAAATGTAAGAACCATTGAGCTCATTGTGCTATTAATTATGGATAAAACGATCATAAAGAGTTTATATCGATAACATTTGATCAAAAAATTAATATTTCAACGCAGATACTAGAAAACATTTCAAGGACAACCGCTTCGTAACAAGGGCGTTGCACTTACAAAATTAAACCGAAATTCTTGTGTTCGTCCTTTCCAAAGTCTGCATAATCAATTTGCTAAAAACCTGTTAGTGGTGTAGAATCCAGAATAATGAAATAAAAATTGAGATTTTGCAAATAGAATTCCCAATTGTATACCTACTGTCAATCTTTTGAATTATCATACAATATTTTTCTCCTCTAATCATTCGAATTTTTAAACAATACTTTTCTCCTGCACACCCTGTTTCTTGTTCCACTTTCCTTTTTCTTTAACTCTAAACATTCGGCTTCAGAAATTTGCTAGTTCACGGTTGCAGGACGAAAATGTTTTAAAGATTGACTTAGCAATATAGCTGGGCAATATTGAACTAGTCTAATAGGACTGGGTATGATACACTGATTTTTTTTTTCATTCTAAATAAATAAATTATTTACTAAAACAAGAATGTTCAGATTCAACTTATTCTTAAAATCGTGCATATTTTTAAAAAATTCAAACCGATGAAGAATGATATAAATAATGAGCTAATAAATAATGAGCATGACCGTTTCTATCGGTCAAGTGTGAACTATTATGAATGCTTCTGACTTCTGATATTTTTAAGTTTTCCAAATAAATTTTTTCAGAAGTAGTAAAAAGCATACATCTTGTGTATGTTATCTTTTATAATTGTTAATTTAACTGCACAATAAATTTAACTTACTTGTAATTTTCTAATTTTTCTACCTTAAATTTTGCTGTATATTTGACTACAAAATTCGGCTGATTTAATTATCATCGGCTGACATTTTTTTTAATTTAATTACATATTATCTAAAAATTCTTAGTTTTTTATAAAACTATACATTTATGTTAACTCATTTGCATCGACTCCCATTCTAATATTTTGATGAATCAAAACCGAACTTTTGTTCTTTCTTTTTGTTTAAAAATTAACCACAAAAAAACTTGAAAGATTGACTAGTTTTTCTAATTATGAACAACGCTATTGATAAATTTCACCAGTTTTTTATTTAATTAAGCTAAACCAAAAATATGGAGGCTGAAATATCACAGCTCTGAGATATCAAGACTTCGGTCTGGGTTAAAGATTTGTATATAGTTTTCGGCAAAAAACTTTTATGAGGACATGGTTTTTAGTTTTGGGCGGCGATGTATATCAAACATAACTCTTTGTTTAAATACATGTATTTTTTATCTCTGTTTAAAAATTTATTACAAAACTAACACGAAACATCAATACGTTGCCGGAAAATTATAATCAAAATTCCAAAAATATTGTTAAATTAAATAAAATCAAACTTTTTCAAAATTCCAAAAATATTCCAAAAATTAGAATAAAATCAAATATTTAAACATTTTCTAAATTCCAATAATATTTCAAAAATTCTTAAAAATTCAATCTTTTTCCAAAATTCCAAAAATATTGCAAAAATTATTATAAAATCAAAAATTGAAAATTTTTTCAAAATTCCAAAAATTATAATAAAATCAAAAATTAAAAATTTTTCAACATTCTAAAAATATTCCTAGAATTCTTACGAAATCAAAAATTAAAACTTTTGCCGAAATTCTAAAAATAATGCAAAAATTATTACAAAATCAAAAATACAAACTTTTTCAAAATTCCAAAAATATTTCAAAAACTAAAACAAATTCAAAAATGTCCATGTTCAATTTCATTTTCAATTACATTTACGTCATAGAAACAGCTACATTTTTTTTCCAAAAAATTGGCTAAAAAAATTAATGAAATAATTTTTTGACACACTTGACATTATTTTTTGACAAACTTATAATGCCATAATTCTCTATTATAATAATAAAATATCATGTCATACAAACTATTAATTTTATTTTTTTTTAAAACAATTGGGTAAAAAATTAATAAAAACCTTTCTTTTGACACACTTGACAACATTTTTTGACAAACTTATAATGCCATAATTCTCAATAATAATAATAAAATTTCATTTCAAACAAACAATTTTATTTTTTCCAAAAAATTTGGTAAAAAACTAAATAAGAATCTTTTGACACACTTGACAAAATTTTTTTGGCAAACTTTTAATGCCATAATTCTCAATAATAATAATAAAATTTCATTTCAAACAAACAATAAATTTTATTTTTTTTTCCAAAAAATTAGGTAAAAAAATAAATAAAAGTCTTTCTTTTGACACACTTGACAACATTTTTTGACAAACTTATAACGCAAAAATCTAGTTTTTGATCTCACATACCAATTCTGACCATCAAGATTTCTCCAAATTTAATGTTCCTACTCGTAATCACTTAAAATGAACGTTTTTTAAGCCAAAAATGAAAATTTGTGATTTTTGACACACATAAGGATGTTTTTGACACACTTCCGGTACAGTTATCGAACACAGCGTCCTTTCGGACCTGTCTCTTGTGTATACCTAGTTTTAAGAAAAAACATTTTTGAAATCCCTTCAGCGGTTTTCCCTGCAGCGTAGGTAATGACCGAAGGTCGGCCGGACGGCCTGCAGACAGACATACATTTTTTTTTTGCTTTTTTAGGATCAGTAGGTCCTAAACCGTCGAGAAATGCCAAAAAAAAGGGGGTAAGAATTTCACTTAGAGCTCATAAATGTAATACTTCGGTCTTTCAGACCGAAGTAATAATGAAATTTGTTATTCCAATAATTCCAATCGACTGCAACGGATTATACCAAGCAAACATAAAAAATGAAACGCAAGAACCATTTAACTCATTGAACTCAACCGCTTCGTAGTTGTAAAAATTAAACTGAGGTCCTTGTGTTCGTCCAATTCAAATTCTGTATAATCAATTTACTAAAAACCTGTTAGTGCTGTAAAATTGAGAACAATGAAATGAAAACTTGATACTTTGTTCTATTTGAATTGCCCATAAAATTCCTACTGCTAATATTTTGAATTATTTTTAAAAACAGCTTTTCTTCTGTATACCGTGTTTCTTGCTCCACTTTCCTTTTTCTTTTACTCCAAACATTAGACTTCCAAAATTTGGAAAAATTCACGGTTGCTGGATGAAAATGTTGTTAAGATGACTTAGCAATATAGTTGTGCGCTCATTTTTAAAAGAAATAATTGGAGAGGGTTCAGAGTGTTGAATTCAGAAAAAAGAAAACATTTTTGACCTGGTCCTAATGGACAGGGTATGTTGGATGTACTAGTTTTCTTTTCATTCTAAAATAATTATTTTCTAATTTCAGAATGTTCGTCGTATCTAAAAATGTGAATATTTAAAAAAAATTCAAACCGATGGAGAATGATATAAATAAGGAGCAAAACCACTAAAAAAATGGTTTGCCGGGTAGACAAATCTTTAACTTTAGCTTGTGCTATATTTGCTCCTATCTGGTGGTCTAGGTTGCACTGCTAAACGTAAGAGTGGCAAGTTTATTTATTATTAGAATCAATAAATAAGAATTTGTTCTGAAATAAGTACTCACAAGTTTGGAATTTAAAAAACATTTGCAAGCAATAGAGAATAAAAAGATTAATACAAAATTATTGATTTTTTGTATTATAAATTTCTAGACATTACTATGTGTGAATTCATAGTAAGAGAATATTTCTATTTTAGTCAACATCCAAAGTCACGGGTGTAGTGTTGACACAGGGTCAATTTATTGTCATATATATGGTTACTATATATAGACAACATTAGACGAGTTGTTTAATTTGGGGAATTTTTGTTATTGATTATGCTTAAGTATCTTTTGAAAATCATGTACTTGAATTTTGCAATTCGATATCATTTCTCAATTTCTCTTAGAAAACCTCCATTCAACTTGAGCAAAATACGAAATAATAATGAAGTTTCAATTTTAAAGATCATCTGAACACGAAAATTAAAATATGTTTCGTCATCGCAGCTGACGAGTGTGGCTGAGTATGTAAGACACACGGGATTTAAACAGGTGTCTCTGATGAGTGTAAGTCGAATCCCGGCAGTCGGCACAAAACAGAAGAAAACATTTTCTCTAATAGAGTTTTTCTAAGAGAAAATGAGAAAGGATTTTGAATTGCAAAATTCAAGTAATTTCCAATAGGTGCTTAAGCTTAATTTCTCTCTCTTTCTCTGGCGTTTACATCCTATGGATGGATTTTGCCGTCTGTGCAATCAGCTTCCAATCATCTCGTTCCATGACCAGTTGACCCCCGTTTCGACATCACATATCACGAAGGTCTTGGATAATGCCATCACACCAGCGTTGTCTAGGTCTTAAACTTAAGCTTAATCGCACACAAAAATTCCCCAGAATACAATATGTTAATATGCTTTTGTGCTGTTTTGTGTCCTTTTTATGTAAGCTTTACTGAGTTGTAACATAAAATGTATCTAATTTAAATTTTTCACCTTATATTGAAATTTTTCATTTATTACTTGATATGTGATATGTAGTATTTTTTTACCTTGATGAGTATAGTGTAATATTTTTGTTTTATGTAATATTCTTAAACAGCTAAGATACTTTTATTTCATTTTCCATATGAACCAAAATTATGTTTATATAAATATAAATAAAAACTTTATTAAAACTTTTTCTAAACAAAGTAACTTAACCAGGTGGAACAGAATTATAACTTTTACGAATTTAAATTAAAATTAATTTTCAAACATTCAATAACATGCATTTATTTAGAAAATGAAAAAAAATTAATTTATTGAGTAAATTTCTAAATTCAAAATAAAAGTGAATTGTGCTTCTGACAGACAATTAATTAATTATAATTTTATTTTATAAACTTTATTTTGAATAAAACAAGTACGATTTATTCATTTATATTCAGCTATGAACAATATTTTTAAATCGAAGTCTAGATCTTGTTGTTTCCAAAAAAAGTGGGAAAATATCAAAAATTAGAAAATTATTTATTGAATTCATACAGTTGTTCAAATATTTTTTTTTAATAAAATGTGATGTGTAGTAGGCATTACAATATGTGTCACAACAACACATAAAAACCTTTTAAGACCAAGGTCCCACAACAACATGCGTTCTAAGGATGTTAATGGACGCAAATCTGTTTTTTTTGTTTTTTTAATATTTTTTGTTAAATAATAGACAACTAAACTATAAATCCTATCACATATAAAATATGACATAGGCCAATACTTCGTGATAGGATAGGGAAAATAAAAATAAAATAAGAGATAAAAAGCAAATTTGTTTTAAAAATTTGCAGGAACAAAACTAAACTTGGTTTGCCAATAGTCCAGCTAATGGCATAATCCTTGATTATGGGACGCAGTATATTTTTCAATGATTAAAGCTCAGATATATAGTTATATGAAAGCTCGTTTCTTCGAGCAAGCTACAGCGTTCCAGCATCAAGGAATATTCATTAGCTAAGATTGAGAGTGCTACCGTTGACTGAATACAGTTCATCCGCCAGCACCCCTAAGATATCACCTTGGCTAGTGATATCTCACTGCAATTGCCAGTGGTATGTGATATCTCACGTTAACTCATGTGCCAATAACAGGGACTGGAGTGCGCGGGGTTGTCGCACCCGTGGATAAAAAAATATGCAAAAATATACAAACAAAGTTTTAATCCTTTTACTCATAGTTTGAAATAAAATGTTTTGTACTGGATATAATTAATAGTAGATTTTTATACAAGTGGTGAAAACGTCTCTTTTTGCGTGACTGAACGGTTTGTCCACGAGACGCGATAGCGTCGAGTGGAATAAGTTCAGAAACGCAAAAACGTTTTTACCACGCGTAGAAAACGCTATTTTTTCTACGCTTGTAAATATAAATGATAATATTTACAAATTCATGTACTAAAAACTTACAAAACGACATAGCTAAATTTGACAGTATAAAAAATAAATAACGTTTTTATATAAAGCATTTTTACCAGTGTAAAATAATGTTATTATTGTGTTCGCCTCAGTAGCGGATTTAGGCCTAGGACCGTGAGGCCCGGGCCTAGGGCGACAAATTTTGAGGGGCGCCAATGTTAAAAAAATAAATGTTTATACCTGAATTAGATTTATTATTATTATTGGTATTATTTTTATTATTTTATACACACACACATATATATATATATATATATATATATATATATATATATATATATATATATATATATATATATATATATATATATATATATATATATATATATATATATATTTATATATATATATATATATATATATATATATATATATATATATAAATATATATATATATATATATATATATATATATATATATATATATATATATATATATATATATATATATATATATATATATATATATATATATATATATATATATATATATATATATATATATATATATATATATATATATATATATATATATATATATATATATATATATATATATATATATATATATATATATATATATATATATATATATATATATATATATATATATATATATATATATATATATATATATATATATATATATATATATATATATATATATATATATATATATATATATATATATATATATATATATATATATATATATATATATATATATATATTTTTATTATTTAAAAAAAATTAAATTTTTATTAGCCTATTTTTTAGTATAATTTCTTAACAAAAAATTACAATAAACGACGTTTCGTACTTTCCGTATTATCTTCAGGAAAAAAAAATAACAAAATTCTTAATTATTAAAAGAAAAAAGTAAATCAACAAATTGACAACTAATTCAAATGAAAAATTATTAACTTTGACAAGAAAAAGAACTTTAAAATAAAAACATTGACAAAATAATCAAAAATCAAAAAAAAATTCTAAATATCAATTATCAATATTCAAAATTGAGTTGTAATAATTTTGAATATAAAATTTGGTTTATTAATAGAATTTTTGCTCTGTTTGATATGCAGCATTTCGAGAACATTCAGTTTTCCAAAATTTAATTCCTTCTCTAATATTTTTACATCATCCAAAGAAATAGAATGGTTAGCAGCTTTATGATGAATTGATAAAGCACTACTATCTTCTTTACTTCTTTTCGAATCTTTAACATGTTGGTAAATTCTTTTTTCTAAACATTGAGTAGTGCGACCAGTATACGTTGCCGGACAATTACAATTTGTTTGATAAATAACATTATTTAAGAAGATTTTGGAATTTTGTCTTGAAGTTTTGAAAAAATTTGTTTGTTTAAACTTGATGATGGCTTACCAACAGTATTTATATCGTAATGTTTTAATAAATTTCTAATTTGTTCAAATACATCCTTAACATATGGAATACATACAACATTCTTCATAATTACTTCTTCATTATTAGAAACATTAGTTGAAACTTGTTTATTTTGTGCTAGAGATGTGTGTTTAAATATTGCATTTTTTATACCATGCTTTATCATATATAATGGATAACCATTAAAAAATAATGTTTCAGCTAATAATTTAAAATTTTTTTGATGAAATTTCTTATCTGACAAACGTATAATTTTTTCAGCCAAAAGAAAAACAGTATTTTTTTTATAGTTTTGTGGTAACCATGAAAAAAAATTTAAGTATCTCCCCGACCAAGTTTCTTTATGATACCAATCCGTACTAAGTGAGCCATCTTCGTTATGAATAACAATCAAATCTAAAAACGGTAACTTATTTTCAAATTCAACTTCCATTGTGAACTTAATATGCTGATCATATTCATTAAAACTCTTAAGGAAATCACTCATTTTATCAGTAGGAACTGTCGTAAAAATGTCATCAACATAGCGAAAAAAGAAAGGAGGTTTAATATCACACTTGCTTAGGATGTCAAATTCCACAGATTCCATTACTAAATTAGCAGCAGCAGGACTAATCGGCGATCCCATAGGACATCCAAAAATTTGTTTATAACATTTTCCATCATACAAAAATTCACAATTATCCAAGACCATAAATAATGCTTGAAAAAAGTGAACTTTATTTAACTTTAAATTATTTTCTTTTTTGATAGTCATCCACTTTTTACTCACAATAGCAATCACAGCTTCCTTACTAATATTAGTAAACAAAGAAACCACATCCAAAGAAATTAGTGAATATCCTGGCGGTAAAATGATGTTTTGAATTTTTTCTTTAAAATCTTCTGCATTTTTTATAAAAGTTGATGTTTTTCCGACTATTTTATTTAACGCATCAGATAAAAATTTTGATAATGAATAAGTAACAGTACCCAAGCAATTAACAATAGGCCGAAGTGGACGATTAATTTTATGCACTTTAATTAACCCATACATTCTTGCATTCACACTATTGTAACATCTTAATTTTTTACCTAGGTTCTTAGTTATCCTATTTTCTTTTTTCCCAAACCATAATCATATCATTCATATCCTTTTCTAGCTTTGGCTTAGCAAAACAGTAACATTACCCTTATCAGCTCTCGTCACTAAAATATTTGGATGATCTTTTAAAAATTTCTTTGTTTCGTTAATATCTCTCAAAATTTGAGTTTCATCTACACTAAGGAGTTTTTTGTGGTTGCACTTATTTTTAAAGTTTGTTAAAATATTGACTAAACGGTTACGAATTTGAGCTTGGGATTCATTATCACTTTCATTCATTTGGTATAACACACTTTCCACACCACAATAATATGAATATATGGTATACTTCTAATTTCAATAGGTGGACAAAATTTTTCTCCATAACTTAAAATATTTTTAACATTATTCGGAATATATGTATCAGTAAAATTTAGTAACCATTTTTCTCTTATATCATCTAACTCGGTTAAATTATTATCTTGGTTAATATTGTTGTCATCACTAAAAACAGGTATAAGAGAAGAATCCATAGTAGCATTAATTTGATTAATTATAGGCATATGAATCATAGAAGAAGACCGATTTGATAATTTCATTATTTTCTGAATATGAGTAAGTTTTATTTTATTAAACATTATAGTAAACGACATTTCACATCTTTGAAAAAAATTATTGATGTTCCATTCAGGTAAAGGTAAATTGCATATCCGTTGAGATAAATTGGAAATTGCAATTTCTAAATATCTAAAAAATTGAAAATTTTCATTAATTTCTTGGCTTATCAAAGCTTTCATAAATCGTTGTTCAAGCTTCATAAAAACTTGTAAATTAATATTGTATTTGTTTTTAATACGACAATGTTCAGGGAAAATACGTTCTTTCCTACAACGGAGGAGAAAATATTTCTTATATAAAGCCTTTGCCAAAGTTAATTTGTTTTTAAGTAGCATTTTAAAATCATACTGAATATCTAAACCATAATTGCTTCCAATTTTTTTAAAAAAAGAATCTGTGTTTATTTACATATTGTATATCCTCCATATTTCAACCGAAGAGAAATTAAATGTGTAGTAGGGTATAGGGTAGGGTATTTATATATATATATGTATATATATATATATATATATATATATATATATATATATATATATATATATATATATATATATATATATATATATATATATATATGTATATATATATATTTATATATATATAAATATATATATATATATATATATATATATATATATATATATATATATATGTATATATATATATATATATATATATATATATATATATATATATATATATATATATATATATATATATATATATATATATATATATATATATATATATATATATATATATATATATATATATATATATATATATATATATAAATATAAATATATATATATATATATATATATATATATATATATATATATATATATATATATATATATATATATATATATATATATATATATATATATATATATACTGTTACAAAAGAAAAAGGGCGCCATATTGTCCTCGGGCCTAGGGCGTCCTCAAACCTAAATCCGCTACTGGTTCGCCTACAGATGGAAGACAATAGCAAATAGTTCCAATTTAGATAAATGTCAATATCAACTGGATATGGACTGTAAAATTGTCCATCCAAATCAAAATTATAAATTTAATAAATAAGTAATAATAATGTTTTTACAACAAATACATAACAATGTTTACATATTTATGAAATGAATTTTATTCAAATATTTTCATCAACATGCAAAATAAATTTGATACAGTATTTGGTTGGTTATTTTCATTATTATGGTATTATTTTGATAATTATATCCGAAGCTCAAGGATTCGTGACTGTGAGGAATGAAAATGGTTTGTCATAAACTATTTTTTTACATTATATTAATTTTATTTTTACATTATATTAATTTTAAATATCGTTTCAGGTTCATTGACTACAAAATTAACAATAAATTCAATGGAATTATTCTCTGTTTTACCATTTATAAGTTTATTTTTATTCGCTTGGATTCAACAATATCGAACAAATTAAATTTTTATTAATTTAAGAAAAAATGATGTTGCAAATGTTGACACAAAAACATTTAATGCCAACTGGTGGATATTTTGATTATATCATCACCTCATATGTTTTTTGAAATAGTATTATACGGATCGTTATACAGAATATTATACAGAAACACATCATGGCTTTATGTTGTTGTTTGGGTTACGTGTAACCAATTTGAAAATGCCTGGTTAACACATCAATGGTATATTAAAACATTTCCAAATTACCCAAAATTAAGAAACGCTATAATTCCAAAATTAATATAATTAAATAATAACTTAAGATTAACAAAACATGTAATCGTTTTTATATGCAATATAAAATCTGTACCTCAGAGGTAAGCTATCGTAACTGATATTCGAAAAATTTTACAGAGAAGCACTTATAAATTATTACATAGCAAACTGCGTTACAATGAATTTTCCTCTAACATACATTTCAATATACAATTAGTTTCCACTACCTAGCTGTGTAAATCGGACACTTTGCCACTCAAAAATGCAATTAAAAAGATTCCGAAAAAAGGAATTAAAAACTTTCCGAATATCAGTTACGATAACATACCTCTGAGGTACAGAAATTTTGAATGATAATTTTTTTTGTATGCTTTTGTCACTTTTGAATTAAAGTGCAAAATTTAAAATATACTTTTTAATATGTTTATTTTTTAATTCCTTATAGTAACAATTTGAATTTGATTTTTATTTTATAAATAAAATGCCAAAGTAGCCAAAGAAGTTTTGCTTCAACCGTGTGTAAAGATTACACGCACTCTTTTTTTTAAATATTATTTTAAATATTTGGTTTTAACCACCACCTGGTGGCGACCACCAAAACTTATTTACTTTCAGTCCTAGTGACTGAAAACATTTTCAGTCACTACTTAGAAAAGATTCCCTTTTCCATAGGTTTTACTATATATTAAAATGACATTTTCGTAGCTTGAAGTAGAAAAAGCAATATTTTATCGAACAAAAACAGAGAATTTAAAAATTTAAGACTACAAGATCTAGGGTATCTAATATCAATTACGTAGTACATGGAATTCGGGTACAATTAGGTTTCTCGATTAACTAACTGGCTTGTTTAATCGATCACAAAATATTGATAACTGTTTTTTTAGGACCAGAAGATATCTAAAACGACAACAAATTCCGGATGTTCAATTCACAAAACACAATCAATCCTACTCGTGTTTTTGCAGTGGTCAAAATATTCAAAACTACAGTAGGATTGGCATCTTTTAGCCAATCAAATTATGCCCACATGCAACAAATTACATAATATTTTAGACATGTCTAAACGATTGGATCATCCAAGATTCTTATTTAAATTGAAAGAAATATCTTGAACCATCAAAAACTCAGAGGACAAAAACCAAAAACCAAACCAAAAATAGATCTTACCAGACTTCTATTACAAATGAAACAAATGGAACAAATGTTCAAATCGAGAAATATATAATTTCATAACTACACTCAGTTCTGTTTTTGCACGAATTTATTATACACGAATTTGAAATAACACGAGTTGGAGAAAAATAATAATTTTCTTTATGCACGAAATTTTTTGAAATAACACGAATCGACTAAACCTTTAAATTTAAATTTTTCGCCCGTTTATCCGAATTTTCAAGACAAGAAATTTCTTTTTTAGTACATATTTTCCAAAGCCGCTTCAAATTACAATACATATGACAAAAAAAAATTAAAATAAATATTTTAATTTAAAAGTTCTAAACTGTAACAAGATATTTAAATAATAATAAAATAATAAACGCCTTATACTTGTTAAATTGAGTTTTATTTCACTAAATACGTATTTCAAAAGCTATATGTTTTCATCGACAGTAGTATCTAAAAACGTTTTTAGATACTACTGTCGATGAAACGATAGCTTTCGAAATACGTATTTAGTGAAATAAAACTCAATTTAACAAGAATAAGGTGTGTATTATTTTATTATTATTTAGAATTAAAATGTAGAGTAGAAATACAGTAAGTATTTACATTTTTACTCTCTATTCATTATTGTGCGATCCGGAATACGAATCAGAAAAGGGAGGATGTTTTATAAATTTTTATCTAAAAATAGCACGGTTTCCACTAATTATTCTTCTGTTTTTTGAGGGGATGGAAGTGGGGAAGGGTGAAAAAATCTTTTTTGACTTAAACTGGCTGTCATTTGAATGACTTGCACTTGCTTTAAGAAACATAGCAATTTTTACATAATTGTGAAGTGCACAGTTTTTGAGTTACTGTCGTTTATTATATTTGAGTTGAGAATTTATAAATTATAATTTTATTTGAACAGTGCGTGTTTCAATATAGTGTGTGTTTCAATATAAACCACTGACAGGGTGGTATAATTTAATATTTCTTTTTTGTTTAATTTTGTTTTTTTGGTGTTCATGTTCCATGGAGGGGGGTTGCCAAGCTAATCAGCTTTGCATATTCACCACGGTCATCCGCCATAGCGACATAATTACCATGGCAGTCGGTTTTTTAAGGTTGTTTATTACATCCATCTCCTATTGCAGTCGCGGTCTCCCTTGTGGTTGCCCACTCCCTGTGGTACTAACGTACATTTTTTTAATCATTCCGGTCAGACTGTGGCCGATTTCAATCAGACTGTGAATTGGCTTGTAGATCATGGTCAAACCAAGCAATCGTATTGGACCAGATACAATCTATTGTATCATGACCGACAAGAAGGACGCTGATCTCAAAGTTATATCGGGTTCTGTACTCTACTCTTCATCGTCTGTGACCAAAGTAAGAAGTGAACTAAGTGAACCAAAAATGTATCGTACGATCTTACGCTCAAATAAATAAAATGTAATTTAATAATAAATGTGATTTTTTGTAAGGATTCAGGTTTGTGACCCATACATCACAACCGGTCTAATCAATGTCTTGTATAACTTGAGTTTGGTGTTAGTTGATACATACGGTGATCCAAGAAGAGGTTTAATTGAATAGAAAGTTCGACTATCTGCAATGATTCGAGCTTTTATTTCTGTAAGTATGCTGTTGTTTGAGTCAAGCATTGGTCCCAAATATTTAAAAGATTCAACTCCCATCATCGCCGCACATCAAATCCTTCCTTGAAACATTCATATATTTGGTTTTATCGTAGTTATTTTTCAGATCAAAGCACCATTCTTAAGTGACTTGAAAGTTTTACTCATAACATTTTCACTTTGGCCGAGTATGACATCAGCTGTGCTCGTCGCCCGACTTGTTCCTGGTCACTTAAGAAAATTCTCAAAATAAGAAGTCCAAGTATCTAAAATATTTTTAAGGTCTACTTTTAGCTTACCATCTTCGTTTTGAAAAGCAGTCGATCTAGTTCTTTAAGGTTTTAACCTGTTGAAAAAATAACGTGTTTGATGTTCTTTATTAAAGCTTTCAATCTACTCACACTTCTTCATCCACCATTCTCTCTACGTTCATCTACATAGCTTTGTAACGGCTTGTCTTGCCAGTTTATAGTTCTCCTTCGTGGACCTGATTCCTCCAATGTCTGGCAATATGGTTTTGATATCTCTCTTCTGTTTCAGCATTCTTTAGTGATTAGATGTAAAACGATTCTGTTCTTTGAGTTTTGGAATGCCTGGATTTGGAAAATGGAACCTTATCTTAGCACATACAAGGAAGTAGGTGGTCACTTCCAATGTATGCAGATCTAAACGACCACGCCACCAGATCCTCCTAAAAGAAACGTGCTGTTACTAGCACGTGATCAATTTGATTTCGAGTTTTTCCATTCGGTAAGACCCAAGTCTGTTTATGAATCGATCGATGCGAAAAGAAAGCACTAGCAATTCTCAATTTATTTGATAAAGCCAACTCAGTAATTCTCTCACCATTATTATTCGATTCAAATATCTCTTCCAACCTTCCCATTAAAGTCATCAAGAACCATAATGAAGTCTCGTGTTGGCATTTGTTTCATAACCTCTTCCATTTTTCTCTTGTCTTACGACATTCAATGTAAACTCTCACACAACAATGTGAATAATTAGTGATTTAAGTTCACCACTCTTTTAACCCATAAAGTAGTGGACCACCCTTGGTCCACTACTTTATGGGTTAAAAGAGTGGGTATGTAGAATGGGTATTGGTATGTAGAAAGCATTCTTCTCGTCGACGGTCTAAACTGCAGTAGGTGCATGCACGGCAATAAGAGAAATATTGTTGTATGTACCGTGTACCCGTAGGTAGCAGATCCTCTCATTGACCAGAATGAATTTCATCACGGCTCTACGTGTGCGTGCACCAAGAAGAAACCCAGTACCAAATTTTCTTCGAGAAGGATCACCACTACAGTATAGATAGTGAATATCTAAATCTTATTTTCCGATTATTGGCTGTCTAATTTCTTGCAGAGCAATGATATCACCCTATACCTCTCAGCCTCTGTTTCTAGACATATTAGAGAGCATCAAGTACGTTCAGGCTGCGCTCGGTAGTATGTCCTTTTTCACGTCCATCTAAAATTCTGTTTTTTGTCCGGGTTTGTTATTCTTTTTCTAGTTTCTAAATTCAACAAAGTTTTTTTTGGGGTTAGGGTGTTAACCTCAGACCCAACATATATTTTGTGAATATGTCCGTTCTAATGTTAAGGTCATCAGAATAAACTTTTTACATGTTTATGTAGCGTGCCACTTGATCCAAGACAGACGCCCGCTCCCAGCCGCCCTTAATATGGAGAAGAGACGCTTGGGTCGCATTCGTTTTAAGGCGCCATTTTGCTGTGATTTAGCGTCATTGACTAAACAGTTTCTACTCTGCTTGTCTGCGATACACCAACCTAATTCTGTCAGCATTACCCAGGCAGCACGGCAAAGACATCGGATTTTGCTACTCTTAATCTTTAGTTACCATAAACCGCTATTAATAAGATTTAATATGTAACATTTTTCAATGGATAAAATGTTACACTTTTGGTATCTGATCGATCAATTTTCCATTGACATTGCTACTTGTTAGCGAAATTCTACGTCCATGCCGTGCCACTTGTGTAACGTTGACAGAATTAGGTTAGTTTAGTTGAGAAGAGCAAAGTAGGAACTGCGTAAGAACAAAGTAAGAATGATTCTAGACCATGGCGAGACATTGTCGCTGTAAAACAAATGCAACTCAAGCGTCTGTTCTCACCAACTACAATCGGAAAACGACCACCGAAATCGCAACGAATGGTTTGACCACTATTGCCGCTAAAGCGTTGAACATAAGCGAGAAAAATGGTTAACAAGGAACACCCGAAGCTGATTATCTTTTACGGAAAAGAAACGCGAACATATAAAGGTTGTATCGAAAACATCAACCAACATGCGGCTAATGGAAATTCGAAAGACCACCCAAAATCCACAGTCGTAAAAAATGGAAACTAAAAACTTTCAACAAATGAACGTAATGTGCTGGTAGTATACCGCTCCCACTTTTAAAGCCTACTGAATAGAAAGAATGAAATTGATCCTGTTCGAGCAGTTGCACCGTAAAGTTGTGGTGTTCATCCCAACCGTTCAACCGCAGATCAATGTTTTGCTCTAAGGTTGAATCTAGAAAAATGTTGGGAGTACAACATAAGCATCCACCAGCTATACGTTGATTTCAAGCAAGCATATGAGAGCATCATCCGCGACAACAACAGTTTTTGGTCCTTTCGATATAACTTTCGATATAACACGATCGAACAGGTGTTCAAAAAGGTGATGCACTTGCGCCCGTACTATTTAATTTGCTGCTTGAGAACGCGATAAGAAAAAGCCGAATCGAGACACAAAACTGCATTTTTAACAAATCTAGTTAAATTCTTGGTTACGCAGATGAAATTGTGCTTCTCGGACGTAGAACAATTGATATTAAGAAAAGAATCACAGCTTGAAAGAAATGCTAAACGACTTGGATTATGCATTAACACCGGCAAAACTAAACTTCTAACAACATCTAGGAACATAACTCCCGGAAATCTGGATACTGGCGACTATAAAGTGGAACTCGTTGAAAACTTCTAATACCTTGGGTCTGTAAAAACACCGTCAGATGACATGCAGGAATATATCAAAGCCCTCGTCACTACAGCGTTTTCTACGCATACTCAAAATTTCTGCGATCAACATTTCTTTCGCGGTCGCACTTTACAAAGCATTAATTCGACCTGGGCCTACTGTAATGGATAGTCTGGATTAATGTCAGAACGTAGTGTGTTACAGTCGCAGTCTCCTTGGTTGTTGTTCCTTATATTGATCTGTAACGCTTGTAATGGATTCTCATCCCTTCATCATCAATAGTCATATTTCGTTTAGTTTCCTTAACCCATAGTTTCCTTATGTTTCTTGAAATCTACTGAATCTGCAATAGCCGGACAAAGGTATAGGAGAAAGAAAATTGCACTAATTACCTTGAGTTATCTATTCATTAATATAACATAATATTGGTTAATTTGAATTAATTAATAGTTTTCATTAATCATCTTTCGTATAACCACTAAAAAGTAATCAGAATTTAATCTTGCAACGCACTAAAATTGACGCGCGTTATACTTCCATTCGATTGTTCTCGCCTTACTACTTGAGTTTAAACTCTTCTTTTTTTTCAAAACACAAACCGTAATGAAACAACGAAATTCTCAAAACCTCATAACAGCTACGTGTATTCTGTTTCCAATCGTCAACATACAACGAATTACTATTCTTGCTTTGTTAAACATTTGATTTGTCTTTGTATGAGTGTTTTGCTTTAAACAATCCTTCCGTTATTGAACTGAACTTCACTGTACTGATATTGCAGAATGTAGTTAATAAATGTCTAAACATCATATCATTGATCGAATCTGTATTTGATTCATTTTGAATTCAATTTTACGAGTTATGGATGTGTCGGAAATATTCTGTGTCCCAACCTTATTTTAGTACAATATTATCAAATAGCAAACGGTTTTGTGAACTATAATAAGTTCCCAATAATTTGAAAATCTGATGTAAATTAATTATCTCCCATCTAAACACTATATTCGAGTTATTGCGAGACTAAAAATTTGGCTATATAATGAGCACTGTAAAAATGTTCATGCTCTTGTGCAACCTATCTCTCATGAATGACAAAATACGGAAATTTTGCATTCATGCATTTTCGATTAAATTTAAGTTTAAAAGTTAAGTAGTGGAATTTTTAATTAGCATCAATTTAGTTCAATTAGTGCAATTAGTTCAATTTTTTTTAAATGTACTTTCGTCCCGATAGTGTAATTTAGGAAAAAAAATTATTTATATGTTTGTGTTTTTTTGAAAACAAGATAATAAATAAAAAAATCATATATGTTTTGTGCGGTAAAACCAAGTTACAAAAAAAATCTTAAAACAAAAATTTTAAATGACCCTGTAGGTTGTTTCTCAATTCTATTACATTTGTTTTTTGGTGTTTGGACGGCTGTCAGTCGTGCATGAGATTTTCGGACGTTTGGATTTTGTTGGAGGAGTGTTTTTCTTTTACTACGTCGGCAGTTCTCAACAATGGAATAAAATTCACCATGAAGATGACGATCGTGAGTGATTGTGATACATATTACTTTTGATGGACGTCTGGTCCTGCATTTCGCGAAATTGTGCCAATTTGGATAAAAATACCACGTCAAACTTTTGGGCATGGCTGACATTTTGGATAAGCGCGAAAAAGGATTAGTAAAGGTACCAAAAATTTTATAAAACTGTGAGAATTTATTAGGGACCTGCATAATTCGCTTAACGAATTAGCTTTCTGTTCTAAATACCTATTCCGTGTTCCGATAAATTGTGTCATCATTGTTATTAAATTATTGATCTTTAATCGAGTGAATATTTCTAATATATTAAATATAAATATCAAAAAAAATCATTATCTGTAACTATAAATTATACGAATGTACGGGACTGGCATGATCAATTTAAAATAATTATTACCGTGTTAGTTAAATTGTGTCGTCATTGTTCTTAAATTATTGAACTTTAGTCTAGCGAATATTTCTAATATATTAAATATAAATATCAAAAAAAAATCATTATCTGTAACTATAAATTATACGAATGTACGGGACTGGCATGATCAATTTAAAATATTTATTACCGTGTTTAGTTAAATTGTGCCGTCACTGTTATTAAATTATTAAATTATTGAACTTTAGTCTAGCGAATATTTCTAATTTGGCAAATTTAAATACTAAATAAAAAAAAAAATCATTATTTGTAACTATAAATGTACGGGACTGGACATGATCCATTTAAAATATTTATTACCGTGTTTAGTTAAATTGTGTCGTCCTTGTTATTAAATTATTGAACTTTAGGCTAGTGAATATTTCTAATTTATTAAATATAAATACAAAAAAAAAACAAAAAAATCATTATCTGTAAATATAAAATATAAGAATGTACGAGACTGGCGTGATGAGTTGTAAATCATTATTACCGTGATTATATAACTTTTGTCGTTCTTGTTATTAAATGATTAAACTGTAATTTAAAGAATAGTTCAAATATATCTTAAATAAAAATAGTTTATTCAACGAATTGGATTATAAAATTATTCACCGATTTTGATTGCAATTGGGTTCCATGAATTTGAATACAAATTTAGTCAACGCATTTGACTACAAATTTATTCAACGGTGTGGACTTTAAAATCATTCAACGCTTTTGGATGACAAACTGATTCCCGATTTTGAATACAAATTTAGTCAACGCTTTTGACTACAAATTTATTCAACTATTTGGATTACTAATTTTATCAACGCAATTGATTACAAATCGTTTCAACGTTATTGCTTATAAATTTAGTCAACGCTTTTGACTACAAATTTATTCAACTATTTGGATTACTAATTTTATCAACGCATTTGATTACAAATTGGTTCAACGTTATTGTTTATAAATTTAGTCAACGCTTTTGACTGCAAATTTATTCAACTATTTTTACTAATTCTATCAACGCATTTGATTACAAATTGGTTCAACGTCATTGTTTATAAATTGAGTCAACGCTTTTGACTACAAATTTATTCAACTATTTGGATTACTAATCTTATCAACGCATTTGATTACAAATTGGTTCAACGTCATTGTTTATAAATTGAGTCAACGCTTTTGACTACAAATTTATTCAACTATTTGGATTACTAATCTTATCACCGCAATTGATTACAAAATGGTTCAACGTTATTGTTTATAAATTTAGTCAACGCTTTTGACTACAAATTTATTCAACTATTTGGATTACTAATTTTATCAACGCAATTGATTACAAATTGGTTCAACGTTATTGTTTATAAATTTAGTCAACGCTTTTGACTGCAAATTTATTCAACTATTTTTACTAATTCTATCAACGCATTTGATTACAAATTGTTTCAACGTCATTGTTTATAAATTTAGTCAACGCTTTTGACTACAAATTTATTCAACTATTTGGATTACTAATTTTATCAACGCAATTGATTACAAATCGTTTCAACGTTATTGTTTATAAATTGAGTCAACGCTTTTGGCTACAAATTTATTCAACTATTTGGATTACTAATTTTATCAACGCATTTGATTACAAATTGGTTCAACGTCATTGTTTATAAATTGAGTCAACGCTTTTGACTACAAATTTATTCAACTATTTGGATTACTAATCTTATCAACGCAATTGATTACAAATTGTTTCAACGTTATTGTTTATAAATTGAGTCAACGCTTTTGGCTACAAATTTATTCAACTATTTGGATTACTAATTTTATCAACGCATGTGATTACAAATTGGTTCAACGTCATTGTTTATAAATTGAGTCAACGCTTTTGAAGGACAAACTGACTCACGATTTTAAATACAAGTTTATGCAACGCTGCTGATCGCCAATTGATTCATCGTTTCTCCATAACGTTCGCGACATACAAAGCATTTTTGCGAGATTTCAAACCTGAACAACGTGCTGATGGAGGGCTGATGGAAGCAGAATAGGAGGACGGGGTTTCATCATGGGGTGAGTAAATTTATCTTATTACTTCGGTCATAATGATAAAGGGGTGTGAATGTGTGTGTGTGTGTGTGGGCGTATGTGAGTGAACGTGGGGGGTTGGACGTGTTGATCGTGGGTCTTTCGCAACAGGGGTCGCCAGAGCCTTCGTTTTTCCACTTGTATTTCTTTCCATTTCTGCAAATTTTCGTGAATAGCGTACATTTCTGTATTTGTGCTGAAGTAGCAGGGTTACTTTATCGTTCCCATGGGCTGAAGCTAGTTTGGGGCTTGAAAATCAATCTCGCTAGGTACGCTTCCTGCTATGTCCTTCTCATTGGTTCGCCAATGAGAAAGCGCTTCATTACAAATTGGCGCCCAACGTGGGGCTTCTCTAAGGGTCCCTACCGCAATGTAGGACTCTGGAGGAGTCCCTCCATATTTTCAAAAATTTTGAAAAATTTTTTTTTGAAAATTTTTTTCTTCAAATTTAATTTCATTTTCCACTAAAACAATAGTAAAGACTCTGGCGGCGTGGAAGCAATTCCCTGCTTCACACGCGCAGGAGCAAAGGAAGTCTGAGAGTCCTCAGACTTTACTTTGATGGGGAGTTGCGTCCCTACGCCTCCAGCAATGTTCTCCTTTTTTTGGTATTTTTTCTGTAACGCAAGGGTGAGAATAGTTCTTCGGAATTATTCTCAATGGGGGTTACAATCCCACGTACCCTAGTAGCGGATGGGTGTCTTGTTGGCACGGGGAATGCCAGGGGTGACCAGGTGCCAGACTTAGATTTTTTGTAGAATGGTGTATACGCCTACTACATCCAGTCTGGTCATCTGGGCATGCTCTGGGTTCGTTGTGACATCAGGACTCTCATCCGAGCTACCGTCTCCTTAACGTTAGAGCCCCCTCCCAGGAGCGTTAGCATCCTATGATCTGAGTTGTCCGGTTCTCGCGAATGATACTGGGGAACATCTTCTAAAGCAGTTTGATATCAACTGCTGAGGGAACATGTTCGCCCAGCCTTCATGTCGCGAGTTAGTTGGATTAACTCAGATCATAGCACCTCCCCGTATGTTTCGTCGTTCTCAATCGCGGATGAGGAGTGTCGGTTGATTGAATAATGGTGCAGAGGATTTATCCTCTGACCATTCCGGCGGCACTTGTCATCCGGGTGACGGGCCGACGACACATATCCCACCTTATTCCTGTCACACCTTACCTCCTTCCTTCCTTATTCATCCCTTCTTGCTCCCTTTCCCCTACCTTATTCCCATCCTGTAGAGTAGCTTGTTTCAATTTTTCTTTGGTCCCAAAACAAAATAAATTTAAAAAAAACTATAAACCAATTAAAATCAACATAAATAATGAAAGACCGGCGATCACCTCTTCCAACCCCAGAGTGGTGGACTCCCCCCGTGATTGGTCCGTCCGTCCGTCGTTATTATATAAATAAATAGTTATTTATAAAATAAAAAACTAAAATAAATAAATAAATAAATACAGAAATAATTGACTAACAATTAGTAAAATAGCAAAACTGCTGATATTTTTGGTTACTAATAATTTTCTTTCTCATAAATTTTAGGTCCGACCATTAAATCTAAACAATAAAAAAAAATCGATACAAAAGGAAAATTAATTAAAACACAACAATACAAAAAGGAAAAAATAAAATAAAACAAATCAGGAAGTAAATTACAAGTCATCAACACCGAGGACATCACTGGTACATCTAGTTTTAATTAATATTAAGTTAGCTAACTGATATCTGCTTATCAGATTTAATATTAAGCTTGCAGGTTAGGTTAATTTTTGATATAAATTATATTTTGGGCTAGACCTAAATTGTTATTGTTCAGAAAGTTCAAATTCTTAGTGTTATTGGTTAATTGCATGTTTAACTACCCCCACCGGAGGGATATATCCGCACTTTATGTATTTTGTGACCTTCGCGTCCCGGAAACGTTTCATAATTCCCATCTTCTACCATAGTTGTAGTATACTTATTTTCTCTCACAGTACAATTTCTACCTTGTTTGGTCAAATCAAATACAAGCATCAGCCAAGATAGTTTTTTTTTTTGTGTGTTACACACTCGGCTGTTGTCAGATTAACATTTTTTTTTTTAAAGTAAAAAAAAAAATTTATACTTGTGTCGAATTGGTCAGAACATTTTCATAATTGCCATCTCCTGCCATATTTGTAGCATACTTATTTTCTCTCAAATCTCACCGTTTATTTTTGTTCTGTTCATATATCAGCACCTTGGAAAACATTTGTAAATAGTAGTAAAATAATATCAAGCCAATAATAAATCTTATTTAATCTAATGGACGAATTGGTCAGACATCGCGCAGCTGTTTGAGGTTTGAATCACTAAATTTCCATATAATTTTTTTTAAATTCTGCTCTAATATATTTGAAGTAAGTGTGGTAATAAAATATTTTTGTTGTTAATAATTAAATCGTTTATTTGGTTTCAACGCTCGCATTTGATAGCATATCAATTTTCTTTTCGCTCTCCCTTGCCTTTATTGGTCTAGTCCTGTGCGGCGGTTTGAGTTTTCATCAGGTCCGCTGTGGATAAGATTGACGTATCGTCTTGGTTGGTACATTGGGTCGAATGTCTCAACCTATTGTAGATAAAATATTAAATACGGATAACATAAACTTTTTTGTATTCGATGAAGTCAATTGACTTCTTCAAGCCTCATATCTGGTATCGAACAAACGATTTAATCGGTATTTACGTAGTGGTGAACAATTACTGGTGGCCAGCGTCACTTTAGATGAAAAATTTCGAACAATCCTACGGAATTATATGCCGAATCCCATCGATGTCGCACCAAAACGCGAAATGCCAATTTAACATGGAATCAAACAATTTGGTTACGCAATACCACAGCCAGAAAATAATTTCAATGAAATGAAATTGTGGATTGTAGAAATAGAAAAACATATTCCGGGTGATTTCGTGTAAGCAATGTTCAATGTTCACCAATTCTCAATCCCGTGCCGAACGCTATTTTAAATTATTGATTAACGATAAAGGGCGCACATGAGCAAACACAACGTCTTAGATTATTAGAAAAATATAAGAGAATTCAACTTTCGTATTCTAATCACAGTCACGCAGAATTGATGCAGAAAATATAAATTTAATAATAAATCTTGATGTTCCAAATCCATCACTGAATTATTTACATCGAATTGGTCGAGCGGGACGTTCCTGAAGCTTTGGAGTATCAATAACATTTGTTTAAACCGGCTTGGATAGATTCAAATTTCAAAAACAAAAATGTCAGTTTTAAAATTTCCAAGTTCAAAAGATCAAGGTGATGATTTTGTTACGATGTGGAAAAGTTAAAATATGATAAAATTTATGATGCTGATGATAGTAGAAATGAATCAATCGATTCACCAAATTCTCAAATAATTGACAACCAGAAATTCTGTCAGTTGCAAGTATATTGAATCACCTATGAATGAATTTAAGAAAATAATTGATAGATCTATTGCCGACAATAAGCTCCGACATTGCCTGTTCCTGTGTTCGCAGATAACCTAATTTCAGGCCAGGTGAAATGCTGGCTTGGGTTTTAGATATTGAGATTCTTCCAAGGGGCGAGGTATGGAGATTGTGGTTACCCGAGGAATACGCTGACGAGTGTATTGCGAGGGCCCCCAGTCCACCAGCTTCCTCTCTTGGGGGTTTAGCCAAAAACAAAACATTGAATTCTGTCGTAATATTATTTTGAGCGATGCGGGGAACTGCAGAAAATCCTCGGTATCGCTCTCACAAAAGTTTGCGAAGCCAACGTTTGAAGGTTGGTAGGTAGCGCTGCTTACGAACTGGAGGACCTGGCTTCTAAACGTAGAGGTGTTTACCATTCCAAGGACATTCGCGCCTAACATCGGTAATGAGTTATATTTTTTTTGTCAGTATGATAGTGAGCTTCGCTTGTGTTTCCCATCCATTGCTGGTCAAGATTATTGGTTTCGTTTTGAATTAACAGTTCAGCGAGTGTGTATCAACTTTGGTGTTCGGGTCTTGTTTCAAAATTTTTTTTTGTTTTGACTATTTATAAGTGCAAATTCCGTGATTGAACGTATTTGAATTTGGTTCAGTTGGTCACCTTGAATCTATATGAACAACCTTCCGAGTCACTTGGGCGGAATCGTACAACAGTGTGGCCCGGCTAGCGAGTCGGAGACGCATGAGACTCGTGTTAGTTCAGGTGTGGGTTGCGAGCCTGCATAACGTAAAAACGAAATTGTGTCGGATGTTTCATTAAAGAAGTCGGTCCTACGGTGTTTTTCCGTTCGATCTGTAGCAGATGGAATCAATTTTTTTGTGACTTTAGAGTCTCGGGAACCCCCAGATCTGCCCGAAATTGGGTCTGGAAGATTTTTGTTATCCACCGCTTGCGATAGAGTAGAATACTGATTTTATCGATACCCCTCCCAAAAGTTTTTTTTTGCATATTCATAGATACTTTGTTACTTTGTTTCTGCTAAGACTGAGTTTGTAATACCGATCGCATTGATTGCTAATCCGTGGTACGTCGAGGTGCTTCACCATACTAATATGTATATACAAGGTCTATTGGCGACCAGCCTATACCTGTTTCAACTTCTTTTTGGTCGTAAGTGTTCGTCCAAAAAGCACTTGTTCTGTAATGGATAGTCTGGATTAATGTCAGAACGTAGTGTGTTACAGTCGCAGTCTCCTTGGTTGTTGTTCCTTATATTGATCTGTAACGCTTGTAATGGATTCTCATCCCTTCATCATCAATAGTCATATTTCGTTTAGTTTCCTTAACCCATAGTTTCCTTATGTTTCTTGAAATCTACTGAATCTGCAATAGCCGGACAAAGGTATAGGAGAAAGAAAATTGCACTAATTACCTTGAGTTATCTATTCATTAATATAACATAATATTGGTTAATTTGAATTAATTAATAGTTTTCATTAATCATCTTTCGTATAACCACTAAAAAGTAATCAGAATTTAATCTTGCAACGCACTAAAATTGACGCGCGTTATACTTCCATTCGATTGTTCTCGCCTTACTACTTGAGTTTAAACTCTTCTTTTTTTTCAAAACACAAACCGTAATGAAACAACGAAATTCTCAAAACCTCATAACAGCTACGTGTATTCTGTTTCCAATCGTCAACATACAACGAATTACTATTCTTGCTTTGTTAAACATTTGATTTGTCTTTGTATGAGTGTTTTGCTTTAAACAATCCTTCCGTTATTGAACTGAACTTCACTGTACTGATATTGCAGAATGTAGTTAATAAATGTCTAAACATCATATCATTGATCGAATCTGTATTTGATTCATTTTGAATTCAATTTTACGAGTTATGGATGTGTCGGAAATATTCTGTGTCCCAACCTTATTTTAGTACAATATTATCAAATAGCAAACGGTTTTGTGAACTATAATAAGTTCCCAATAATTTGAAAATCTGATGTAAATTAATTATCTCCCATCTAAACACTATATTCGAGTTATTGCGAGACTAAAAATTTGGCTATATAATGAGCACTGTAAAAATGTTCATGCTCTTGTGCAACCTATCTCTCATGAATGACAAAATACGGAAATTTTGCATTCATGCATTTTCGATTAAATTTAAGTTTAAAAGTTAAGTAGTGGAATTTTTAATTAGCATCAATTTAGTTCAATTAGTGCAATTAGTTCAATTTTTTTAAATGTACTCGCGTCCCGATAGTGTAATTTAGGAAAAAAAATTATTTATATGTTTGTGTTTTTTTGAAAACAAGATAATAAATAAAAAAATCATATATGTTTTGTGCGGTAAAACCAAGTTACAAAAAAAATCTTAAAACAAAAATTTTATATGACCCTGTAGGTTGTTTCTCAGTTCTATTACATTTGTTTTTTGGTGTTTGGACGGCTGTCAGTCGTGCATGAGATTTTCGGACGTTTGGATTTTGTTGGAGGAGTGTTTTTCTTTTACTACGTCGGCAGTTCTCAACAATGGAATAAAATTCACCATGAAGATGACGATCGTGAGTGATTGTGATACATATTACTTTTGATGGACGTCTGGTCCTGCATTTCGCGAAATTGTGCCAATTTGGATAAAAATACCACGTCAAACTTTTGGGCATGGCTGACATTTTGGATAAGCGCGAAAAAGGATTAGTAAAGGTACCAAAAATTTTATAAAACTGTGAGAATTTATTAGGGACCTGCATAATTCGCTTAACGAATTAGCTTTCTGTTCTAAATACCTATTCCGTGTTCCGATAAATTGTGTCATCATTGTTATTAAATTATTGATCTTTAATCGAGTGAATATTTCTAATATATTAAATATAAATATCAAAAAAAATCATTATCTGTAACTATAAATTATACGAATGTACGGGACTGGCATGATCAATTTAAAATAATTATTACCGTGTTAGTTAAATTGTGTCGTCATTGTTCTTAAATTATTGAACTTTAGTCTAGCGAATATTTCTAATATATTAAATATAAATATCAAAAAAAAATCATTATCTGTAACTATAAATTATACGAATGTACGGGACTGGCATGATCAATTTAAAATATTTATTACCGTGTTTAGTTAAATTGTGCCGTCACTGTTATTAAATTATTAAATTATTGAACTGTAGTCTAGCGAATATTTCTAATTTAGCAAATTTAAATACTAAATAAAAAAAAAAAATCATTATTTGTAACTATAAATGTACGGGACTGGACATGATCCATTTAAAATATTTATTACCGTGTTTAGTTAAATTGTGTCGTCCTTGTTATTAAATTATTGAACTTTAGGCTAGTGAATATTTCTAATTTATTAAATATAAATACAAAAAAAAAACAAAAAAATCATTATCTGTAAATATAAAATATAAGAATGTACGAGACTGGCGTGATGAGTTGTAAATCATTATTACCGTGTTTATATAACTTTTGTCGTTCTTGTTATTAAATGATTAAACTGTAATTTAAAGAATAGTTCAAATATATCTTAAATAAAAATAGTTTATTCAACGAATTGGATTATAAAATTATTCACCGATTTTGATTGCAATTGGGTTCCATGAATTTGAATACAAATTTAGTCAACGCATTTGACTACAAATTTATTCAACGGTGTGGACTTTAAAATCATTCAACGCTTTTGGATGACAAACTGATTCCCGATTTTGAATACAAATTTAGTCAACGCTTTTGACTACAAATTTATTCAACTATTTGGATTACTAATTTTATCAACGCAATTGATTACAAATCGTTTCAACGTTATTGCTTATAAATTTAGTCAACGCTTTTGACTACAAATTTATTCAACTATTTGGATTACTAATTTTATCAACGCATTTGATTACAAATTGGTTCAACGTTATTGTTTATAAATTTAGTCAACGCTTTTGACTGCAAATTTATTCAACTATTTTTACTAATTCTATCAACGCATTTGATTACAAATTGGTTCAACGTCATTGTTTATAAATTGAGTCAACGCTTTTGACTACAAATTTATTCAACTTTTTGGATTACTAATCTTATCAACGCATTTGATTACAAATTGGTTCAACGTCATTGTTTATAAATTGAGTCAACGCTTTTGACTACAAATTTATTCAACTATTTGGATTACTAATCTTATCACCGCAATTGATTACAAAATGGTTCAACGTTATTGTTTATAAATTTAGTCAACGCTTTTGACTACAAATTTATTCAACTATTTGGATTACTAATTTTATCAACGCAATTGATTACAAATTGGTTCAACGTTATTGTTTATAAATTTAGTCAACGCTTTTGACTGCAAATTTATTCAACTATTTTTACTAATTCTATCAACGCATTTGATTACAAATTGTTTCAACGTCATTGTTTATAAATTTAGTCAACGCTTTTGACTACAAATTTATTCAACTATTTGGATTACTAATTTTATCAACGCAATTGATTACAAATCGTTTCAACGTTATTGTTTATAAATTGAGTCAACGCTTTTGGCTACAAATTTATTCAACTATTTGGATTACTAATTTTATCAACGCATTTGATTACAAATTGGTTCAACGTCATTGTTTATAAATTGAGTCAACGCTTTTGACTACAAATTTATTCAACTATTTGGATTACTAATCTTATCAACGCAATTGATTACAAATTGTTTCAACGTTATTGTTTATAAATTGAGTCAACGCTTTTGGCTACAAATTTATTCAACTATTTGGATTACTAATTTTATCAACGCATGTGATTACAAATTGGTTCAACGTCATTGTTTATAAATTGAGTCAACGCTTTTGAAGGACAAACTGACTCACGATTTTAAATACAAGTTTATGCAACGCTGCTGATCGCCAATTGATTCATCGTTTCTCCATAACGTTCGCGACATACAAAGCATTTTTGCGAGATTTCAAACCTGAACAACGTGCTGATGGAGGGCTGATGGAAGCAGAATAGGAGGACGGGGTTTCATCATGGGTTGAGTAAATTTATCTTATTACTTCGGTCATAATGATAAAGGGGTGTGAATGTGTGTGTGTGTGTGGGCGTATGTGAGTGAACGTGGGGGGTTGGACGTGTTGATCGTGGGTCTTTCGCAACAGGGGTCGCCAGAGCCTTCGTTTTTCCACTTGTATTTCTTTCCATTAAGTAGCAGGGTTACTTTATCGTTCCCATGGGCTGAAGCTAGTTTGGGGCTTGAAAATCAATCTCGCTAGGTACGCTTCCTGCTATGTCCTTCTCATTGGTTCGCCAATGAGAAAGCGCTTCATTACACTACCTTCAAAAGTGAAAGCTGGACACTGAATCGCACAGACTGTAGAATTTTATCAACATTCGAGAGGAAGGTCATGCGAAGAATTTATGGTTCATGCAAAGTTGCTGAGAATCAGTAAAGAAACCGAATGGGTCACGAAATCAGATAGTTCCTTGGTAGCTGCGATGTAATTGGATTCATTAAATCCAACCGGATTAGATGGTTTGATCTTGTAGAAAAGGCTCCACTAGATAGAATGATAAAAAAAGCATCTCAACAACAACCAGCTGGTGTTTGTTGGAGTGGTAGACCCAGACAACGTTGACGTGATGACATCATACAAAACCTTTGTGATACAGGATGTCCAAACTGGGGTCCACTAGTCATAGAACGAAATGAATGGAAGCTGATTCCACATTTTTTTGTACTGATTTCTTGAGAGTGGAACCAATCCTCCATTTTTCCATATATACAATGTATATTTTTACACGAATTTTTTTTACACGTCTTTCTCTGGAACCAATCTCGCGTGTAAAAACAGAACTAGGTGTACTTCATTTCATAACTCTGGCTTTTATTGATGGAGTAAAAAGTCAAAACCGAAAAAACGTCTGCATTTCTTCTACACAAAGCATCGGTGAATCAAAATTATGGTCCGGATCAAAAGAATAACGTTTAGTTTAAAAATAGCAAACAGATTGTTCGATAGAATATTATATTTGAAGTGGAGAAAATTCGAATTAGCAGCATTATAACACATATCTCTCCATAGTATAAAACGTTACTTTATAGATATCACATGTTAAACTAGAAACTGTATATGGTATAGTTTTTTCAACAAAATAAAGTAAAGCATGCTATAAATTAAGGGCATATAAAGTTAAAGGAAAAAAAATCCAATTAGCTCAATTTCTGTGTACTAAGCAACAAAGGAAATCGCTTCAAAAGAAAAAGGTGCATTAATATCCTTTTTCATCCCTTTCTTGATTTATTAGTTTTTACTTCATTTACCCTCAGCCCTGTATTTCATAATCAAAGAAAAATGAAACAATAAAAAATTAAGCTTTTGCAACAAAAAAGAAACAAAATTAAATTAAATTGAACAATGACTAATACTAAAAGACAACCTTAAAACAATAAGTTAATGCCGAATAGACAACAACAGCACAATCTAAATTGGTTTGTTTTGTTATGTAGCATTTTTCTTTTTGCTTTTGTTGTACTACTAAATATAAAAAAAAACTTAATGAAAGCACAAATTATTTTAATCTTTGTGATAAAATATGCAACAAGTAATCTTTACAATTTTTTTTGTTTTTAATAAAAGAAAAAAAAATTAAGTTATTTACTTAATATACTTTTAGTTTTTTTTTGTGTAGATTTTTGTAATTGTTAATTTTTTTCTAGATGCAGCGAAAAATAAAAAGTTTCAATGAAATTATCTCGGGATAAAAGAAAACTGGGTCCAATAAAAAACTGGTTAAAATTTTAAAACATATTTTATTTTAGATTTTTTGCCGGTGTGATAAAAATAGCATAGATGTATTATTTATAGCATAACAGCCAATGTCGTTAACCCATAAATTTTGTTTCGGAATTGAAGTTTGATGTTATAAGGTTCTTTCAAGGTCCTTTGGATTTTGTGAGAAAATGCGTCTAAATTTCACCTTAAATTTGTCTTTTTGAAATCAAAATAGAAAATTTTTTAAAACACATAATATTGTTGTAAAGTTGTTAAATTATCAACTTTTAAATTTGAAATTTTAAATATCTTAATTTCGCATAAAAATCTCAATTTTGATATTCGGAATTTTCGAAATGCTGAAAATTTCAATTCTCGAGATTCGGGATCTTCTGAAAAACAAATTCTCGCGAAATCGAGGAAGTTTGAAAAAACTATACAAATTTCTAAAATCAGCGTAAAAGCAAAGAAATTCCAAAAACACAGAGGGTCAATTGCTGCGTCCGGCAATCGCGTACACTTTTGCGACACAAAATCGCACAAAATAGGTAAATTACCCTTATTTCAGTCGATGTTGGGTTAATTGTGTTAAATGACCCGATTAGTCTATGAATGTTTTGTTTTTTCTGTTTATTTCGTTCATTTTCAACCTGAACAAAGACCTCAATAAAGTCGCCGACTGGGGTGACCAAAACCTGGTCAATTTCAACTCTACCAAAACACAGCTGTTGATTGTTTCCAGATTAAAGACCGAGTTCACCAAAGATATTTTATTCAGTATGTGTGATGAACCAATAAGTGAATGTAAAAACATTCGTTTATTGGGTGTCACAGTTTCAAATGACCTACTCTGGAACGATCATGTAATGGCGATGGCAAAAAGCGCGTCTAAAAAACTCGGCCTCCTAAATAGATGCAAAAAAATTTTCACTACATACCAATTGCTTTCAGTTTTTAAGTCCTATATTTGTCCCTGTATGTAGTACTGTTGTCAAGTTTGGGGTGCTGCTTCTGTTTCAATCTTGGCCCACTTGGACTCTGTTCAAAAGCGGGCTATACGAATTGTGGGTGATCGAGCTTTGACATCAAAACTTGATTCCCTACAACATCGTCACACTGTTGCTGATCTCGTTGTTTTTTACAAATATTGTCATCAACAGTGCTCAGATGAAATCAGCGGCATCATGCCTCAAACTTATTCTTACCCCCGTTCCACTCGGCAATCGGCTAGCGCAACCAGTGAAACGGTAAAGATCCCGCGCTGTCATACTGGCAGATCGCAGAAAGACTTCTTTGTCTGAACTGCATACAAATGGAATAGTTTGCCGGAACCCTTAGTCTCAGGTGGCTTCATCCGGCAGAGGTTTAAAAAAAAGCGTTAATTATCACCTTAGAACGCCAGTTGTTGTGGGATTCAGGTCTAGACCTAGGTCTTAAAAAGTATTTATGTGTTGTTGTGACACATATTCTAAGCCCTATTACACAACACATTTTATTTGAAAAAAAAAAAAAATTATATTTAGTTCGTTTCTAAACAATAATAAATTATTTTGAGCTTTGCTGAACATATTTTAGAGTTGGTGAAAGACACTGCTTAATGAGATAGGATGAACGTTTTGGATTCTTTAATTAATTCTGTTTTTAGCAAAATTTAGCAAAATTTAGATTTGTCACAAAAGCTTTATTCCGACCGGATCGTTCAAATATTTAAAACCAGATAATAAAGCGTAATATCTATGATCAGAAAGTATTCTATTTAGGTTGGCTAAGAACTCTTAGTCCATTTCTGCGTGCTGATTCTCCAATTTTGTGAACAAAATTTTAAGAATGGTATCCGCAGCTAGGAAGTTCACATTTTATAGACTAAGAGCTTCACATAAAATTATTTACTTAATATTTTATATGAAATTTCACAGTTTGAGTTTAAGTTTTTTTTTCTTTGTTTTTTGTTTTCCAAAGATATAGCCTTTTACCCA
Source organism: Diogma glabrata (assembly GCA_963693315.1). Classification (NCBI taxonomy): domain Eukaryota; kingdom Metazoa; phylum Arthropoda; class Insecta; order Diptera; family Cylindrotomidae; genus Diogma; species Diogma glabrata. Next base: position 131,007,299 of record OY856186.1, read on the forward strand.
AAACATGTTCCGGATAGGCGTTTTATTTTTTTGACGCGAAAACTCCATTTGAATATTTACAAAAAGCAAAAAGTGCCAGGAATGGAAATAAGAGAACTAATATTAGCCGGTCGCAAGAATCGCCTGAACTGACACACTACACTCATCTCAAATTTTGTTCAGATAATAAAATTTATAGTTATTTCATTCAAAAAATTTTTCATTTGCTATTTAAAAATATTGCGACGAAACAAAATGTTCTGGATATATAGTGAGCGGATATCCATAAAAAACTTTAATTAATGGCTAGCCCTTATAGATTTAACGTAGTTCTAATTATATCAATTATATCAAGCTGTAGTATCCAAACAAACATAAATTCTGTTGTACGAGAAAAAGTAAAAAAAAATTTTACCGGAATTGAAAAACCGGAAGTTGGGATGCAGAACTGTTGTGAACCGTACTAAATGTTTATGTACCAAGTTTAATCCAATTTGATTATCAAGTACAGATGTTATTGAGCTTTAAAAAAACAGGTGCTCGAGGGACCATTAACAAACGAATGTTGTATGCTTCCAACAAACATTGAAAAAATGGTGACACAAAAACAGGTGTTCGGGAGGCCCTCCACCACTTATCCCAATATTCTCCAAAAACTAATCAGTTCTTTGTCATTTAAATTTTCATCTTTTTTCAAAGTGTCATTAAAATTGATTAATGAATGAAGTTTGTATGCTCTCAACAAACTTTAAAAACAAATGAAAAGTCAGCAGTTGTATGGTAGACCCCTCGCCACTTTGATCAATGTGTCCCAAAAGATGATCATTATCTTCTCACACTAATTGAAACCTTTTTCATAAGTTAAGCTTTAAGTTAAGCGTTAAACCTTTTTCATAAGCAACCTGGAATGCAAACGGGTTAAACAACCACACCCCAGAAGTTGAAATGTTCT
>OY856186.1:131008429-131090929 GCA_963693315.1 Diogma glabrata
CCAAATTCAAATTTGCATGTACGTTAATTAACAATATATTAATTTTCACCCCAGTTATAAAATAATTGGAAAATGTTAAAATGCCACTCTATAGACATCCTTATGGGGAATGCAGCGCACCCATTATATAATAACAACGTATATATGGCATACGTTATTTCATTATTAAGGCGACGATATATATATATATATATATATATATATATATATATATATATATATATATATATATATATATATATATATATATATATATATATATATATATATATATATATATATATATATATATATATATATATATTTATATAAATAAATTTTTTTTTCCGTGTTTTTCCGCTTTTCATATGTAGTCGTTTGGCACAAAAATTTTCCTGAAATTCCGAGATGAGGCACATTACAATAGGTAGATTTTTATATGAAATCTAACTTAAAACGGCATCATTGTATCATTAAAAAAAAATTATTTTTTGTACTCTTACTTTAACGTATAACGAAACAAAGTTCTAAATTTGATTATATTATATCGAAACTTCCTTCTCAACAAATTATTCAAGTATCTGGTGTAATTCGTAATCGACCTCAAAATGAATATATGGCGCGAGAGTAAAATCACGGATTTTGTGTCTTGTTGATAGTATAGTTATATTAATTTAAATATAAATCTTCTAAAAATTATTTTAAAGTTAATTGAAATTACGATAATCCTAATAGTTTTGAAAGTGGTTAAAATGTTGGTTTTGTGCGTTTTTATTTAACAAACTAAGATCAATCTCGCCATAAAAAATTGCTTGTATCTTAACGGGACATAATAGGATCATACAAAAGTTAATACATAAAAAAATTGAAATTAATCCATTTATGTATTTATCAATTTATTGTTGAGCATTATTTTAGCTGTTCATAATCAAAGCAAAGTTAAAAAAAAATAATATTTTTATTTATTTATTTATCAATTTATTGTTGTGCATTATTTTAGCTGCTCATAATCAAAGTTATAACTTAAATCATACAAAGAAAAACTCAAAAGTGAACTATCTATGTGTATTTAAACTGTTATATTCTGTTAACTAGTTACCAGTCATAATTACTGAGGTGTTCTAAACTGTTCATAATATCTATTTACAATAAAATTATTCGTGAAATATAAATATTGCATCTGCTTTAAACTAGTGGTTACATAGATACAGTGAAGTGAAATTCGTCATACATATATTTAAGATACAATCTTTGTATCGTACAACTCAGCGCTATTACTAATGGCTCCTCCAAGCCCTCAGAAAGTTCAGACGCGGCTTGACACTAAAAATTCGAGTTCTTCTCAGTTAGAAATGACAAATGCAGAAAATCCAACTAATAATGATGTTATTGCTGCGATTAATAAATCACTTGATTCTCTTAATCAAAATCTATCATTAAAAATGGACAAAATTACGGAAAACCTTAAAATTGTTGAATCTAATACTAATAATAATTCTAGTAATATTGCAATGTTAACGAGTACTATTAATCAACAATCCTTGGATATACATTTTATGAAATCGCAATTAAACTTTTTTTCACAGAAGAATTTGCAAAATGATGTCATTATTTCTGGTATACCAAATCCTGTGTCAGGCAAAATCGATTTAGAGCTTTTTATAACTAAACTTCAGCAACTATTTAACTATGAAATGGATATAAAATTTGTAAGCAGCAGAATTAAAACAAATGACGGCATAACTCTCATTATCATCAAATTTAATAATTTTCAAAATAAAATGGATTTTATGAAACTTGTTAGAGCTCGTGGTCCTATATTTTTGAATTAGCTATATAATGTGGAACAATCAGAATCGCCAGCAACACGAAAGCAGAAAATTTATATAAACGAAAGGCTAACTCCCTGCAATCTAAAATTAATAAACAAAGGACGGAAATTAGTTGGTGATAAAAAATTATTTAAATGTTCTTATCGTAATTTCAACATTTGTGTTCAGCGTTTTAAAAACCAGAATTTTATTATTGTCAGATCACTTGAAGAATTATATAAAATAGGAGATAGATCTCTTAGCATTGAAAAATCAACAAAACATCGACATCCGAATCAAAACAAAAGTTAAAAGAAATCAAAATAAATTGAAAGAAATCTATTTAGTGTTTAGGAAAAATTGCTTTTTCTGTAAATTTTTGACTTTTTTCTCGACAAATTAAGCAATTGAAAAAGAAGTAAAAAAAATTTTTGTAGAAACAAAAGTAAAAAAAAAACTGTTTAGGTCAAAAAAATTTTATTTTCTGTTAAGTGATATTTATATTTAGTTTAGAAAAATAAAATTGTTACTGTCCATCATTAATTCTATATTGATACTGTTACTGTTGCAGTTGAATTGATTTTTACACAAGGTAAATTTGAAGTATATTTCATTGTAGTAGTTAAATTAAAACAAAAATTATGGATGACTCGGATGACCTGCTAAAAGAAGTGAATATTACCTACTCTCGGTTTGACTTGAATGATAGTTTAACAAATTTGTCCATTATGTATGTAAATGCAAGAAGTATAAGAGGCAAAATGACTGATATTGAACTAACCGCAAACTCTCTATGCAAAATTCCATCAGCCATTGTTGTTTCTGAAACATGGATTTACGCTCGGGAAGAACAATATTACAATTTGCCACATTATAACTCCTTCCACTGCAGTCGCGATAATAAGCAAGGTGGGGGTGTTAGTGTCTTCGTCCATGAATCTATACATTAGACTGTTTCACAAATCCACTTTTTTTGAAATGTTCAGGTCCACATCAAAAATCTGAAAGTTCTCGATGAAAAAAAATTTTCCACCCGATCTGAGCTTTTTATCTCATTCCCAGAGCGTGCGGTTTTGCAAAACGTCCTGAATTTTGGGCTATTCATGCAGGAAATTCAAATTGAGGCTGGATACCGATACGATAACATAAAAACAAAAATACCGGGGTGCTATTCGATGGAAAATTTTCCATAGAATTCAAAAACAACCATGGTACACACGTTTTCTGAAGCCTAACCATGAAAATTTGAAGCCGAAGTCAAAAAATATTGCAAAATTGCGCATTTTTCGAAAAGTGGTGTCATTATTTTAACTTTTTGTCATGCTAACCACCACATTTAACGATTTTATCTCATTAACAATTTTATTAGCTTGCCAACAAAAAAAATCTTAAGTCTTTTGGTGGTCTAGATCGCGAGATATCTCACTTTTAGTGAAGTCGTGTTTTCCAGAATTTAGGCTAAAAGGCAACTTCTTCATAATTTCACAAAATCTACTTAATAAAATATACAAAATTATCATATATAATATCACGAGTCGTCAAATAATAGTCGATTATTTTTCATAATCATTATTACGAATGTCATTTGAGGTCCCGAGTGCGCACTAGGGAAATTTTTGACCTCAAATGGCATGAGTGGTAATGTTGAAAAATAATCGACTAATAATTTGATGACGAGTTGTATTTAGCAGACAATTTAACGAACAGAAATAGTAACATTATTTCATACAACATAATCCTTTGTTGTCAAACAAAATTAAATATTATTTCATCTTAGTAGGCGCATAAATGTGATAAATTTGTAATTTATTTTTGACAAATAAACATAATCATGCAATCATTTATGAATGAAAACGGACATTTTTACTATTTGGAAATTGCATTTTTACATAATTTTGTATGTACATTTTTGTTTTAAATTAATATATTAAGTAGGCGGAAAATATTCGAAAATATTCGCTGTTCCTTCCTACCAGAAAAAAATAATCGAAACAAATCGTTTTGATTTGCTAAAAAATAGTAAATGAAGCGTTTTGATTGGACCTTATTGAAACTTTATTTAGTGAGTTGAATTGTCATTTTTATTTGAAAACTTTTTATTTTACTTTTGATAAATGATATTTTAATTAATGCAAGTCCCTTCAGTTCAAATACAATTCCTTTAAAACGTTAACATAGTACGCATTTTTAGGATTTCTTTTAATTTTAAGAAAGTTGTTCAAAGGTTTGTATTAGTTTCGTTTTATTTCTAGTAGGAAACAATTGGCGATGTTGCTCTATCGCTTGGTAAATAAATTGTTTTTGATCTTCATCCCATGTTAAAACGGAATGATACTGTTACATTAAACCGATAGCTCTTTCGGCAATGTCGTTTGTTATTTGAAGGAATTTGATGAATTCTTCTGCTTTTAAATATTCATCATTTTCCGGCCATAGAGACGGATCTACCTTCAGGAAGTCCATTAAAAGCAGAAGAATTCATCAAATTCCTTCAAATAACAAACGACATTGCCGACAGAGCTATCGGTTTAATGAAACAGTATCATTCCGTTTTAACATGGGATGAAGATCAAAAATTATTTATTTACCAAGCGATAGAGCAACATCGCCAATTGTTTCCTACTAGAAATAAAACGAAACTAATACAAACCTTTGAACAACTTTCTTAAAATTAAAAGAAATCCTAAAAATGCGTACTATGTTAACGTTTTAAAAGGAGTTGTATTTGAACTGAAGGGACTTGCCATAATTTAAAATATCATTTATCGAAAGTAAAATGAAAAGTTTTCTAATGAAAATGATAATTTTGTATATTTTATTAAGTAGATTTTGTGAAATTATGAAGAAGTTGCCTTTTAGCCTAAATTCTGGAAAACATGACTTCACTAAAAGGGAGATATCTCGCGATCTAGACCACCAAAAGACCTAAGATTTTTTTGTTGGCAAGCTAATAAAATTGTTTATGAGATAAAATCGTTAAATGTGGTGGTTAGCATGACAAAAAGTTAAAATACTGACACCACTTTTCGAAAAATGCGCAATTTTGCAATATTTTTGACTTCGGCTTCAAATTTTCATGGTTAGGCTTCAGAAAACGTGTGTACCATGGTTGTTTTTGAATTCTATGGAAAATTTTCCATCGAATAGCACCCCGGTATTTTTGTTTTTATGTTATCGTATCGGTATCCAGCCTCAATTTGAATTTCCTGCATGAATAGCCCAAAATTCAGGACGTTTTGTAAAACCGCACGCTCTGGGAATGAGATAAAAAGCTCAGATCGGGCGGAAAATTTTTTTTCATCGAGAATTTTCAGATTTTTGATGTGGACCTGAACATTTCAAAAAAAGTGGATTTGTGAAACAGTCTACAGTATACATGCTACCAAATTATATAATCTAACCGCCCGTGATTCTAGTTACATTGTTATTAAGTTAATAGAATTGGATCTAAACATTGTCGGTATATATAGACCACCATCAGCAGATATAGGAATTTTTTTTGAAAACTTCGATTATATTCTAACTCAATATAAATCATCTGTGATAGTGGGCGATTTAAATATAAACTATTTAGATTCTTATGATCCGATAAACATAAATTTAATAGGGTTGACACTCTCTAATGGTTACTTAATTCTTAACTCCACTGACCATGCTTATGCAACACGCATCTCAAATCAAGTATCAACCACAATTGATTATGCAATTACTGATTGTATTTCCCTGACATACAAACTTGCGTTGTTAGACGTTTCGTTTTCTGATCACAAAATGATGATTTTAAATATAAATAAAAATATAAAGAATTCCAAATACTCAAGAGACACCATTACAGTCTTTGATTATCCAAATGTATCTTTGGAAGTCTCATCTGTAAACTTTGAAAATGTATCGTCGTTTTCTGAGTTAAGTTTAATTATAACTGATATTGTTGAAAAAAATACTTTAAAACGAACCATGATCAAAAAACAAAAACCAGGGATAAATTCTAGTCTAATCGCATTGATAAAAAACAGAGAATACTACTACTCAAAACATAAAAAATTTCCCACAAATAAGACATTAGAACATGAATTTAAATTACACAGGAATTTGGCTAATAATCTAAACAAGAAGTTAAGAAATGAATATTATAAAAGAGAATTTGATAAACATAAAGGTAATGCAAGGAAAAACTGGATGGTCCTGAATAAATTAATTTATAATAAAGAAATATCAAATAGGCAACAAGTTGCCTCCTTATCTAAAGACAATGTTACAATCGATGATCCTACTACAATAGCAAACGAGTTTAATAGTTAGTTCATAAATGTCTCGAAATCTTGCACAACAGATTCAGTACCATCCTCTATGCCTAACTTCTCTACCTATTTAAGTTATAATATTAATGACCAGTTAGAGCTTCAAGAAACCACCCACGAGGAAGTTTCTAGCATCATCTCTAATTTAAATAGAAATGCTGCAGCAGGCAGCGATAAAATCTCAATGAAATTCCTATTTATTGTGAAAGATAAGCTTTCCCCAATCTTATCGAAACTGATTAACCAATCAATTAATAGTGGAAAATATCCTGATAGTCTTAAGGTAGCAAAAGTTTGTCCAATATTTAAAAAAGGAGATAAGACCTTGATTTCAAATTATCGTCCTATATCTGTCTCTAGCTCTTTCTCAAGAATATTTGAGCGGGTTCTCCTTACTAGATTAAGTGCATATTTAAGCCAACATAATATCATTAACAAAAATCAATTTGGATTTGTTCATAAATCGTCTACTGAAGCCGCGGTTGCAAATGCTCTAAATGAAGTTTATGTCGCTCTTGATCAGAATCTTTTCGTTGCAATTTTATTCATTGATATCCAAAAAGCATTTGACTGTATTAGTCATAACATATTACTCCAGAAACTGAAAAGTATCAATTTATCTCTGATATCGCTATCACTATTTGAAGACTATTTTAAAAATAGAAAACAGTTTACTGCTGTCAATGATTGTTGTAGTTCAATGGAAACGGTGTTGGCCGGTGTCCCACAAGGTTCACTTCTCGGTCCACAATTTTTTAATTTTTATGTTAATGATCTATTTAATTTGAACCTTAAAGGACAATTACAATTATTTGCTGATGACTCTGCCTTGGTATATTCTGCTGAATCCGTCGAAGAGCTGTTTGATAAAATGAAACTAGACTTTGGTCTAATTTCTGAATGGCTCTCGGCGAATGGTCTAGCAATAAATACAGATAAAACTAATTATATCTTATTTCAAAATAAAGTTACGCCTGTCGGTTTGCCTAGTTTTTTTGAGTATAACTCAAATAAAGTGGTTCAAGTTGACAATGCTGTTTACCTAGGTATGGTTATTGATTCAAGACTGAAATTTAAGGACCATGTCCTACACGTAAAGAAAAAAATAGCACCCATGGTGTTTGCAATACACAGATCACGCAATTATATTTCAGAACAATCGGCTTGGCAGTTATATCATGCACACATAAATAGTCATATTAATTATATGAATATAATTTGGCAGACTTCTTCTACGTACGAAATGGTTAATAAACTACAAATCCTTCAGAATAAATCAATTAAAACGATTAGACAACTACCTAGATTAACGCCCACACTTAATTTATACAATAAATTTGTACTACCCATAGAAGCTTTATCATATTATCAGCACCTTCTCTTTATACATAAAATTAAACTAAATCTAATAAAATGTAATATCAACCTCAATTACATAAAGGATGTACACAATTATTCCAGTAGAAGGCAGTCGAATTACTACATTCCGAGAGTCAATTCGAATAGAGATATAATATAATAATATAATAAATTACCGATAGAAACGGTAATTTATTATATAGAAATATAATAAATTACCGTCATCCATAAGACATATTGCTAATTTTACTAGATATAAGGCTGCTATAAGGGAATATACTTTTAATGACTGGCACTTATCAAATAGGTACAAATTAAAATCTAACCATAATAAGTAAAAAGTAAGTTTTAGTACAATCCAAATAAATAAAAAGATGTACACATTGCTAAATTTATATAAGTTGATTTATTCTTGCCAAATTGCATAAAAACATATAAATTATTAGTTAAGTATTCACACAATTGTTTCTCCAATATAGTATTTGTAAACCATTCTTACATTTTTGGAATCATTCAAAATAATGAAATGATTTATTAATGATTTACTGTACATTTATATAATTGATTTATTCTTGCCATGTTGCATAAAAGAAAAGAAAAAATAAGATTAGCTTAGTAATTAATAATTATTCACACAATTGTTTTTCCAATACAGTTTCTGTAAACTATCAGGAAAAAATAAAAAAAAAAATAAATAATAATATGACGCTTTAAAGCGAGAAATTATTTTACGTAAAAAACGAGCGATAATACAAAATTTGAACAATTAATTGCCTTGAATTCCATTGGCGATGAATCTGCCATCTGTACACTATCAAAAAATTGGCAAACCAGTGTAATATTAATGACGATCAATTAATAAAAACATTTTGGTTACGTGCGCTACCAAAAGATGTAACCGCAATTATATCTATAATCGAGGACCAAGATGTCGACAAGCTCTTATTAGCAGCTGACAAAACTTTTGAAAAATTAACTTCATCGACAAGCTCTAATGCTAGTCAAGTAAATCAAGACGGTTTAAGTGATTTCGATATCGACAAAATTGTTTGCGCCGTAACTAAAAATATCCAAAATAATTTAAATCAAAATAAAAGAAGTAGAAATTACAATATATCTCGTTCAAGAAGTCTTTCAAGTATATTCAGAAAATTTCACTTCAATTGAAATCGTTCTTACAGACCTAACCATAGACGTAACCGTCGTAGATGCTTTTATCATAGAAATTTTGGCAAAAAAGCCAAAAAATGCCAAAATCCTTGCAATTTTCAACAGAACTAAATATTTTCAATTCAAAAAACTAAAAAATCCTGCAATTGTTAAAACTAATGACAAAAAACATACAATCGACGAAGACTTTTTATTCATGATTACATTACAAAACTAACATATCTTATAGATATTCAGGCGCGCACACAAGGGGGGTTTTCGGGTCCGGTATTCCGCAGTCACCAGATAAGCTTTCAAACAGGTCAACATCAGCTAGAATTGATGCTGTTAGATCTTTTGCAAAACGTCTTTAAGTACTAAAAATATGGCTGAAGATCTTAAAGGTTAATTTAACAGCCGAAACTTATATAGACATCAACGGAATTAAAAAAAGTACATAAGTAAATTTACCTGAAGATTAATGCCATCAATATGACTTAAAATCTGGGTCGCAGAACTGCAGATTCTAAGAAATCAATGTGAGGTCATCTTGAAGGAAAGTAAATGGTGACAAATGGTTTAAATATTTCTTCTTCTTTGTCATAATAAGTACAAAAATAAAACGGTTTAGAACCGTTTCTGGAAATGGAAATGAAGATCCTGAAAACAACCGCATTTATGACCAAGAAACAGAGTTCAAAAGAAACACGATTTTAGTTATTGCAGATTTAGTAATACCAAGCGTTATATGTTTGAATTCGAAGGAAAGAGGAGGAAATAATAACTGCATGTACATAGCAATTCGTTGTAATATACAAGGCAGATATTTCAGAAGATTTGGCAAATGAGGTAATTCACCTCAAACTCTTATATGCGGAACATTTCGAAGAAAATCTTTCGCTCTAGATTTACTGAATACAATTGCCAGTAAAAATATTGATACTATTTTTCCAGCGCCATTGTCGAACGTTCCTTTAGAGTATTATCACGCATCAAAAATTTCGACAGATCCTGTTTCTTTCAAGAGCGTGTCTTGCAATTCTGTACTAAGAATCAAAATTAGCGAGGCAGTTAATTTTCGGTGACATTATAGATGTTTTTGCATCAACCAATGCGTTGAAAGCTCAATTGTTATAAAAAAAAGTAAGAACAACTCACAAAATTCGCTTTTGACATACGAATTCACGTGAGATATCAAAAATACCACTGCCAATAGCAGTGAAAATAATAGTGCTGGCGGTTGAACTCTATTCAGCCAACGGTAGCACCCTCAATCTTAGCTATGAAGTATTCCTTGACGATAGTACGATATTGCTTGCTCGAAGAATCGAGCCTTGATATAACTCTATGTGTAGACTATTCATTGAGGAAGACAGCGTAGCTGGATTATTAACAAACTCATTTTTGTTTTGTCTTTGCAAATTTTTAAATCAAATTTGCTATTTATCTCTTATTGTATTTTTATTCTCTCTATCCTATCACGATGAATTCGCCTGTCTATATTTGACATTCTTATAAAATTGTTTTTAAACAAATACAACCTTTTAATTTTTGTGATATTATAATTTAATTGGTTAATAAAATAACATAAATGTAAACAGGGCGTATTTCATTTCCCCCCGGACCTCGTTTTTCTCTCTAAGGCCCTGGTCACACACAACTAGTACTAAGGTAGCTGATGAATTTTTCTAAGAGTTTTTCACTGGCACAGCTCTTGAAATTAGAATTTTGTTGAAGAATATTACTACGATGCCTAGTTGGCACTGTATACAAAATAGTTTGTAGTAGGTAGTATTTCTGAATGTCTCAACTACAAATTTTTAAGCTTTCTCTCTATTTTGGGAATTTCTTTGCAGGATATCTGTGATGGCATGCAGGTTTCAGCAAATGTCGTTCCAGTTTATGTGTTGAACTCATTTCAATTTGTTTTCGCAAAATGATTGGACATACTGCTGTAGAGCTTTATTGAATATTGTTTTGATATCATTTTTAAGAAGTGGTCTGATAGTGTCGCTGTTTTCGTCTCTGATCTCGAACTGGTTTTTTATTTGAAAACATTTTATTTTAAAGTTGAGGTGTTAAATCTGGAATGGATATGAGTTTGCAATATTGGGAAGTATTTAGGTAGGTTGTAGTATTTTCAATCACAGCTCAGATTTTGTTGGCTATATTTCACAAGCAACCTACAATATCAATTGCAGTTCATTCCTGGTAGGTTTTGAGCTCAGAATATTGCTCTAGTTGGCATGAATTTATTTGCCAAAAACTGACTAAAAATTGACGTTTGTTTGGTGGTTACCTCCAGACAATTTTGGTGCTTAGGACTCATCCGATCATCCTGGCACCAAGATAAATAAAACTTCTGTTGTGTGACGTACTTTGACGCATAATGATAAATTTAAAAACACGGTAATAAAAAAATCTATTCACCGAAAACAAAACATTTTTTAATTGAGACTAATACTTCAAATTGGTTTTACCAACTAAACAGAAAAATGCATTGAGGCTAGTCAAAACTTGCCTTCTATGGCCGGGCCAGTTTTTCCATTGTATTTTAATGCTTATAGCACATTCTTTTCGACTCGAACAAGTTTCATTACCAAATTATCGAAATTTTGTATTTTTTTGAATGCAGTGCAATACAAAAAAGACCGAGCGGCAGGTATATCCGCTAGAAATAGGTAGATTTTGGGATCAGACAGTTATATGTGCAATTAAAATCGGATTTATCAAATTACTTTAAAAAAAACACTAATTAAAAACAGAAGTATTAAACGAACTTTAAAAATAAACATTATTTTATACAGTTTTTGGGCTCTAGGTACTTAACCTGAACCCCGATATGGCCAATTTTCAAACATATTTAGGAGGCTATTTGCTGCAACATACCCAGAAAATATTTTTAGCGTAAGTAAAAAAATGCGACCGTGAAAGTGCCGCTAAATGCTGTTGTACTTCACACAGTTTATTGCAGATAGCTAAAGAACCTTTTATTGCAGATGTCTGGCTTTTTAAAAAATTATAGAAATATGTTCAAGTAATTAATAATTGTAAATTTTGTTTACATATTTTGCCCCAAACGGCCGTTATAACGCTTTGTTTTTGACAGTTTTAAGGCTCTAGACTCTTAACCTGTACCCGGATATGGCCAGTTGTCGAACTTATCCAAGAGATTGTTTGCCGCAACACGCTCAGAAAGAATTTTTGGTCTAGGTCAAAAAATGCGACCGTGAGAGTTCCGCTAAATTCCGTTATACCTGATATCGTTATATATATATATATATATATATATATATATATATATATATATATATATATATATATATATATATATATATATATATATATATATATATATATATATATATATATATATATATATATATATATATATATATATATATATATATATATATATATATATATAATTTTTTTTTTTTTTCGTTTTTCCGTCTCCGCTTTACATATACAGTCGTTTGGCATCAACATTTTTCCGAAATTCCGAGATGACGGACATTGCAATAGGTAGATTTTTATATGAAATCTACCTAAAATACGAATATTGATAAATCAGTAAAAAGAATTCAGAAGCCATAAATAATTCACTATTAGTGTCTAAAACGTCATCATTTCCTTCTATAAAATTAATGAGACATATTATCAAATATTAGTTTTGTCATTTATTTTTTCATCTTACACTGTATACATATGATTTACCTTAACATTGAATGAAAAAAAGATTGTATAATTTTTTAAGAAAACACAAAGTTAATTAGGTTATGTTGACATAAAAGAAAATATAACATAGACAAAAGAAGATTGAAAATATTTTCTTTTTGAAAAACTAGAAAAAATATTATGCAAATTTTTATAGAATAATTTTCATTATAAATACATACATACTCATAAAATAATTTTTTTATGTCTTTTAATCGGAACAACGTTATGGTTTTGTATGTTAATATTTTCATCAATGGAAACTTAAATAAAAATTTGTTAAGAAGAAAAAACCCAAAATAAAACAAGATTTTCCTACAATATTTTGTTGACAAGTTTATTGTAACAAGTAAGAATAAAATATTTTCAAGATTAGTAAAATATATTTGGAACATATTTTTAATAAAACTTCAAGTCGTTTATTTTAAAAATCAGATATATGAGAAAAATACCATCTGCAAGAAATTTTTGTTATTGTTGCTAAGTGCATAAAGAGATTTTCTGGTATTAGAACAATTTTACGTAATGCAGAAAATATTTGTTTGAAAATGGCATAGCAATAATCTACAATTATTTTTCAAGTTTCAGTTTTAATTTTAATAATTCTTTGAATGTCATTCAGGAACAAAAATTTATCCTATTTTCCAGGACATAAAGTATAGGATAACATGTTTGGGAAAGATTAATCTTAAACTTTGTTCTTTTTCACGAACTACAAATAAAATCAAAATACATTTGTTGATCATGATAACGTTCTCCATAACATGTTAGACTACTATGAAATTCAAACCAAAATAAATAAAAGAACTTGATGTGCATATCACCTAGATAAAAATTTTAACTAAATCTTCTATGACAGTAACTTTTATAGGAGACAAGCACTAGGGAAAACAAACACGAAATTCTACGTATATACACTTCTTTCAACATCCAAATTTTAGAAAAGCTCTAAAATACCTAAATTTTATGTATTTAAATTACCTATGCCACCTTTAACAAATTTAACTTGATTATTTATTTCAAACCTACAATCTTACTTTTTTAGATAAACTTAAATTAAACATAAAATAAGATTATTTTATCAGTTGTAGGTTGTCTAATCTGCTTCAATTTTTCGCCGTTTATTTCCAATGACTAATAATGAGATATAAAGTAACAGATTGTGCTCAGGTTCTTGAGTAGTAATATTTAAAGCTTACCAAAAAGTTTAAGAATTACATTTCAAAAACAAAATTTGAGGTTTTTAAATAGGTTTTTACTGATATATGGGCGATTGTAAATTTGTTATAAAAGAATTATAATTGTTTTTTAAATAGCCGAATACATATATGTTTTTGTTTTTGGTAACAGCAGCAAATTTTGGATCCCTACGACGCACGTTGCTGTTGCCGGTTTTAAGTCCGCATCATAGCATCGAAAAATTAAAACATCGAATTGTGATATAGAACCAAAAATCAGTAAGCCGAAAGTTCAAACCACTGAATTTTATATCATCAAATGGTTTTGAAATCGAAAAATCATAAGATCGAAATATCATGTCAACGAAAATTCATTTCGTCGAAAAGTCATTGCATCGCAAGCATCACATCACCGAAAATCATTAATCGAAAATTTAATTCATAAAATCGAAAAATCATATGATCAAAATCCATAAAATAAAACAATTGAATAGAAATAGGTAGATTTTGAGATCAGACAGTTTTGTGTGCCAGTAGAATCTGATGTATCAGATTAGTTTGAACAACACAAACTAATTACAAACAGATATCGAACAAATTTTAAAATGAAAATCAGCTACATATAAGCAAAACTATATCTAAGTATCCAATTTTGCAACAAACATATATCAAATCTACCACAGAACATGTGTGTGACAATTTATGACACAAACCTACGCTATATCATATGTCATCCAATTACTGCAAAATATCAAAATAGTTTATTTCTAAGAAAAAAAATTTATTTTTTCTATTCAAACCTTTTTATTTTTTTTTCATTGACTGTTATAAGGTTTTTGGAAATTTTAGTTATGGATTGTTGCAAACTTTTTTGTTGAAGCCAACAAGTCAAAAACCTCTAGCTGCAGAGGTTTATATTTATAAGAAACGGATTAAAATGTTTCCACAAATTCTAAATTTATGAAGTTTTTAAAAGTATTAGTATCCAAACGGCCGTTATAACGGATTAAAAAAACGAATTTTTTTCTAGTATAATGCCTCTAGTTATTTAACCATGTCTCAGATTTTTCTGATTTACGAATTGGTCCAAGATATTAATAAAACACATATGTTTACGGAAGGTTTTTTGATCTGGCTCTACAAATGCGACCGTGAGAGTGCCGGTTGATTCAAACGCATTTTGTGTTTTACAAGCTTCCCAAGTAACAATTTCAGTTTTATATAAGCTCCTCTAGTACTCTAGAGCTATAATATACAGCTGGTTGCTTTATATTTTTCTGATGCAGCGCTGCCACAGCTCTAACAGAGCTGTTGTGGTGCTAAATTTGCTACTTTTACAGCATTATTTCCTCTAAAGAAGTTGTTTAATAATATTTAATAGAGCTATATTAGCTGTATAAAGGTTGACTGTTAGAGTTTTTAAGAGCTAATATTACTTTTTGAATACAAATACAAGTAATTTTTTCAATGAAACTTTATGTTTACATAAACTAATACATATCGACATGGTTTTTAAATGTTTTGATGTTATGGTTGCTGTCAAATAAATTATTTTATAAATTAAATTGCAATTTGTTATATTTTAAATAAATAATATATGTAATTACTTTTATTGAAAATATGTATACAAACTTTATGTGCCATTTATTTTTTATGGTGAATAGTGATAGTTTAGAACTAAAATTTTAGTGCGCCCTTATTAGTTTTATGTATTTGGTGGCAAAATAGAGAAATTATAAATTTTTTTTTAATATTTTGAAACATTTTTCACAGTTTCAGGTTTGTTAAATAAATTTATTTTGATGAATTCATCTTTAAAAAAATTCTTAGTTATAAATGGTTAACAATAGAAATCCAGTTATCGTGATATGTCATATTTGCGAAATACATCATTATCAAAAATAATTATTAAAACATTTTTGGCCATTATGGTGATATTTTTTACTCCATCTTTATAAAAACGAAGATGGTGGCAAATTATACCAATATAGAGCTACCTATTACATATTACTCCTTTATAATGCTATTTATAACGGTTTATTTTAATATAGAGCTATCACAATCGCATTACTTTTTTATAAAGCTATTTGCTCTGTGAAACTGTTCTTTTTTTTGTGTCACAAATGCTTTATTATATAATAAACTTATTATGTTACAAAGCAAATAGCTTTATATAGAAGTAGTGTGATAAAGAAAGCTCTAAAATTTTAAGGAAAATGTCACACATAATTAAATGTCAATGTTTCAATTTCAACTAACGTTTGACTAAAAAACGCAATTATTTTGAACTATTGAAGATTCAAAAACTCGTAATAACTCAAAATTTACGTAAAAAATAAGCTCTGTTATATTTGAGCGCTTTTTATATTAGAAAAAAGCAGTTTATAAATAGACATTAACGCTATATTACAGTAAGATTTTATAATGCTTATAGCTTTAAATAAGCTCAATTATAGCTCGATTTGCTGTTGCAACGGTGAAATACAGCTCATAGGTCTATAATAAGTGGTGCTGCACTACTTTAGTTTATAAGCTCTATATTAGGTTATGAAGCTATTGTAATGCTATTCTAATAACTGCCCGCTCTATATTTTATTAGAGCTATGAGTTTTCAAAAACTATTTTATAAAGCAACAATAATTTTGTTTAGAGCTCCAAGTATCACTTGACAAATAAAACGCGCAACTAGCAACATACAATCTTCTCTAGAGCTTCAGTACACTATCTTGATACTAATAGCTCTAAAAATTGTTACTTGGGTTATTTGTTGGAGCCGCTCACTCAGAAACCTCCAACTGCAGAGGTCTTTTTTTTGAAAGAAACTGATTGAAAAGGTTTTAAAGATTCTAAATTTATGAAGTTTTTAAAAATATTAGAATCTAAACGGCTGTTATAACGGATCTAAAAAACAGAGTTTTTTCTAGTATAAAGCCTCTAGTTTCTAAACCATCGATTTGGCTGATTTACGAACTTGTCCAAAATATTATTAAAACGCACATTTTTAGAAAAGGTTTTTTGATCTGGATTTACAAATGCGACCATAAGAGTGCTGGTTGTTTCAAAAAAAAAATTTTTTTGCAAAGTTTTTTGTTGGAGCCGCTCACTCAGCAACCTCTAACTGCAGAGGTCTATTTTTAAAACAAATTGATAAAAAAAGATTAAAAAATTTTAAATTTGTTAATTTTTTTAAAATATTAGTCTCCAAACGGCCGTTATAACGGTTTTAAGAAATCAATTTGTTTTAGAAGGTTAAGTTCATTAACCACGTGTCGGATTTTGCTGATTCACGAACTCGTCCGAGATATTAATAGAACAAACACAAATGTCCAGAAATTTTTTTTGATCTACCTCAACAAATGCGACCGTGAGAGTGCCGGTCGTTTTCGTTATATCTCATATCGTTTATATATATATATATATATATATATATATATATATATATATATATATATATATATATATATATATATATATATATATATATATATATATATATATATATATATATATATATATATATATATATATATATATATATATTTATATTTATATATATATATATATATATATATATATATATATATATATATATATATATATATATATATATATATATATATATATATATATATATATATATATATATATATATATATATATATATATATATATATATATATATATATATATATATATATATATATATATATATATTTATATATATATATATATATAAATAAATATATATATATATATATATATATATATATATATATATATATATATATATATATATATATATTTATATATATATATATATATATATATATATATATATATATATATATATATATATATATATATATATATATATATATATATATATATATATATATATATATATATACTCTCTAAAAATAAAATAGTCGATTTTCACTGATTCACAGTACATATACACTGTTTAACACAGTTTAGAGTATACCACTTGGAATCAGTTCCAATCAGTGTTCTAATCAGTGACATATCACTATTCCTCAGTGAAAATATCACTATTACTCACTATTAATCAGTGAAATATCACTAATATCACTATTTTTACAGTCAAAAAATTTTCACTAATTTAATCAGTGAAAATTCCACTAATTCAACTTAAGAGAGTATATATATATATATATATATATATATATATATTTATATTTTTTTTTTTTTTTTTTTTTAAGGCGTTCATGCTCCATGTAGGAGCGTTGCCAGGCTAATCAGCTTCGAATATTCACCACGGTCATTCGCAACAGCGACATAGTTACCATGGCAGCCGATTTTTTTAAGGTCGTTTATTATGTCAGTCTCCCATTGTAGTCGTGGTCTTCCTCGCGGTCTACCACTCCCTGGGGTACTAACGTACATTTTTCTAATCATTCCAGACGTGAATCGGCTCGTAGAACATGCCCAAACCAAGCGATCCTGTTAGAACGGATACAACCTATTATATCAGGACCCTCAAGAAGGTCTCTGATCTCAAAGTTATACCGGGTTCTATACTCTCCATCGTCTGTCTTAAGTGGACCAAAAATGTAGCGTAGGATCTTACGCTCAAATACAGATAAATGCGATTCGTCATTTTGTGTAAGGGTCCACGTTTGTGACCCATACATCACAACCGGTCTAATCAATGTCTTGTATAACTTGAGCTTGGTGTTAGTTGATACATACGGTGATCCAAGGAGAGGTTTAATTGAGTAGAAAGTTCGATTACCTGCAGCGATTCGAGCTTTAATATCTGTAAGTATGCTGTTGTTTGAGTCAAGCATTGATCCCAAATATTTAAAAGATTCAACTCCCTCAATTCGTTCATCGCCGCACATCAAATCTTTCTTCTCAGCCTCTCTTGAAACATTCATATGTTTGGTTTTATTGTAGTTAATTTGCAGACCAATTTTCCTAGCACCACTCTCAAGCGACTTGAAAGTCTCACTCATAACAGCTTCACTTCGGCCGAGGATGACAACATCATCAGCGTAAGCAATCATCTGTACTGAGTTTATTGACAAGATATTGTTATTAGTCGGTAGTTTCTTTTGAAGGCACACATATTCCAAGGCGAGATTAAAAAGTATAGGAGAGATAGCATCACCTTGTCTTAATCCGGAGTCGACTTTAAAAAATTTTGATATTTCGTTCTCTACTCGCACACAGCATTGAGAGTTCTGTACTGTCATTTTGCATAGTGATACCAGTTTACCAGGAATTCCCATTGACACCAGAGCAGACCATAGAGTCTCTCGTTCGAGAGAGTCGTAGGCCTGCCTGAAATCAATGAAAAGTTGGTGCACAGGTATGTTGAACTCTCGACACTTTTCCAAAATCATCCTTATCGAGAAAAGTGCATCGGTGGTACCTCGGCCCCGCCGGAAACCACACTGATATTCTCCAAACAGTTGTTCAGCAAAAGGATTGATTTTGGATAGCAAAATGTAGGAAAAGATCTTATATGCTGTGCAGAGGAGAGCGATTCCTCTGTAGTTTGCACATTGTAGGCGATTACCTTTTTTATGGATTGGTATCAGCATAGCTTTGTTCCAGTCCTGTGGCATGGTTTCAGTCCTCCAGATCATTTGAACAAGTTCAAACAATCTTGAGGATAGAGTTTCGCCACCATGTACAATCATTTCGGATGTTATATCGTCGATACCAGGTGCTTTATTGCCTTTTAATTTTGACAGCGCCGCATCGAATTCCTCTTTGGTGGGTTCGTCTACATGTACCTTTGACGCACGAATAAGCTTTGCTCGTCGCCCGACTTGTTGCTGGTCACTTAAGTTGAGAAGATTCTCAAAATAAGCGGCCCAAGTATCTAAAATATTTTTAAGGTCTACTTGTAGCTCCCCATCTTCGTTTTGAATAGCAGTCGATCTAGTTTGAGGGCCCTTCCTTAAGGTTTTAACCTGTTGAAAGAAGTTACGCGATTGATGTTCCTTATTGAAGCTTTCAATCTCCTCACACTGTCTCTTCCACCATTCTCTCTTCGTTCGTCTACATAGCTTTGTAACGGCTTGTCTTGCCAGTTTATAGTTCTCCTTCGTGGACCTGGTATTGCGTCCTTGTAGACACTTCAGATAGCAATCTCTTTTGTATTGAATAGCGTCAAGACATGCTTGATCCATCCATGGCTTCTGGGAGTGGTTCTGTGGTCGTCCAAGTATTCCCTCAGCAGCGCTTAAAACAGCATCTTTGAGCAAATACCATGACTTATCGACGTCTCCATTAATGGTTTCTAATTTCTCCAATGTTTCGGCAATATGGATTTGATATCTCTCTTCTGTTTCAGCATTCTTTAATGATGAGATGTTAAAACGATTCCGTTGATTGAATTTTGGAATGCCTGGATTTGGGAAGTGGAACCTTATAGTTGCACATACAAGGAAGTGATCACTTCCAATGTATGCACCTCTAAAGGATCGCACATCCCGAACGCTCGAAAAGAAACGTGCTGTTACTAGAACGTGATCAATTTGATTTCGAGTATTTCCATTCGGTGAGACCCAAGTCTGTTTATGAATCGATCGATGCGGAAAGAACGTACTGGCAATTCTCAAATTATTTGATAATGCAAACTCAGTCATTCTCTCACCATTATCATTCGAATTCAAATGCAGGCTGTTGGGACCCACCACATTTCCATAAGAGATATCTCCTCCAACCTGTCCATTAAAGTCACCAAGAACCATAATGAAGTCGCGTGTTGGTGTTTGTTTCATAACCTCTTCCAGTGCTTTGTAGAAATTATCCTTCTCGTCGACGGTCTTAGCTTCAGTAGGTGCATGCACGGCAATAAGAGAAATATTGTTATATGTACCACGTACACGTAGGTAGCAGATCCTCTCACTGACCGGGATGAATTTCATCACGGCTTCTTGTATACGTGCACCAACAAGAAAGCCAGTACCAAATTCTCTTCGAGAAGGATGACCACTACAGTATAGAGAGTGACTATCCAAATCTTGTTTTCCGATTATCGGCTGTCTAATTTCTTGTAGAGCAATAATATCCATCCTATACCTCTCAGCCTCTGTTTCCAGACCTATAAGAGCATCAGGAGCGCTCAGGCTGCGCACGTTCCACGTTCCGATTCGGTAGTCTGGTCCTTTTTCACGTCCAGGTAAAATTCTGTTTTGTTGTCCGGGTCTGTTTTTCTTTTTCTGATCACCAAATTTAACATATTAGTTTTTTTCCGGGGTTAGGGTGTTAACCTTAGGCCCAACCCAAATTGTCGTGAATGGGTCCGTTCTGCATATTAAGGTCACCAGAAACAACCTTTTTACACGTTTATATAGCGAGCCGCTTGATTCAAGACAGACGCCCGCTCCAAGCCGCCCCTGACATGGAGAACAGACGCTTGAGTCGCATTGGTTGTAAGGCGCCAATTCGCCGTGATGTAGCGTCATTGACTAAGCAGTTTTTACTCTGCTTGTCTCCAATACACCAACCTAATTCTGTCAGCATTACCCAGGCAGCACGGCGTGGACGTCGAATTTAGGATTTCGCTACCCAATATATATATAAATATATATATATATTTATATATATATATATATTGTAACGACCCTTCGTTGGTACTTTTCGATTATTGAGCAAATACGACAGTAAAAAGACGGATCTTTGGTTAACAGAATCTCAAACTTTATAGGTCAACAAATTACAGCAGCTTCCGTTTTTCCTTACAATAAATTCCAGGGTCTCCAATTTATGTACGATAAACTTCACCGCTTTTCCACAATTTTAATCAATAATATTCGGAATCGTAAAATCTGTATTTACTATTCCACTAAGTTCAAATTCTTTTACTATTAGTACCCATGCTCAAGTACCACCGATTATTCCTTAAACTTGCGAATATTTATAAACACTTTTAATTGCAAAAGTAAAAACTGGCTATCGGATATTCTGTTCGCTTATTTATATCGAAAAATAAATAAATCAAAACTTCTATAATCCACTAGAAATCAATATTACGTAGTCCGTACATCTTGAATAGGCCACACCTATTTTCATTCATACTTGCATTTGTATTAGCGAACTCAAATTTAATTTATGCAAAATGTATTTGTTAAAGGGAGTTAACTTTTAATTCATCTTTGAATGTAGAAAACATTTAGGCGGAACGTATTGGTTATTTATGATTAAATTAAATCAACCCATTCTGGATGAAGTTTATTACACTGCCCTCCATTTAGTTTTGTTCGTCCCGAACAATATCAGCTATCGCATTGGTGCTGTTACCTTGGTACGGTGCCAACCTTTGCAGATGTATCACTTCTTGGTACGGGGTCCCTTTTGGATGCGGTAGATAACATCATTAATTCGTATGATTATTTTATATGGGCCTTCCCAATCTGGCTGCAGCTTGGGTGATCTTCCCTTAGTTCTACTGGGGTTGTATAGCCATACCAATTCTCCTTCTTGAAAACCGCCACTATTTGCATTTATGTCGTACCTGGTTTTCATTTTGTCACTGGCAATCTTAATGTGGTCTCGAACCTGTTGATGGATTTTATTCATCTTCTCCCTTTGTTGTCCCACATAATCTGTTTTCGTGGATACCAGACCTCCAGGGATGCCAAACTCGATGTCACTAGGAAGATGTAGTTCTCTTCCGAACATGATATTCGCTGGCGTTTCACATGTCGTATCGTGCACTGCGCTACAATAGGCCATCAAAAATAACGGAAGATCCTTATCCCAATTTCTTTGGTTGGCTTCCACTACCTTCGACAGATGTTCTTCCATGGTTCGGTTGAATCGTTCTACCATGCCATACGATTGTGGGTTCATAGGTGTAGTTCGTGTTTTTCTAATGCCGAGTGTTCTGCACAGCTCTTCCATCAGTTGAGATTCGAAATTCCTTCCCTGGTCGGTATGCAACTCGAGCGGTGTTCCATATCTGCAAACCCATTCATTGACTAATGTTTCAGCGACCGTAACTGTTTCCTGGTTCGGTATTGCATAGGCTTCCGGCCATTTTGTAAAGTAATCAATGACCACCATGATGTATTTGTTACCTTTTGTAGTTTCCGGAAATGGCCCCGCGATGTCTATAGCAATTCTCTCCATTGGGGCTCCCACATTGTAGTGTTGCATCTCTCCTCGAGTTCTAGTCTTTGGTCCTTTGCTCGCCGCACAAGTATCACATCGCCGACACGATTGCTCTACGTCGTTTCGATACCTTACCCAATAAAACCTCTCCCTTACTTTAGCCAGGGTTTTATTGACTCCCAGGTGTCCTCCAGAAATACTTCCATGCAGCTTTCCCAGTACCTCTTCTACTCGACTTGATGGCAGCACCAGTTGCTCTAAAACTTTCTTTCCATCAGCGGACTCCCATTTTCTTTTTAGTATCCCGTTGTCCATCAATAGTGGGTCCCATTGCGCCCAGTAGCACTTCACCTCCGTACTTAAAGGTGCTACCAATTTCCACTCCGGTCGCCTTCCCTCGGTTTTCCATTTCAATATTGGAGCCATAGCTGGATCTTCTAGCTGCTCTCTTTTAATTGCCTCGGTACACCAATCCTCAGGAGTTTGGAACTTGATTTGGCTCACTTTCATTGACTCATTTCTCTCAGTTCTGCTACATGATTTGCACTCCTGTATGCAGGGTCTTCTGGACAAGGCATCGGCGTTACCGTGGATCTTTCCCTTGCGGTGTTCAACTTTGAAGTCGTAGTTCTGCAGGATCTCTATCCATCTTGCTGCTTGTCCTTCAGGAAATTTGAATTGTAATAACCATTTTAGAGCAACATGGTCCGTGCGAATCAGGAATGGTTGTTCACACACAAACTTGTGGAAATGTTTCACAGCCTTGATGATAGCTAGCAGCTCCTTCCTCGTGACACAGTAATTCCGCTTCGGCTTTGACAGAACTTTACTGAAGTACGCCACCACTTTCTCATCGTCTCCAATTTTCTGTGACAAAACAGCTCCGGTTCCTACATTGCTTGCGTCTGTGTCCAGAATGAACATCTTTCCGGATTCTGGATAGGCTAGTATAGGGGTGTTGCATAGCTTTTCTTTTAAACGGCAGAATGCCTCATTACATTCGGTTGTCCACAGAAACTTGGTATTTGCCTCTGTCAATTTATGTAGAGTCTTGGCGATGTTCGCAAAATTCTCCACGAATCTACGATAATAGGTGCATAGACCAAGAAAACTGCGTAGCTCATGAACATTCTTCGGTACTGGCCAATTTTTCACAGCATCAATCTCCTCGGGTTCTGACTCCATTTTCTGTAATGATGTGTCCAAGATTCTTCACTTCTTTGTGGAAGAGATTGCACTTTACCGGATTCAACTTCATGTTGGCATTACTTATTCTTCTGAGTACTTCTTCGAGGTTCATTAGATGCTCTTCGAAGTTGCGACCCATTATGATGATGTCATCAAGATAAACGAGGCAGGCTTTCCAGGTTAAGCCATGCAACACGCATTCCATTAGACGTTCAAATGTTGCTGGAGCATTGCATAAACCAAACGGCATCACATTGAACTCCCACAACCCATTGCCAGTAGAAAATGCTGTCTTTCGTCGATCTTCTGGATGCATTTCAACTTGCCAGTAGCCACTCTTCAGATCTAATGTGCTGTAACATTTGGCCCCTGATAGTGTATCCAGTGTGTCATCAATTCGTGGCAGTGGATAGCTGTCCTTCATGGTTACCTCATTCAGCTTTCGATAGTCTACACAAAAACGAGCTGACCCATCTTTTTTTCTAGCTAGCACCACTGGTGAGCTCCATGGACTCTTAGATGGCCTGATGACTCCGTCACTTTTCATTTTGTCCAGCATTCCTTGCATTTCCTCGTGTTTAGCCAGTGGTAGTCTTCTAGGAGGCTGTCTGATAGGATGAGCGTTTCCAGTGTTGATCCTATGTCGCACGATGTTTGTTCTTCCAACATCTTCATCTCCAGTAGAGAAAACGCTGCTCATCTTCGTTAATACCCTCTTGATTTCTTTGAATTCGGCTGGATTCATTCTTTTACTAAGATCTTGAAGTATTGCTACTAATGCGGGATTGTTTCTCTGCATGAAGACCTTTTGCTCTTCTTGACAGCTGATTATCTCTTTATGGTGCTGCATTTGGTGATTTCTTCTCCATGATTGATGATCACTCGTTTATTTGAGAAGTTAATCAGTTGCACTGGAACTACCCCTTCTTTGGCTGCTACTAACGTTCGGCCAATCATAATGTTTCCCCCGAAGTCATTGTTAGCTGGCTCAATCATCACAGGTGAATTTTGGTTACTTTTATTTAGTAGCTTAGTCCATATGATCTTCTCAGATTTTGCCGGAATCTCAGTTGGTCCGTCACTAATAACACGGACCTCAGCATTGTCGTTGGTGGCGTGTAGCACTATTTTTGTGTTTCCATATCTCAGTACGTGGCTTCCCAGATCTAATATAAAATTGTATTCTTTCATGAAGTCAAGCCCAATTATGCACTCATCTCCTATATCTGCTACAATAAATCGGTGCCTAAATGAATTTCCTCCAAGGTGAACTTCTTGGTCGCTTTCTCCATAAACTAGAACTGTTTCACCCGTAGCTGTTTTTAGGGTGAATCATCTTGCTATATCGATCTGACTATCATGAACCACATCTAGACGCACTATCGATCTTGAAGCACCTGTGTCCAAAGTCAACATGCACGTTTTGCTTCCAACGGTTGCCTCCAGGACTAGACTACTATTTTCTCTTTTTACTTGTGATACCACCAATGTAGGGCATTGTAATTTAGCCAGCTTTCGCCCTTCAAAACTGGCACGATCTAGTTTCCCGAATCCGGAACGCGGCATCTCTCTTCCGAACGCGGCTCCCATTTACATTCTCTTCGGATGTCCCCCAACTTCCCACAGTTCCAGCATCTTACTGTGCTAGATCTAATTCGTTGATTTCGTTCAGGTTTATCTTCCAAACTTTTGACACGCATGATCACTTCATCAAGCACTGCTTTTAGTGGTTCCTCAGCAACTTCGATCTGACGTACCCTATCTGAGCCATACGCTCTTTTTCCAGCTTCCGTTTGAAGGGCTAATGCTAAGACTTCCGCAGGTAGTTTCTTCAAGCTTAGATAAAGCTGGTTTCTCATTTGCACATCTCGAAGAACATTGATGAATGTATCAGCTGCCAGTTCGTCTCGGTGTTCAGCGTTATAGTTCGGGTATGACAGATTTACCAGTCTCACAATGTCAGCCTCTAATTCTTGCAAAGTTTCGCTGACTCCTTGTTTTCGTGTTTTGAGCTGCATGCGATGGAGAGCTTGCATATGACTTTCCCCATATCTTACTTCTAAGGCCTCCATTTGCTTGCAGTAATCACGCTCTGTCGCTGATAGTGTCTGCAAAATTTCAGCAGCAGGTCCCTTCAATGCCAATATAAGCGCGTTTGCTTTTTGCTGGTGATCAACCCCAGTTGTTGCTATCTCAAATTGCATCTTAAATATCTGATACGATGTAGATCCATCAAATGCGGGTGTTTTTACTCTAGCTGGGGCTGAAGTAGTGGATTGATCATGTTACCTGACTTTCCTTGTGCTATTTCTTGGCGTAATTCACTCGAAAGATTGCGTAGTTTCTCTTCATGTTCTTCGGTAACTTTCCGCAGCTCCCTTTCCATGTTGTTGATTTTAACCTCCGTACTGGATATACGTGACTCGATTACTTCACGTAGTTGTTGTTGATCTAATTTTTGTTCCGCTGCCAGTTTTTCTTGTCGGGCCAACAGATCAGCAAGTTGTTGTTGTGGATCTACTTTTTGTTCTGCTGCCAGTTTCTCTTGTCGGGCCATCAGATCAGCAAGTTGTTGTTGTTGGTTGTTTCCTTGTTTGGCCATCATATCAGCAAGTTGTTGTTGTTGCTCTACTTTTTGTTCGGCTGCCAGTTTCTCTTGTTTGGCCATCAGATTGTTTCCTTGTTTGGCCATCATGTCAGCAAATTGTTATTGTTGCTGTGCCATCATTTCTTTCATCAACGCCATCATCGGATCAATCGCTGAAGCATTCTGAACCGGAGCTTCCTCCGGCTCTATGTCTATGACCTCTGTGTTTTCACCTGCTTCTTCTAAAACTTTACGCAGCCGGAATGCAAGTTCTGCCTTCGTTCCATGGATAGGAGCATTCCTCTTCCTCAACTCGTCCTTCAGCTGGGTCTGGCTGAGATCACTAATATTTACTGTCCTGACCATTGTTTCAATAATCCCACTTCTGACACCACTGTAACGACTCTTCGTTGGTTCTTTTCGATTATTGAGCAAATACGACAGTAAAAAGACGGATCTTTGGTTAACAGAATCTCAAACTTTATTTGTCAACAAATTACAGCAGCTTCCGTTTTTCCTTACAATAAATTCCAAGGTCTCCAATTTATGTACGATAAACTTCACCGCTTTTCCACAATTTGAATCAATAGTATTCGGAATCGTAAAATCTGTATTTACTATTCCACTAAGTTCAAATTCTTTTACTATTAGTACCCAGGCTCAAGTACCACCGATTATTCCTTAAACTTGCGAATATTTATAAACACTTTTAATTGCAAAAGTAAAAACTGGCTATCTGATATTCTGTTCGCTTATTTATATCGAAAAATAAATAAATCGAAACTTCTATAATCCACTAGAAATCAATATTACGTACTCCGTACATCTTGAATAGGCCACACCTATTTTCATTCATACTTGCATTTGTATTAGCGAACTCAAATTTAATTTATGCAAAATGTATTTGTTAAAGGGAGTTAACTTTTAATTCATCTTTGAATGTAGCAAACATTTAGGCGGAACGTATTGGTTATGTATGATTAAATTAAATTAACTCATTCTGGACGAAGTTTATTACAATATATATATATATATATATATATATATATATATATATATATATATATATATATATATATATATATATATATATATATATATATATATATATATATATATATATATATATATATATATATATATATATATATATATATATATATATATATATATATATATATATATATATATATATATATATATATATATATATATATATATATATATATATATATATATATATATATATATATATATATATATATATATATATATATATATATATATATATATATATATATATATATTAGACTGGTCGTTAAAAACTAAATTTTCCGAGACGCCCCCCAGAAAAATTCTTTGTGGTCAAAAAACCATAACGGCTTTATTTTTTTTTTTTTTAAGTGAAAAGAACACGTGCCGCAAAATCATCGAAGTTTATTTTTTGATAAAATTGTTAATATCTCATAAAATATGCAGATGTCAAAAAAAATCACATATTCATTTTTGCAGGAAATTTAATTCTCTACAAAAAAGGTCCACGTCATTTTTTTCCTAAAACCTATATTTCTGATGATATTTTGAAATAAAACTTGAAATTCTTCGAAACTCGTAAAACCAAATGATGAAAATTTCGACGAAAAAGTACTAATTTTGATTTTTTTTGTCAAGATTATTTTTTTATACATTTCATTCTATAGCATAAGAAGAAAATTAGGAGTTTTTCGTCATCTCTATTTTTATGTTTTTTAAAAATTACGAAAACTTACAAGTTCATTTTCAAAATATCATGAGAACTATACGTTTTCGGGAAAAAATGACTTGCACCTTTTTTGTAGAAAATTAAATTTCCTACAAAAATGGTTATGTGATTTTTTTTGACATCTGCGTATTTTATGAGATATTTGAAAAAATCTACGAATTTTTCAAAAAATCAACTTCAACGATTTTGCGGCACGTGTTCTTTTGATTTAAAAAAAAAAAAATAATGCCGTTCTGGTTTTTTGACCACAAAGAATTTTTCTAGGAGGCGTCTCGGAAAATTTAGTTTTTAACGACCAGTCTAATATATATATATATATATATATATATATATATATATATATATATATATATATATATATATATATATATATATATATATATATATATATATATATATATATATATATATATATATATATATATATATATATATATATATATATATATATATATATATCGTCGCTTTAATAATGAAATAACGTATGCCATATATACGTTGTTTTTATATAATGGGTGCGCTGCATTCCCCATAAGGATGTCTATAAAGTGGCATTTTAACATTTTCCAATTTTTTTATAACTGGGGGTGAAAATTAATATATTGTTAATTAACGTACATGCAAATTTGAATTTGGTTAAATATTGAAACAGCGTAAATGCATGTACGATATTTCAATTCCTACAGAATAATAACTTGGGTAAAATCAGTGTCGTATACTTTACATACATTACGATCGCCACACGAAATGGTAAATCTAAAATATTGTATAAGCATCATTCATTACTACATGATATGCCGGTTCATATAAATAAAAAATTGTAAAAATTTTATGCGTTAGTTCAATAATAATTAGTTTTAGACTTAATCGTACTTCTATGCAAAATGAAATAACGTATATGAAATATGAAATAACGTATAAGGTACCTGATTGACTTTTCACCTCTTTTTAGGTAGAAAAGCCAGCAGGTACTAATGTGAAATTTTAATATGCTGTGGGGAAATTAGTCAAGATTAATTGGTAGAAATTTTTTTTCCAATATCTTTATTCATTCAATTGTGCTGCCGAGTTTACGAAAATCAGAAAATCGAAAAATCTTTAAACCCAATTATCTCGAAACTACACTTTTGCGAATACGTTGTTTCATTATTAAAGCGACGATATATATATATATATATATATATATATATATATATATATATATATATATATATATATATATATATATATATATATATATATATATATATATATATATATATATATATATATATATATATATATATATATTAATTTTTTTTTTGTTTTTTCGTCTCCGCTTATCATATATAGTCGTTCGGCACAAAAATTTTTCCGAAATTCCGAGATGAAGCCCATTGCAATAGGTAGATTTTTATATGAAATCCACCTAAAATCATTGCTGAGATGTAATGAATAAGTCATTTCATCGAAAAATCAGCCAAACGAAAAAGGGCATACAAATAAAAATATTGTGAGTTGAAAAAAACCAAAGTATTGATTTCATGACCCAAAAGTGAAATTCTTACCCCCACTTTTTTCTAGAAAACCGCTGGAGAGATTTCAAAAATTTTTTTTTTATATGAAAAATATATACAGGTTATTATATATAAAAAATATATAAAAATGGGTATATATAAAATATATAGATGGGTAAATATAAAACGGGTATATATAACGGGTATATATGAAAACGGGTATATATAAAACGGGTATATATAAAAATATATGCAGGTATACTAAATTGGCATGTCCGAAAGGACGATGTGTTTGATAACTGTACCGGAAGTGTGTCAAAAATAGCAAATTTTCATATTTTTGGCTTAAAAAACGTTTATTTTCAGTGATAATGAGTAGTAAATTTAAATCTGGAGAAATCTGGATGATTTACATCCATGCGTAAGACCAAGACCTTGATTATTGTTTTAGAAGTAAGTCAAAAAAAATCTTTAAGTGTGTAAGATTGATTTCCATATATTTTGTTTCCCAATTTTTTGGAGTTTCTCCATTATGGGAGAAACATTACTTCGCTTTTCGACTAGAAATATATAAAACATAAAAGAAATTATTTGGATGATATGAAATGTTCTTAAATATTAACACACATGAGGTGTGTCAAAAAAATCGTCAAGTCTTTAAAAACAAGAAAACTTACATTGTTTTTGTTTAAAAAATGTTCATTTTAAAAGAAAATGAGTAGTAACATGGAATGTGGAGAAATCTTGATGTTAGATTATTGCATTATATGTTTGTCAAAAAATTATTGTCAAGTTTGTCAAACTTAAAATTAATTATTTGTATGGCATGAAATTTTATTATTACTTCATCACAATTTTAAATTGTGTGAAGTTTTGCAATCTATTGAGAAAAAAATCTTACATACCCGAAATTTTGTTTTTTCTTTTGTTTTGGACCATCTTAATAGCCAATAAAAATTTTGGTGTACGCTGTGTGTGGGTGGGTGTGTGGGTGGGTGACCTTTCTGCATAGGATCTTGATGAAACTTTGGCAAACGATACAGGTACACTTGAAAAAAGTAGATCTGGATTCATTTCAAATTTGGACAAAATGGCGGGGAGTCTCCCAAACGCCTGTAAGTTTAAATCTTGAATAACTTCTAACCCAGCTTATGATCTTATGGAAACTTGGTATATAAGGTTTTAGTACTGTTTTCAATATATCTGCATACCAACTTCTGGTTTGTCACTTCTGGTTAAAAGTTTTTTTTTCAGGTGTTTAGCCCTACTGTGGTCTACAATTACCGATCGATTGTCATGAAACGTTGGTAGAAGCTTTCAAACAACATGAGAAAAATATTATTAGCTTTTGGAATACATTGTATAAAGGGTGGAGGGGTCCAACATACAACAGGTGGTTTTTTCCTCTATGTTTTTTATGTTTATTTAGAGCATACAGCATTTGTTCGTAATTAAATTTTGATGAAACTTTGGAAAAAGATGCAAATATGTATGACAAGGAATGTCCATGATTGATTTTCGAGCGATAGTGAACAAAGTGGTGGGGGTCCTCTAAGCACCTGTTTTTTTGAAAGCTCAATAACATCTGTACCTGATAGTCGAATTGGATGAAACTTGGTCCATAAGCATTTAGTACGGTCATAGAAAAATAAACTATAAGAAGCATAATTGGTAAAAATTTTTAATTTTTACGATGGAAACAAAGGTGAAGAGTCTAGCATCAGTTTTCAATGATTGTACAATACCGACGTTTTATACCAGAATTTGATTATTTTGCTCAGAGCCTACATAAGCTTCCAAGAAAAGATAAAGCATTTGAATAGACCGAAAAGCAAGACGATGCGATTATGGAACTTCAATTAAGATTATGATATGCACCAGTTCTGGTTTATCCTATGCAATCTTAAATTTATATTAAATACTGAAACCAGCAATGATGGTATAGGAGGAGGCGAAAAGAAATCAATGAAATTGATGGAAAAAGAAAGTAATACCTTATTACTCGAAGACACTGTCCAAGCGATAAAAGGGATCATTGTGCAACCCACAAAGAATTGCTGACTATAGTGCTATGTGTGAAAAATTTCCACAAACACTTGAAATTCCATTTGAGTAGTGATCATAGAGCATTGAGTTGTTTATTACAATTTAAATACCCGGCGGGGTAGGGAGCACGATGGATCAAACGCTTACAGGCTTATGATTTTGACATTAAACATCGAACTGGAACTGCACATGGAAATGTTAACGAATGCCGAGTAGCATGCAAGCACTGTAACCGGGCTGAAAGCTAGGAAAACATTATT
The DNA here is from genome assembly GCA_963693315.1 of Diogma glabrata. Taxonomy (NCBI): domain Eukaryota; kingdom Metazoa; phylum Arthropoda; class Insecta; order Diptera; family Cylindrotomidae; genus Diogma; species Diogma glabrata. The sequence goes on from OY856186.1 coordinate 131,040,353, forward strand.
GACGTAAGGCTTACGTAAGTGAAATAGGAGAAAAACCTAGACAGTGTCATATTGGTCATAATGGAACAGCCTCTTTAAGTTCTAAGGGTAAAAGAATCAATGTTAGTAGTTGTCCCAAAAATAAAAATGCCTCAAGTTTTTAAAGAAATGTTATGGAGGAACCAGTGGCGGTCACCTGGGTATTAACAAAACCCTTGACAAAGTACGACGTAGATTTTATTGGTCAGGAGCATGTCAATTGGTAGTGGAATGGTGTCGTGGAATAGCTACTGCAAAAGGACCTATACGAATAAGTTATGGTAATATGAGGCAGTATAATATGGGAGCGCCATTTGAGAAAATTGCAATGAATATAGCTGGACCATTTCCGGCTACTTATAGCATCAACAAATATGTGCTAGTCATAATGGATTATTTTAGCAAGTGGCCAGAGGTGTGTGTCCCATACCAATCAGGAATCAAGAACCATAATAACTGAAGCAGCAATAAGCAATTAGATTCATACAGATCAAGAAAGGAATTTTGAATCTACTATATTTCAAAAATCTTTCAGATGCTTGGAATCAATAAATCCAGAACAACTGCTTCATATCCCTATAGCTGAGTTAAAGAGTTGATTTTCATGTTATCTGTTGATCTATCACATTAAAGGGTAGATTATGGAGAAGCATTACTTTGTTGAAGCATTAGAAATTGCAGTCCAGCATATGATCACACCGTACATTAAGATCGGTCTGATCGCCGAGATGTAAAATCATTGGGATATGTGAGGTGCAAGATTCCATATTTTTCCATGGCTTTTTTACATGAGTATAGATAGTGCTACTGTAACTTTTTTGGCTCTTTCTGTGATATTTGATTTCCAGGTGAGTCCACCTAAGTATTCAGCAAGTACATAGGTATTTTGCTAGTTCTGCAAGTGCAAGATCACTTCCTTCCAGAGCAATGGAGCCAATATCAGGGATCCTCTGCTTCCTGGTAAAAAAAATCACTACTGTTTTTGCAGGATTATTTTCTAACCCACATTTTTGGCCCATGTCAATTTTATTGCAAAAGTAGTTGGGACTGGCTCGTTTAATGTACTTTGACTAGAATCGCCACTTGATTATTTTATTCAATGCCAACCCCCCATGTTATTTGTTAAAGAAACCTAAATGGCAAGGTGACGGAGATTTATATCAAGATAAAGATATGAAAGTCAAAGATGTAAAACAAAATCAAATCAAGCAAAACAAAGATTCAAATTTATTTTAAGCCCTTTGAGTCTATAAAAGCTTAAAAATTCTAAAATGTTCATAAGAACTACTCTAATATAAGAATCACTCTAATATATGAACACCTCAAACTCATCTTCTTTTCTCCCGCTCTAGTGTGGCCCAAACCACATTTAATATTTAAGTTTTCGCACTTGAGAAGCTCTAGATTGTTTTCGAAAGCATAGTTCTTAAACAGCAAAAGTTCTTTTCGTTTATCGTTCTCAAGACTGTCATTCTAATTTTACCAGACTAAAGAAACGTTTTTCGCTAATTTTGAAGTTTTAAATCTCCTTGTGTCTTTAATATATTCAATAGCAACAAAAATAAAATCCGGATACCAACTTATAACAGGAAAAATACTAAACTTAACAATAGCATTTCCTTATAGTTTAACGGTAACGAATACAAATTAATCCAAATATAAATATTAATGCTGTTATTTGCATACTACATGTTATTTGCAAGAGTTATGATAGAACATAGGAGTAATTCTTGTATTCAATAGTCATTAGTGATGTCAACTATTTAGTTAACACACATTTGGTTATACCCCGGCAGCCTTTTGCACTAAGCCACGAGGCATCAATTTATCAAAACAAATGTTTCTAGCATAATTTGATATACTCATTGCCAAGGCATACCATCGCTAGTAAGGAGAGCGCCTTCGATTATCACACATTTGTAATAAGCTCATTAAATAAGACAAAACAGAGAGTTGCTTGAGCGGTCGAACCAATGATTCATCGCAAAAATAAAAGACTGTGTAAGCCGCAGTTCTAAATCAGAAACGTAATAAAAACGATTCACTGCATGCCCACGACTAATAATAAGAGGTATGCCAACGAATTCAATCAGTTCATTTTACACCCCAAAACATTGGAAAAACGTATAGGAAAATTTCAAAAACAATACACAAATTGCCATCTGATAGCTGAAAGCAATCTACGAAAGATTACGTATCAAATCTACGAAAAACTTCAAAGCTCTTATGACAAATAGTCTATCGCCAATTGTTCTGAAAAGAAATTGGGCTGCACCTTCATTCTTGCATGTCTGACTAATGAAAGATCAAACATAAAAGGTTTCGAAGTTTTAGAAGAAATTTTTACTTAAATACGGGTTCTGAATAAAGATTTTTTTTCTTCAATAAAACAACTTATTTCATTTCCATGTAAACAAACACAAAATATAAAATAAAATGAATATTTTAATATTGAACTTCTTCTTATAATTATTAACATAAAACTCTACAAATTTACTAAATAAATAGATAAACTGGAAATATATACGAAGATATATAACAAATAAGTTATTTATTTGACAACTCAAAAAAGTTTGCTATTTAAATTCCTAGTAAACGCCATAGCAACAACCTAGTGCGATGTTTTTTAATACTATCCTCCTAGTTTAGTTCATACTCAAACCAATTTTTTACTATACTAGCAATTTTGTATTAAACTAGGTAGTAAAGTTTAACTAGTGTTTACTAGTTTTTATACATATCGCCCATTGCATTCTTTCTGTCTTATATGATAGCATAAACATGACATGAATAAACATAACATGACAAATCATGTATTAGTGTTTCCTTTGACATGTTTATATAAATATATAAAGGTTTCTAGAATTCATTGATAATTTTGGTTTGTTTTTGTAAGTTAAAAATGGTCAAAATAATTTTTCAATTTTTGAAGAATTTGGGTTACGCGTTGTTGTTGTTGGCTACATAGATTGATATTTGATTTATTATTATTTATTATTATTATTATTTATTTTATCTTTCAAAATGCACCTTAACCATATGTTTAGGTTGTTGACTTTAGTCAATTTTTTTTGGTCAGAAATTGATTTAATTTGTTTTGGTTGTGTAGGATAAAAATATTTTTAAATTTCAAAATCTATGTATTAAAATTTGTATCAATTTAATGTTTTAAATTTGAATACATGAGTTCTAAAAGAATAGATTATGAAATTTAAAAATATTATTTTCCAATAATTTGTCTTATGATAACTTTAAACAAATTGGGTTTAAAGTAGTTATGCGGTTATTTGTTCTAAAAACTTTTTTACTTTATATGGCTCAAAAATACATTAACCTTAAAATTAATGTTTAATCATATCAAAGCGATACAGCAGCCAAATTCTGTAATTGTGAAGCGGTGAAGTGATAAGTTTTTTAATGAAAAGAAACGAAGAAATTTTTATCAGTTCACCGCTTCACAATTACAGAATTTGGCTGCAGTACAGTAGATCGTTGTTTGTGATATAATTATAACACCTGCAGCCAAATTCTGTGACTGTGAAGTGGTGAAGTGTTAAAAATTTCTTTATTTCGATTTTATCACCAAATTTTTATCATTTTAACATTTTTTGCGATTCTATATGCAATTTATGGGCGATGTATGTGTTAAAAAGTCTTATAGTAAGTAGGCCACTCACTAAATATCAAACGTCAATGCATAAAATTTTCATTGATTGTTTTAATTAATATAATTATTATGAAAAATCCTTTATTTATTATTTTCAAAATATAGTTATTTGTTTAACTAGGCAGCAAAGTAGTAGATTGACTGCCGCGGCTGATAGTTCATAGCCGAGCGCAGCGAGGCTAGGAATTCAGCCAAGGCAGTCAATCTACCTTGCTGCCGAGTTGAACATATAATTTTTTCTCCGATTAATTACAATGATATGTAATTTAATAATTATTACTTTAAAAATAAAGCAAAATTTTTAAAAATGAAAAAAAAAATCGCAATTGTTGGAAGATTTAGTTGTTATGGAAATGTAATAATAATTATAGTTTGACAAATTAAAAAATTTCTGCCAGATTCGTGGAAAAATATCTGTTTACTTCTATGAAGTATAATTATTTTGCTGCCTAGGCAGCAAAGTACTTGTTTTGCTGCCAAGGCAGGAAAAGTGCCACTTTGCTCACTGAAATAAGTCTGCAAAATTTATATTTGCTGTCTATCGGAGAAAAAATTATTTTTTGTGAACAAAATATAATTGTTGAGCGAAATTAATTTTTAATTGGATTAAATGAAAGATTTGTTCAATTAATTCATGCCGTCAGTTATGCAAAGACATATTTATGAGAAATGCTGAAATAAACGAGATGTCAAGTATATTGCTATTTTTTGCAGATAAGACTTATTTTGACTCTAGTGGGGTTATAATTAAGGTTCTAATCTAACAACAGGAATTTGTTCCTCTATTGTTCAAGAAATATAGATTTAATGAGATATTATAGAAAGAATTCTATAATATCTCATTAGAAGTATGTTATATTACCGTTCTGGATAAAAAGTAATATTTGGTAAATTTCCATCACGACTACGATAGCAGACGTCGATCTTTTTAACAATATTCTGAACACACTTCTGCATAATTGTTGAGATAGAGACAGATGACGTCTTCAATGGTATTGGGCTCTTGCATTATTTGTAATTGACAGTTTCATTTTCAAAAAACATGAAGTTCAAGAAAACAATACATAAACCTACGACAAACATGAGCGTTTTGATACATGAAATGTAAATCTAATTGACTGTATATACGTATATACATATAGATATATTAATTCCGAACTACGGTCTAAAACACATAAATACCAATCATTTTGAATAACACAATTTAAACATCAATTTAACTAAATTGTAGTTATTATAATTGTAGTTATAATTGTTATAATTGTAGTAATAATATAAGTAATAATATAATTGTTATAATTGTAGTTAAAGTTATAATTGTTAAAGTTATAATTGTAGTAGTAATATAGTAATAATATAATTGTTATAATTGTAGTTATATTTTTTAAATTGTAGTAATGGATTGTTGCAAGCTTTTTTGTTGAAGCCAACAAGTCAAAAACCTCTAACTGCAGAGGTTTATATTTATAAGAAACGGATTAAAATATTTCCACAAATTCTAAATTTATGTAGTTTTTAAAAATATTAGTATCCAAACGGCCGTTATAACGAATTAAAAATACGAATTTTTTTTCTAGTATAAAGCCTCTAGTTATTTAACCATGTGTCAGATTTTTTTGATTTACGAACTTATCCAAGATATTAATAAAACACACATGTTTACGGAAGGTTTTTTGATCTGGCTCTACAAATGCGACTGTGAGAGTGCCGGTTGATTCAAACGCATTTTGTGTTTTACAAGCTTTTTTGTTGGAGCCGCTCACTCAGAAACCTCCAACTGCAGAGGTCTTTTTTTTTAAAGAAACTGGTTAAAAAGGTTTCAAAAATTCTAAATTTATGAAGTTTTTAAAAAATATTAAAATCTAAACGGCCGTTATAATGGATCTAAAAAACAGAGTTTTTTTCTAGTATAAAGAAAAGCTAGAAACTAGCCTCTAGTTTCTTAACCCTGTGTCGGATTTGGCTGATTTACGAACTTATCCAAGATATTAATAAAACGCACGTTTTTAGAAAAGGTTTTTTGATCTTGCCTTACAAATGCGACCATGAGAGTGCCAGTTGTTTGAAAAAAAAAATTTTTTTTTGCAAACTTTTTTGTTGGAGCCACTCACTCAAGAACCTCTTACTACAGAGATCTATTTTTAAAACAAATTGATAAAAAGGATTCCAAAGATTCCAAATTTGTTAAATTTTTTAAAATATTAGTCTCCAAACGGCCGTTATAACGGTTTTAAAAAATCAATTTTTTTTAGAAAAAAGGCTCTAGTTCCTTAACCACGTGTCGGATTTTGTTGATTCACGAACTCGTCTGAGATATTAATAGAACATACATGTACAGAAAAATTTTTTGATCTACCTCAACAAATGCGACCGTGAGAGTGCCGATCGTTTTTATATATATATATACATATAAATTTTTTTTTTTGTTTTTTCGTCTCCGCTTATCATATATAGTCGTTTGGCACAAAAATGTTTCCGAAATTCCGAGATGAAGCCCATTCTAATTATAAAAACATTAAAGAAAGCTGGAGTATCCCAACAGACATAAATTCTGTTGTACGAATAGAAAAAGTAAAAAAATGTTTAGCGGAAGTGACAAACTGGAAGTTAAAATGCAGAACTGTTACAAATTATACTTTTAGTATATAAATCAAGTTTGATCAACGTTTCAAATAAACAGGTTCTCCGGAGGCACTCCATCAACTATCCCAAAATCGTCTAAAATCTAATAATTTCTTTGTTTTTAAATCTCCATCTTTTGTCAAAATGTCATCAAAATTGATTAATGAACGAAGTCTGTATGCTTCCAACAAACTTTTAAACTAAAGTGTGAAATGTCAGCAGTTGTATGGTGGAACACCGCCATACAACTGCTGACATTTCACACAAAAAATTATAATACAAATTTTTTTTTCCGAACTGACAAACCGGAAGTTGGTACGCTGAAATATTGGAAACAAGGCTAAAAACTTATATTTTCAAGTGAATCTGGATCAAATACAAAAGTTCCTTTAAGATGCTTTGTGTTTTTGTTTAATTACAAATATTTAACTTTCCGTAAAAATAATTAGTGGCCAATTTAAATCAAACTTCCTTCGAATCTAAATTCATCTACTACAATATTAAATTTTCTGAAGTTCGGGTGCTGTCCTTCATTATCGACTATCTGGATGTGGTCTAGAAAGAATTTTGCATGTTATTTGCATGTTCTTCAAATATGCAACCATACAACCCGAGAAGAAATTTGTCAGGGCTCATATATGGTCTATAACGTCCACCTTTGCCACAACGCTATAAATAATTAAAGAAGGTGTGGGACGGGCCTTTATCAACCTGGTTCTTACCTGGTTACAATTTTCTTTTAATACTTTCAATTTTTTTACCTAAACACAAAAACAATTAAACTTCACTGGACATAACATAACTCTTTAAATTTCTTTTACGTTATAAATTTTATAAACAAACTCTTTATTGAAAAAACCGTAGTTGTAATCGAAGTGACACAAACAAAAATTGAATAAATTAAATAAATTAGATAAATTAGTGAATTAGACAAAATAAATATATATAAATTAATAAATACGTTCTTTGCTTTTTTTCAATTTCCCAATTCGTTGTTATTGTGTTGATTTCCATAGTCCTTTCATGTTGTTTATAACCAATACAATAAATGTTTTTTTGAATTTCCAAAATTCAACGACTTTCAAAGGTGTTGCTCGTTCAGCAGATCCAAAACTAATAGGCTGATCGACAATTTTTCCTTCTCATATATTGGAAAAAATACAAGATGACCTCGTCCAATTTTCTCCAGTTTTTTTATATTTAATTTGGACTATCAGTTGGCTGCATTTTTTACTCATTTTCAAAATCTCCAAACTTTATAATTGTAATCCTGCTGCAGTTTGATACACTGTGTACCATGTTAACGCCGGTCGATATAATTATAATTTTCAAATTAGATCTTTTCCAACTTTATGTTGTCAACGAATACCTGAATGTTTGAATACTACACCGCAACGTATCATATAATATAACCTTCTCAGGAACGCATAATAATGTAATATTCTCAGGAACTTGCAATTTTCAATCAATGCTTGCTTGAATTTTCTTGATTTGTTTTGTTTGTTTGTTGTTTTCATTTGTTTAACGTAGAGTGATTATAATTATACTTATTACTAATAATTCAATTCAATAGATGGAATATTTATGGAACAGTGTGTTTTTTTTTTAAATATAATAAAATTGTTTGTTTCAATGATAAGTTTTTTTTGTATATAAATATAATTTAATTTTAATATTTTTTTAAACTTAATTCGAAACAGGTATGTTAATTAAACATTTTAACAAAAGGAAAACAAAAGAAATTAGCTTAACATTTTAAAATAATCAAAAGATTTAAAGCTCAGAACAAGAATACAGAAAAAATAGTTTATAAAAATAGTGAGTTTACATGACAAATAGTCTTACAAAAGTTTGCACGTTACATCACACCATTTCTGGGTTTTCGAGAGCATTTTGTTGCATTTTAACCCAAAACAACAAAAACCATAACCAATCTGAACGACAAAATGCTCTCGAAAGTTCCAGACATGATGTGGACACCTTCGATCGTGTACTCTCAACCACCAAGACATGCAAATAAATTAACACCAAACCAGTTAACATATAAATAGAACATGCTAGTAAGTAAGATTGTACTACAAAAAGAATATGTCATGCAAATAAATTAATAATGTTACAAAAAAAAAAGATGATTTAACATGCTAAACTCAAAAAAAAAAACAAAAAAATATACAAACACTACAAAACTTATGTCTAATATATAACATAAATATATCGGCAGGAAACATCCTCTTTTTTTTGTTTTGAAGGCTCGTCTGGGCAAACCAGGATTCTAAGCTGGACATAGCAGGGGCTCTTCTAAATTGTAAGCTATGTGACTGGCGCTTTTATTTAATGTTTCCAGCCGTAAATCACCATGATCCAAAAACTTAACCTAATTTGTAAACCAAAAATGTATATACCAAAATAAAATAAAAACCGAAACAGATAGGCTGATTAATTTCTTTTACTGAGCATGCTGTGGGCAAACCGGCTTACCCCAGACCTAACACAGCGCCCTCATACTTGAAATCTTGACAACTTGTGTTATACCTCAAGTATCAACCTACCGCATAACAAAAAAAAACAATAAATAAACTTTTTATTTGAACCTTTTTTTTTGTTTCCAAAACTTAACCTAATTTGCACTCAAAAGTGACCCAAAAAAAACAGGTAGAGTATTTAATTTATTTTTCCGAGCGCGCTATGGGAAAACCAGACTGACTGGACCTAACATAGCGCCCTCAGATGAAAAGCTGTGCGACTTGCGCTATGCTTCCATGCAATAACCTACCGCAAACATGAGAACTAAATTCCCAAAACCTAAGACTATCATGCCAACCAGGACCCAAAGCTTAAACTAACATGTCTAACGGTAATTAGAAGCCATGTACCCAAACTTATACTAAAATAAATTAAATAAATTACACATATAAATAGATAATAATTCAATCACCAGTTAGCCTAACATGTCCAACAGTAATTGGAAGCCATGTACATACAAAAGTTATACAAAAAATAAATTAAATAAATAACAAATATTAACACTTAATATTCTAACCATGTAACACCAAACAAAAAATATAACCTTACATGTCCAACAGCAATTGGAAGCCATGTAAACACAAAGATTATAACGAAAACTTATCTTAACATATAAATCCCCTGGAACATATACTAACCTAAAACACTTAACAGTTAACACATTAAAAAGGGAAAAACTAACATTAAAGCGGAGCAAAATATATATCTTAATGTCTTAAATTAAACATGGAACACATTAAAATGGAAACCTATATATATTTTCTTATAACACTAAACACAGAACACATTAAAACGGATAGTTATTTTCTGTCAACTAAATTTGAATCTTGAGTATGATTGGTTGTTGTCTGCATCCCGTTGTTGGTATTCGTCCGGAACAAGAAACATATGTTTTGATGCATTTCTAAAATTCGGTATTGTTTTATCATTTGGATGTTCATCAGAAATACGGTTAGGCTCTAGGAAAGAAACATTTAGACTATTGGAAGAAAGTCTTCCTCTACCTCTTCCAACATTCATTCGGTCAAATTGCTCTATCATATTTTGTGATGTGTGATTGTCATTCTTTTCACGTTCTATTGATGTTTGGATACTTTGGCTGGATTCTGCAAAAAAACTTCTAGTAACAGTAGGATTGTTAGCTACTTCTTCTTCTACCATGAATCCTGCCTGTTTTAACAGACTTTTGAGACCATCTAAAACTTCATTGTAGCCTACAAGGTTATTGTCCTTTAATCTTAGTAACCGATTTACCCATAACCCTGTCCTTGATATAATTATTTGTAAAAGGTCCCTGTCTTTCTTCTTCTCAGCGAGGGCAAGCTCATCTGTTAACATAACCAATATCGAACGTGCTTTATTTAATTCCTCTCCAGGATTATTAGGAGGAAGCATTGAAAATATCTCAGGTAGGTTACGTTCCTTTACTAAAGCATTCCTTAATGCAGATGTTTCGCTTCTTTTCGTACCCAAGCCTTCTACACCCCTGACGTAGAGCTCATATCTTCGTTCCTCTTCACTTAGATGTATTGGCTCATACATACACTGTTCCGCAGATGCCATTGTTTCTATATTCAATACAAACTATTTTACAACCGACTACTAATAACCAAATCCACCATTTATTTGGATTATATCAACATCTCAATTGTACTCACTACAATTAACACAAACAAATATTTTGCTTATTGACAGATATAATTATCACGTATCAAGAAAATAACACGCAGTAACAAACAAGAAGAACCAATAAGGTGGCCACAACAATCAATTAATATACAAGTCATTCCGGTTTGTGAACTCGTTGAGTACACAAGTAATTAAAATCATTTTTTGTAAATTAAATTGAAATATTTTTGTCAATTAACTGTGATAGAAATTCTTTATTTCTATACATAAATAATTCTAAATAACTGTTGTGAATAGTGAATAGTGTACTAAAAGAATCAATCTTAGCAATTGATAGTGATTGTGAAAACGATAATTACACGGCCAATGGGCCGTGTAATACTAATAATTCTTCTGTAGCAGCAGCCAGTGGAAAAAGATCTGGAATCGTATCAAGTATAAATACTTCTTATTCTACAATGAATAAAAAACTAAAAATGTTTCATCCAGCTGTACCAACTCAGAATAGATTTGAAATTCTGAATTCGCACTACTTAACTAAGAGTTTTAAACAAGCAAAAACTAATCAAATCGAAGAAATACCAAATTCTACTAACAGTGCAAATGCTAAAAATATAAACATAACGGATAATGCTGGTGACGAAATTAATTTATTACCATCAAAAAAAATTAAAATACCTCCAATTATTTCGCAATATAATCAAAACGAGTTACACAAATTAATGAAGGTAAATAATATTGTTAATTACAATTTAAAAACAATAAGTATTGGAGTTAAAATCTTTCTGTACAACACTAATGATTTTACTAAAGTAAAAGAAATTTTATCGCAAGCCGATAATGAGTACTATTCATTTCCTCAAGAGGAAAACAAAGTATCGAGGTTTGCATTATATGGATTATGTAATAAACTGGAAAGCGAAGTATTTAAGGATTTAGTAGAAGTGGGCCTCAATCCATTGCAAGTGAAAAAAATTCCAACTAAGAGTAAACGCTATGCTGATGACGCAGTCTATTTTGTTAACTTCAATAGAGGGGTTATTTCCCTAAATAAACTTCGCAATTTTACACGTATTGGTCATATGATATGCAAATGGGATTTTGTGCATAACACAAGGAAAGGTCCGATCCAGTGCCATCGATGTTTTATGTTTGGCCACTCTATTAATTACTGCAATATGAAACCAAAGTGTGTATATTGTTCACTAAATCATGGTGATGATGAATGTCCTGTTAAAGAAATAACTGCCAAACATAAATGTGTAAACTGTTCTAAAGATCATCCAGCCAACTCCCCAAAATGTGAATATAAGGACGAATATATTAAAATGAGAACTTTTTCCAACTCGAAGTCTTTAACTCGAAAAGCACAGGCCAGGGAGTACATGTTTCAACATGAAGGTTTTCCGGAACTAACCAGATCAATATTCAACAATCAGGATTTCAACCAAAATACACATGCCTCGAAACCAACGTTTTCTAGCTGCTTGCAAAAAAATTTTTCAACAAGTCAGGGTAATAATAATAATAATTTAAATAATTTATATAACTTTAATGAACTTTTTTCTATATTTTCGGAAATTGTGAGTAAATTAACGCAGTGTACTACTAAAGGTGAGCAAATTCAAGCCATCGCAGAAATTGCCATAAAGTATGTCGCCGGTCCATAGAAATGCCAACCTTAAAATTTCCACATGGAATTCCAATAGCTGTAGAAATAAGAAACACGAACTAATTAAATTCCTAGTTGATAATGATATAGACGTAATGCTTCTTACGGAAACATCACTTAAACCAAATATCGCAATGCATATTCCGGACTATAAAATTTATAGAAACGATAGACTGTACCAACGTAGAGGCGGTGTTGCCATCATAGTCAAATGTTCTATAAAACATGCTATCTTACCAGTTTTTAATTTCGAAGCCATTGAAAACCTTGGCATCCTAATTCATGATTTAAACAACATTCCAATAAAACTGTTTGTAGCTTATTGTCCTAGATCTAACAATGTTAACTTTCGTAATGAAATAACTAAAATAACTAACCGATCTGAATCGTTCATTTTAGGTGGAGATCTAAACTGTCGTCATCAATCATGGAATTGTCTCAGAAGCAACACTGGTGGCAGAACTCTATATAACTATCTTTCTGGGTCAAGCAACTCCATTATAGCTCCAGATAAGCACACCCATTATAGTGCAAGAGGACTTCCAAGTACTCTTGACTTTTTTCTTACTAACCGTCCAGAAGCCATCGTAGCAGTAGAAACTGAGGAAGTGTTAAATTCAGATCACTTTCCAGTTACTATCACAACTAATTTTCAGTCCCAAGCTTCTAATTTTGTTCGTAAAACCTATAATTATTTTCAAGCCGACTGGCCCCTTTACCGTGAATTCATTGAGGAATCTTCCAAATTAAAAGATAATGACGACCTCTGTTCTTCAACTCAACAAGTTGACCAACTGATAACTGATTTAACATCTACTATTATTGAAGCCAGAAACGTGTCCATTCCGTTCGTACCTGTTACAAAAACTGATAAGCTAGTACTCACCGACAATATTACTGCATTGATTCGCCTACGTAACACTACCAAACGACAATGGCTCAGATCTAGGAATCCAAATTACAAATCCATAGTCAACAGTCTAAACTCCGAAATTAGGATCGAAATCTTCAAGCTAGTAAATGTCAAATGGCAAAACAGGCTTCAAAATTTTACTAAAAATTCAAAACAGTATTGGAAAACCATTAAAAACCTGAAAAATAAATACACTTCGATTCCACCTCTACAAAATCCCGATAATACTCAACCTAGACTTTTTTTAACTAGCGAAAAGCTGGAGGTTTTTTCAAAAACATTTTCGGAAACATACTCATCATCCACGAACTCCACACAAGACCACGTTGTACAATCAACAATATCATTCATTGATAGTGCTATTCACAGCATGGACAACCGAGATTTAACAACAAACAATGAAATTCGCAACATTATAAGCAAAAGCCGACCATTTAAAGCTTCTGGATCCGACGAAATACCCAATATTTTATTAAAGCGACTTCCCGAGAAAGGAATTAATACCATTAGAGTTATCATAAACAGTTGTATGAACCTTGGCTATTTTCCTGCTTGTTGGAAAGTAGCAAAAGTCGTACCTATACTTAAACCAGGTAAAGATCCTACTTTGACCAGCAACTATCGACCTATAAGTCTGCTTTCATCGTTAAGTAAAATTCTTGAGCATGTCTTAAAAGCTCGATTGGTTGAGTTTGTGAACGATAATGATATATTTATTAGGGAACAATTCGGATTTAGAGCGGAACACTCAACAGTCCATCAAATACACCGAGTGTTTAACTATATCAAGAATAATCGAAAACTAGGTAAATCCACAGGAATGGTTCTGCTAGATTTAAAAAATGCTTTCGACTCGGTATGGATTGATGGCTTAATATATAAACTACTATGTGCAAAATTCCCCTTGTATCTCATAAAAATTTTAAAATCATTCCTTTATGAAAGGTTTCTGTACTGTTCTATACTGGGAACATCTTCCTTGACCGTTCCAATAAAATCTGGAGTACCACAAGGGTCAGTTTTAAGTCCGCTACTCTTTAACGTCTACTTGAATGACATTTGCAAAACCACAAACTGTGAGATTGCCCTCTTTGCCGACGATGCTGCCATATATACCTCGGATGAACTAGCTGAACCCATAATACTAAAACTTGAATCTTACCTTGATCTAATCTTACATTATCTAGATTTGTGGAAGCTAATAGTAAACCCAACTAAATGTGAAGCTATATATTTCACAAGATGTAGAGCAGCAAGAAAACTTCCTCAAAGAAGCATTACGATTATCGGCAATACATTAAGCTGGGAAAACCATGTCAAATACCTGGGTATCTTTATGGACCGTCGTCTTACTCTAAAACATCACATAAATCATGTTGTTTCTAAATGTGATAAACTGTTTAAGTCCTTTTACCCGGTTCTAAACAAAAAAAGTTCAATGAATTTCTCCAATAAACTCTTAGTTTATAAATCGATGATACTAACAACAATACTTTATGCAGCCCCAATTTGGTGGGATAGTGCCACCTCCCACAAAAAGCGTTTACAAGTAGTACAAAACAAATTCCTAAAACTAATTCTTAAAAAAAATGTTAGATATAGAACAGTAACCTTGCATGAAAAAACCAATATGAAACTTATTTGTCAATATGCAAGTGAAGCTCGGACGAGATATTTAACTAAACTACCTACTATTAGTAATAGTCTAATAAACCAACTGACTAATTTATAATGTACAATCTTTTTGTTTTTTTCTGTTGTTTTGTTTATTTTAAGTTAGATTAAATTAGTTAATTAGATTTAGGTTATAGTTTATCTAGAATAAGGGCAAGCCTGTACTCTATCCATAAAACTTATAAATATTAATATATAAAAACTTAGTTATTGAATACGCAATCTGTTGTAAAGTTAAGTTCGAAACTGATCTCAGATTTATTTATTGTAGTTGCAACCGAATATGTACAACCAGAACTATATATGCCAATAAAACTATTATTATTATTAATATACAAGAAAATTCATATAATTTATAATATTAGCAGATCAGTACAACAATGTATCATCAGACGTAAATAACACGAAAAAATAAGCAGTTGACATTTATATTCATATGTACATCAGTATTTATTATTAATAAAAAAAATTTATTTATTTCCACCTAACCAACCCAAAATTTAATATATTGTGCTGCTATATAAAAAAAACTTCCAAACTTTCAAAAAAAAAATACAGTGGTTTTTGTTTTTATATATTTTAAACGAAAAAATAAAATCTATAATAGATAAAGTTTTAATTGTACCTTCTATGATTCTTTTTTCATCCATCAATAAATACTGTATCCGTTATTCATCGATTTTTTTCTTGATGTAAAACACGTTCATATGTTGTTTCAACTATCTTACACTTTTAACTTTAATACAAAATTTTTTTTTTAACGAAACCAGACACAAAACTAATAAATATAATAATAAATTTTTTTTTATTAAACTATTCATGCACTAACCCAAAACCATTAATAAACTTAAATTAACTATTTTAACACTCACAAACATTTCACAAATATAACATAAATTTCACAAACATAAAATAACAAATATGATTTTGTTTTCGTTTAATTAACTTTTTTTTTGATTACTGACCACTGTTCTGTAAGCAGTTTTATAGAACGTATAACTGGACAATTGTATTTTTACAAAAAATTACTGAACATCACAGATAAATAATATCTTTTTCTTCTTTTAAATTAACATTTATATACTATATGTACAAAACACTTGCATGCACTTTAATCTGACAAAAAAAATGTATGATTACTTTTTAAATCACCATAACCACATAAACCACAATTAACACTAAATACGCTACTAAATTCATGCAAAACTTCACAAGTATAATAAATAATAGTTATATATTTTTTTTAATTCAATTAATTTTTGTTTTATAACTTTTTTTAAATATTTTATTTTTCACAACACTTAAATCTACAACCACTTATAACAACCAACAAATCACTATAATTTTAACACCACCTGTATCCAAAATAAAAACTAATCAATTAACCTGAAATATATTAACAAACACAATTTTTTCACAATATTCTAATTAATGAATTAACAACACAATATCCTAACCAAAATATTAAAAGAAACCATTCCCAGTAATCCAGTTGACAAAGATGTAGTTTTTTCTGGATATGTCCACCACAAGGAAATGCCAATTATAACGTCCACCTTTGCCACAACGCTATAAATAATTAAAGAAGGTGTGGGACGGGCCTTTATCAACCTGGTTCTTACCTGGTTACAATTTTCTTTTAATACTTTCAATTTTTTTACCTAAACACAAAAACAATTAAACTTCACTGGACATAACATAACATAAACAAAGCAAACTCTTTAAATTTCTTTTACGTTATAAATTTTATAAACAAACTCTTTATTGAAAAAACCGTAGTTGTAATCGAAGTGACACAAACAAAAATTGAATAAATTAAATAAATTAGATAAATTAGTGAATTAGACAAAATAAATATATATAAATTAATAAATACGTTCTTTGCTTTTTTTCAATTTCCCAATTCGTTGTTATTGTGTTGATTTCCATAGTCCTTTCATGTTGTTTTTGACCAATACAATAAATGTTTTTTTGAATTTCCAAAATTCAACGACTTTCAAAGGTGTTGCTCGTTCAGCAGATCCAAAACTAATAGGCTGATCGACAATTTTTCCTTCTCATATATTGGAAAAAATACAAGATGACCTCGTCCAATTTTCTCCAGTTTTTTTATATTTAATTTGGACTATCAGTTGGCTGCATTTTTTACTCATTTTCAAAATCTCCAAACTTTATAATTGTAATCCTGCTGCAGTTTGATACACTGTGTACCATGTTAACGCCGGTCGATATAATTATAATTTTCAAATTAGATCTTTTCCAACTTTATGTTGTCAACGAATACCTGAATGTTTGAATACTACACCGCAACGTATCATATAATATAACCTTCTCAGGAACGCATAATAATGTAATATTCTCAGGAACTTGCAATTTTCAATCAATGCTTGCTTGAATTTTCTTGATTTGTTTTGTTTGTTTGTTGTTTTCATTTGTTTAACGTAGAGTGATTATAATTATACTTATTACTAATAATTCAATTCAATAGATGGAATATTTATGGAACAGTGTGTTTTTTTTTTAAATATAATAAAATTGTTTGTTTCAATGATAAGTTTTTTTTGTATATAAATATAATTTAATTTTAATATTTTTTTAAACTTAATTCGAAACAGGTATGTTAATTAAACATTTTAACAAAAGGAAAACAAAAGAAATTAGCTTAACATTTTAAAATAATCAAAAGATTTAAAGCTCAGAACAAGAATACAGAAAAAATAGTTTATAAAAATAGTGAGTTTACATGACAAATAGTCTTACAAAAGTTTGCACGTTACAGGTCCTGATCAGGTTTGCCCTATTTCGGATCAGACATTGGTAGGGCAGCCTAATTGGGCCCTGATCATGAGTGTAACGCTTTTTCCCTATCAGATCCTGATTGAAATTACCGGATCACAAACTGATTGGGATAATCGGATCAGACACTGATTGGGATAATCGGATCGGGCTATCCGAATAATCGGATAGGGATATCTGGATCAGACCCTGATATATATTTATATGTTATATACATAAATTAATTAAAATAAAATAAGAAATTAAAACAAATACCACCTAAATCACTATTATTATAGTCTTTCAGTCGAGAAGCTTTCAGCACCTTTCAACTAGGGTTCAAATACGAAATTTCAGCTAGAAGTCAAATACGAAAAACCAAATCAGGGTCTGATATATTCAAATAAGGTTAACCCTAAAAGGGTTTTCTAAATCAGGCCCACATCAGATTGCCCTAATAATGCTTGTCCTTTCTGGATTGACCAGGACCTGATTACACCCTGACTGAATTCAGGCTTTCCCTAACTAATTTTTAGTCGGGATGCTGCAAATACTGAAATAGTGATAAATACACCGAAACGGTTATAGCAAGAACGAAATTGTAGCTATGTGTAAACAAAAGGATTTACGAAAATTGTTTAATCCAAAACCAATACAAGCTATTTTTTACTCATAAAAACTACAAAAATTTGGATGTATCAACAATATAAATAAACTTAAAAGGGATAACTGTTTTTATTTCGAACAAACAAAGCGTTACAACAACTAAAAAGCGATGTTGCTAAAAATCCCCTTTCCTTTTTTTTATCCTAGAGCCAAAAAAAATTAAAAATATAGCTGTTATTGACAATTAATTCAATGAATTATTTGTGATATTACATCACTCCGATGGAAATAATCCCATCATGAATAATAAGACTGAATCTAACAAAATATGGTGTGCAATTTATGAAATTTTTTTGCTATCCACAAAATTGTCGATCGATCTAGTTTCGAACCGATAAGAACTTTTTATTACACTTTAAAAAAGTATATCATTCTCATCAGGGCTAGCCGACTAGATACACTACACTACCAAAAAAATTTTTCGCTATATAAACCTAAAATAGGTCACTACTCTAGCGAAGTATAAGAAACCAAAAAACTTTCATAAACATATGTTTTTTAGATTCAGGTTTAGTCAATTTGTTTCTCTAGTTGATCACTATTGTTGTTATACTCTAACCAAGTTAGAATTGGATAACAAACTTGTATCGGTGAGAAGAAGATGACCATCTTCACTTGTGTCTATCGACACATTATCTACAATTAATTCAATGAATTATTTGTGATATTACATCACTCCGATGGAAATAATCCCATCATGAATAATAAGACTGAATCTAACAAAATATGGTTATACCATATTTTGTTAGATTCAGTCTTATTATTCATGATGGGATTATTTCCATCGGAGTGATGTAATATCACAAATAATTCATTGAATTAATTGTAGATAATGTGTCGATAGACACAAGTGAAGATGGTCATCTTCTTCTCACCGATACAAGTTTGTTATCCAATTCTAACTTGGTTAGAGTATAACAACAATAGTGATCAACTAGAGAAACAAATTGACTAAACCTGAATCTAAAAAACATATGTTTATGAAAGTTTTTTGGTTTCTTATACTTCGCTAGAGTAGTGACCTATTTTAGGTTTATATAGCGAAAAATTTTTTTGGTAGTGTATCTAGTCGGCTAGCCCTGATGAGAATGATATACTTTTTTAAAGTGTAATAAAAAGTTCTTATCGGTTCGAAACTAGATCGATCGACAATTTTGTGGATAGCAAAAAAATTTCATAAATTGCACACCATATTTTGTTAGATTCAGTCTTATTATAGCTGTTATTGGTTTGTACTTTTTGTCAAATCATAAAAATGTCAATAAAAATGTGTATTTAAGCGATAAATCCAACAAAATTCTTTTTGGAATGTAATTTTCAATAATTGGTTTTTGATTATTTCTGCTAGACATCTTTAATTACAACATATAAATCCTTCAAACCAATTTATTTGATTGACATAAATCTAAAATTCTAGCACGTCAATCAAATCGTTGTGATTTTTATATTATATATGTTACCTTGAGAAAACTAGCTTTAAGTGGTTCAACCGATTAATAGTGGTTTTTGGGGAAAAATAAATAATTAATCTAATTCTTCATTTCAAATGTTATTATCTCCAATTCTTCATTCCGAACAAATTCTTAAATAAAAAAATTATAGACGTATGTATACTACAAATCTAAAATTTTGGTTGATATGAAAATCAATAAGTAACTACCACAACCTAGCAATTTGGCTATAAATAGTAAAAAATTTAGAAGTTGTTCGGCATTTCGAGGCCCAGTTTAAACAAAATTTAAAATTCGTAAATCATAACTATATATTGAACTTTTAAACATGTTTATAGTTTGAATTATTGAAATTTAAAATGATTGAAATTTCAAGTAAGGACACGTATGTTGTTGCTCAATTTTAATATGCTATAAAAGCATAGTCATGATAAAGAAGTGAATGGACACTTTTACTATGATATGCAATTAATTTTAAATTATTTTGTTGCTTCGGAAAATTATATGAAACTTCAAAAACATATTGATAATGACTTTACCGCGATCTTTGCTCTTCAGGTTATGAGCACTTACAAAAACTTATTTTGTTTGGTTTGTAAAAAAAACAAAAATAATGTAAGAATTACTTAATATTTTAATTAAATTTTATTACCACCAATAATGGTATTACAAACATAAATTGGTAGTAATAAAATTTAATTAAAATATTAATTTAATTAAGGTATTACGGTTTTTACGTTCAAATTAAATTATTATAATAAGAATTACTGTTGAAATCCAAATATAAATTGTTTTTTAATTCTAATTTAAAAATGCTACAAATATAACTAAAAAAAAAACAAATTTGTTGATGACATATTTTTATTATTTAATAGGACTTCTCGGCAAATTGAAATTTTCAAAAATTATTTGAAAAAGATTAACAAAAAGGTTTACTCTTGAAATTCAAAAAAGTTCAAGCGGCACGTATACCCGCTAGAAATAGGTAGATTTCGAGATCAGACAGTTTTGTGTGCCAGTAGAATCTGATGTATCAGATTAGTTTAAACAAAACAAACTAATTTCAAACAGATATCGAACAAATTTTAAAAAGAAAATTAGCTACCTATAAGCAAAATTAAATCTATCCAAATTTACAACAAACAAATATCAAATCTACCACAGAAAATGTGTGTGACAATTTATGACACAAACCTACTCTATATCATATATCGTGCAATTACTGCAAAATATCAAAATAGTTTATTTCTAAGAAAAAAAAATTAATTTCTTCTATTCAAATCTTTTATTTTTTGACTGTTATAAGGTTGACAATGACTGTTATAAGGTTTTTGGAAATTGTAATTGGGGATTGTTGCAAACTCAATTGTTGCAAATTCATATATAAGTTTGGAAAATAATTTTAAAGTTTTATATATTTGTAACAAAGTCCTCTCATGGATTCAATGGAGGAGTATGAAATATATAAAGCTATTAAGAAGTCACCATTTTTAATTTTTAATGAACAACTATCATTCAGTTCTAATATTTTGTACAATTTATTTATAAATTAATATTTTTCTTTGTTGTTATTGATCTTGTCGTATTTTATAATTTTAATCTTTTCATTTTTGTTTTGATTTTATATATTTGATTTAGTATGCATATTTTTAGAAACAAACTAATTTTTTAAATAATATTGTCATAAATATAAATTTTTTACTGAAGATAGATATTTATATCTGAAACCGGTCTGATTTATATTTTTTAAATAATTTGTTAGTAAATAAAAAACATTTTTATTACATTAAAAAATTTAATAATTGATTAATTAAATTTGTTAAGTAAAAAGCTTTTTTGATATGTAACTTTTCGAGTAATTGAAGAAAAAACGAATTTGAAAGATTTTAAAATGATTGTTTTGTAAATAGTATTAGGAGTAAACCATATTGTTACGTTTTTCTAACCTTACTTCGAATTGGCCTTACTCACAATTCGATAAACGAAATTCCCAAATCACTTTCTGTATTCGATCACTGATTAGTAAGCACAAACACCAGGTTTTATTAAGTATTTAACTTGTTCCACAACAAAAGGATAACAATACAGCAAACAATACAGCAAACAATATTCCTAACAAGAATATTCTTTCAACTGCTTCAGAAACTCCAACGATTTATTGTAAAAATTTCCAGTACACAGCGTTTAAAATAATACACAAAATATTTTCACTTAATAGCACTTAAAACTTTATTTAAAATCTACTCTTATTTATAGTTTATACGATTTTATATACACGATACAATGTTTCCTTTTCAATTCATTCAATTTAACATAATCACATATTTACACTGTCGCAGTTAGTTTTATTTATCACTTTACACCATCGCAGGTCTAAAATAAAACTATCTATTCTACAAGAGGTAATTTCTTATATACGATTGTGCATAATTTCTAGATATGTAATTCGAGATCACTTTTTAGAAACCTTGAGAAAATATTAGAATATTCGATTATTTTACGTTATAATGATTTGATTGATATAATCATTCAATTTTATTTATTGTCGAACCAAGTTCTAAAAATACAACAATAACAATATTCCTTTCATTAATTTGTTGTTGTGTTTTGTTATGATTTTGCTGTAATCGTAACAATATTATCTACACTGAGGAAAAAATTCAAGTATGTTTTTAGACCACCGCAACCATATCGTAATCTAACCGTAAACTTTCCCATAGAATTAAGAGAATTGATAAAATCAAAGCGCCAGGACGTAAAATCTGGCATACAATTCGATCTCCAGAACACAAAGTTATCTTAAATACGGCTAGACAACTATTAAAGAAGCAGAAAATGAATTAATTAATAGATATCTTCCAAGTGTCTCTTGGGATTAAAAACTGAGTATTTACTCTGAAAAGCAACAAAGGGACTCAAAATACTTTTATCCCCCACTCTATTTTTAATTTATATCAACGAACTTTCGAAAATCACCAATAACCAAATAAATAGTTTTGCAAACGACAGTACACTGCACAAGTCATTCGTTCTCCTATCAAAGGGTAAAATGCACGCACGAATAAACCTCACCGGGAAAGACGCTGCCATAAGTGTAAACGAAGACCTAGAAAAGTTATCGATTGGGGTGACAAAAATGTGGTCAGTTTTAACTCCACCAAAACGCAATTATTGATTGTTTCCAGATCAAAAACCGAGTTCCTCAATGATATATCAATAAGGAAGTGTCATGAACAAATAGACGAATGTAAGGTCGTTCGTTTATTAGGCGTAACAATTTCCAATGACCTACTCTGGAGTGAACATATAATGGCAATGGCAAAAGCGCATCAAAAAACTCGGCCTACTCAATATTTATTTATTTATTTTCAAAAGAAATCTATAAACATGATTCTCATAATAAACAAAAAAAACTGAAATGTTTACAAAATAAAAATAGTTAAAATATAAAATATTAAAAATAATTATTAAATTATAAAAATTTATAGAAAACAAATTAATAAATAACAACAATTTTACCTAAGATTTGCTTAGCCGTCTATAATTAAAAATAAAATACATGACATATGAATATATTTTAAAATAAAAATACAAAAACATAAAATAGAAATAAATATATAAAATTAAAATAAAAACAAAATTATAAATTACTTATGAAGTAAAATGATAATAATTTATTGTTGAATACAATCCGTAATCCCAATTTTAATAATACAAAATTGTAAATAAATATTTTATTTTCCATTGTAATGGTGGGAAATAAAATTTTTAATTACAATTTTGTATTATAAAGTAAACTTAAAATATATAATTTAAAAAAGGTATTCAGAACGAATTTGTTAAGGGTTGTTTAATTGTAGGTAGTGTTTTTTAATAATATTTTTTAAATTTAATCTGTTTATATTGAAGTCAAACTGTTTATACTGAAGTTCTCCTTACATTCTTGAAAATATATCATATAATGTTTCGGCTAAAACCTTACGCAAGCATGAGTTTTTAAATATTGAATTTCATAGAACTAACTATGGTATGCAATAACCAATTAACGCTATGGCATCCACTTTTAATGATACATCCGATCATATCATTAAAAGTGGATGCCATAGCGTTAATTGGTTATTGCATACCATAGTTAGTTCTATAAAATTCAATATTTAAAAACTCATGCTTGCGTAAGGTTTTAGCCGAAACATTAAATGATATATTTTCAAGAATGTAAGGAGAACTCATATGTCCGTTTACGATGATTGCCAAGAAGCACGATGATAGAAGTTTTCTACTATCTTCAAGATTAAGAATGTTGAATGTGTGGCATCTTTCTAAATAGGATGGAAGCAGTACCGCCGTTTAGAAGGAGTTCACACTCATACACACGTACAGTAGAATTATATATACAGATATATATATATATATATATATATATATATATATATATATATATATATATATATATATATATATATATATATATATATATATATATATATATATATATATGTATATATATATATATATATATATATATATATATATATATATATATATATATATATATATGTATATATATATATATATATATATATATATATATATATATATATATATATATATATATATATATATATTATATATATATATATATGTATATATATATATATATATATATATATATATATATATATATATATATATATATATATATATTTATATATATATATATATATATATATATATATATATATATATATATATATATATATATATATATATATATATATATATATATATATATATATATATATATATATATATATATATATATATATATATATATAGAGCAGTTCCATACGAAAACGATTTCTTGTTGGACGACCCTTTTTTTATTGCAATTTCACCATGCTTATTCGTTAGAATATAAAAAAAAAATTATGTCGTGTTTTTTTTTGCTTCCTTCTCTCTCCGATCTCTCGTGGTTCTCTCTTGAAAATTCAACGATTATGGCTGCAGGGTCAACTTTAAGAGTTTGTTAAAAATGAACGGCTTAACGGATTTTAACGATTTATATCTCGTTTGGAAGATAATTTAATATACTTTAATATAAAAATAATTTAAAAAAATATTTTAGGACAAAGTATGGTCAGAATACTACAAGTAATTTTATTTTTTAAGTTTTTTATCAAAAGGGCCTTATCAAAATTTTTATTTTATTTATTTTTTAAATCTTCAATTTATTCTCTTTTGAATTAAAAATAAAAAAATGTGACGTCAACGAACCGTTTGGCCAGGAAAAATCGTTAGAGTTAACTCGATTTTATTTTTTATTAAACTATGACCTATGTACTGGGTTATTACACTATATTATCAAGCTTTCTTTTCGCTTTCTCACCTCTAAGACTATTGTTTGAGTAATTTAATTTAAGTAATTTAATTTAACCAACTCAAATAGCAGTTGGATTTACGCATAATATTTTTAGCAATAAATCTTTGTAGTTGTCAATGGATGTATCAAATATATGAAGTGTTGTCATGGGTTGGAAGATTAACTTTATATTTTGATGATACATACAAGCACATACAGAATGTGTACCATTCCTATCCAAAACTAAAATACATTCTTTAGGGCGTAGTATCGTTGCAAATTTAGAAAAACCAACTTTAATTTCAGGATATTTTTCTTTAAAAATTTGAAATCCTTCTTTTAAATTGAAAAGGAAAAGTCTGCGTTGCTTTGATATAGTTAAACTATCCTCTAGTAGTTCTTACGCAATCCCGTTTACCAGGACAAGCCCGACTATTCTCATCGTCCAAATAAATAGGTTGTTTTATTTTAACTGTTTCTTCACTCAGTGTTATTGATCCTAATTTCTTTGAAGAAGTCACTAAAACACCTCTTTCTTTAATCAATAAGTTACTTCTTCTCGCCATATAAAGTGATACATTAAATTCTGATGCTATTTTTCGGATAGACTATGACATCGGTAAAGCAGTAAGAACCAAATATTTTTCTGAATTGCTGGTTGTTGTTCGCATTTTATCTTTCAATTGCTGAATTATTTGTCCTGCATCATTCTCTTCACTGTAACTTTCATTTGACTGTTGAAATATTTTTGAAGCAATGACATGCGTTACTGTTTCCAATTTTCTCTTTTTATATGTTTTACTCCTTAGCCGTCTGTTTGAAATAGGACTTTTTCTATTAAGTAATAGTTGCGTTTAAACTGCTTATGGATTTATTCAATTAAAATTCAAATTCATTTATATCTATACTTCGATTTGTTGACTCAGAGCATGTCGAATTTGTTTCTTTTTCTTCACATTGTGAAGTTGATGGTCGTGGATCAGGTTGATTTTTTATTGCAGCTGTTCGAATTCTTGTTTTCTTAGTTAATAAAAGTTCACTATCTATATTAAGTTGTAAAAATTGGGCATGTTCCAATAATTTGGCCGAAACTTTAAGCGTTTTTACTTTTTTAGCATGTTAATTTAATTTAAATGGATTGGAGCAATGATTACGCATTTTAATATGTTACTTCCTTCTGAACTATTTATTGAGAACTAAGTCAAAGAAAAGAAGATAAACTTTTCACAAAAACTGCTGGAGGGAATGAAATAGATATATGGATTTGGTAAAATCTCTTTCTTTCAAATTGAAAATATTATAACCCAGTACATAGTGTAATGAAAAATAAAATTGAATTAACTTTAACGATTTTTTCTGGCCAAACGGTTCGTTGACGTCACTTTTTTTTATTTTTAGTTCAAAAGAAAATAAATCGAAGATTTAAAAAATAAATAAAATAAAAATTTTGATGAGGCCTTTTTGATAAAAAACTTAAAAAATAAAATTACTTGTAGTATTCTGACCATACTTTGTCCTGAAATATTTTTTTAAATTATTTTTATATTAAAGTATATTAAATTATCTTCCAAACGAGATATAAATCGTTAAAATCCGTTAAGCCGTTCATTTTTAACAAACTCTTAAAGTTGACCCTGCAGCCATAATCGTTGAATTTTCAAGAGGGAACGACGAGAGAACGGAGAGAGAGGGGAGCAAAAACAAAATACCACCTAATTTTTTTTTTATATTCTAACGAATAAGCATGGTGAAATTTAAATAAAAAACTATGAATCCAAAAAAACGCAAAAAGTGATCGCTTTCGCGTGGATCTGTTCTATATATATATATATATATATATATATATATATATATATATATATATATATATATATATATATATATATATATATATATATATATATATATATATATATATATATATATATATATATATATATATATATATATATATATATATATACATATATATATATATATATATATATATATATATATATATATATATATATATATATATATATATATATATATATATATATATGTATATATATATATATATATATATATATATATATATATATATATATATATATATATATATATATATATATATATATATATATATATATATATATATATATATATATATGTTACGGTCAAAGTGTTAAATCGGCGATTATATACAATAACCGGTTAATATATATAATCGCCAATGCATTTGGTTAATATATGAAATATCATTGATATATGTGCAATTTAACACTTTTACCGGCTATTATATATAATTACCAATCGTAGTTGGTAAAAGTACTAAATTGCTTTCCTTTAATTAGTATATATTTATAATAAAATGCTTTCTTAAAAAATTCGTTTGGTCTTGACTGTTTTTATTTTTCAGAGAAAGAGATTTCTCATATTATTTCTTTTTAAAATAACTGTACAAATTTCTCAATTTTTGCGTTTTATGTAAATCCTAGCGCACGCATCTTAAAAACGTTATAGTATTGTGGTTTATAAAGTGATTTGTAAGTAATTTAGAGGAAAATTTGTGTTCATTGTTTACTGAAGTTATTTTGTTTTTATATAATTTAGTTATACATTTAACATGGAAAACTGTCGTGATATAATGATGGAGAAATTCAAAAGTAAAATTTGTTCCGTTATATAAAGCAAACGACATAATACTCGGATAATAGCAAAACTTAAGTTTCAAAAACTAATAGATCAAGTAACAGACAGCAAATCGAAGTCAAAACGCAAACCTCCAACTGATTATCATAGACTTAAA
This sequence comes from Diogma glabrata, assembly GCA_963693315.1. Classification (NCBI taxonomy): domain Eukaryota; kingdom Metazoa; phylum Arthropoda; class Insecta; order Diptera; family Cylindrotomidae; genus Diogma; species Diogma glabrata. The sequence goes on from OY856186.1 coordinate 131,068,113, forward strand.
CGTTTTGATATCATGAAAGTAGGGGATCATACTAAATTATTTCTCCAGTGGTTGAAGGCAATACAAATATCAAGTACTATGTTCATGCTGATGAACTGTTTCATGTTATTCACAAAACACATATAGAAATAGGTCATGGTGGTCGGAATAGGATGATGAAACAATTGCAAGACAATTATAAAAATATTACCACGGAAGAAGTAATCATATATTTGAATTTGTGTGAAAATTGCCAGAAAAAATCAAAAACTCCGAGAAAAGGGTTAGTGGTAAAGCCAATAATTTCCAGAGTACCCGATGTAGACAAGGCCGGAACAGATGCGAGCAGTTTGTTAGCTGCACTCAATAAAATAAAAGTCACTTTTACAAAAATTTTATAAAAATACAACACACAAAATTTTTAACTACAATTTTTTTCCTTCAAATCCAAAAATTATTTGTAAATCAAATAAACTTTTGGTTTTTTCAACTAATTTTTTTGTAATTTACAATATTTTTGGTAAACTTGTGAGTTGTATATTATAAAAAATTTGTAAAATTTACTTAGTTTTTTTTTGAGTGTGTAATAAATGAAATTGAAAATCACTACTATCGTCTTGGAATCAAAAATGGAATATTAGCGCAAATGTATACCCGAAATCAATTTGTAATATGTGAAGAAAAATTTTAAAATTGAAGATGTGCCAGGTTCAAGGTTTTATATTAAATTTCGATCACCCAAAATTCGTTTAGCAAGTTTTCGAACACAGTTCGAAAGGGTCAGGTTGAAAACAGATGCAGTGCCCCAAACTAAAATAAGCTACATACAAGGACCGATATAGAACTTATATGGGTGGAGTAATTGATATTTGGGGGTTAGGATTGTAAATGTTTAGCTAAAGCATAAACTGTGTGCTATTCCTACGTCCTACGACCACTACCGCATCTTATACTTGTCACCAAGGGCTCAATCCCCCTCTTTTTTAGTGACCTAAGGTTACTGAAATCTATTGCAGGCTTAGTGTTAACGGCAAAATCCTAAATGGGTTAACACTTTCATCACAGGAAAACAACTTCGTTAAAATTAGGAATCACAAAAAGAATATCAGTCCCAGACAACAAAACAAAATTTTACCCGGACATGTAAAAGGACCAGACTACCGTATAGTAACAAATGATACTAAAAACAATCTAGAAACAGAGGAAACAGTTTGAGGTAAAGAACGGATATCATTACTCTGCAAGACATACAATAATCGGAAAACAAGATTTGGATAGTCACTCTCCATACTGTAGAGGTCATCAATCTCGAAGAGAATTTGATACAGATTTCCTTGTGAGTGCAGGCAAACAAGAAGCCGTGATGAAATTCATCCCGATAGGATCGGCTACCTATGGGTACGCAGAATATACAACAATATTGTACTGAAGCTAAGACCGTTGACGGGAAGGATACTTTCTACCTAGCTCTGAAAGAGGTTATAAAAAACAGCAACACGCGACTTCATTATGGTTCTTGGTGACTTTAATGGGCAGGTTGGAAGAGATATCTCTTATGGAAATGGGGTGGGTCCCAACAGCCTGCATTTGAATTCGGATGATAATGGTGAGAAAATGATCAAATGATCAAATGAATTATTTGATGATGCAAACGGAGTTTGCATCATCAAATAATTTGAGAATTGCCAGTATATTCTTTCGGCATCGATCGATTCATAAGCAGACTTGGGTCTCACCGAATGGAAACACTTGAAATCAAATTGATCACGTTCTAGTAATAGAACGTTTCTTTTCGAGCGTTCTGCGTTTCGAGCGTTTCGTCTCCTTGTATGTGCTACGATAAGGTTCCACTTCCCAAATCCAGGCATTCCAAAATTTAATAAACGGAAACGTTTTAACATCTCATCATGAAAAAATGCTGAAACGGAAGAGAGATATCAAAACCATATTGCTGAAACATTGGAAAAATTAGAAACCATTTAGGGAGACGTCGATAAGTCATGGTATTAGCTCAAAGATGCTGTTTTAAGCGCTGCTCAGTGAATACTTGGACGACCACAAAACCACTCCCAGAAGCCATGGAGGAATTAAGCATGCCTTGACGCTATTCAACACAAAAGAGATTGCTATCTGAAGTGTCTACAAGGACGTAGACCTTAAAAATATTTTAGATACTTGGGCCGCTTATTTTGAGAATCTTCTCAACTTAAGTGACCAGCAACAAGTCAGGCGACGGGCAAAGCTTATTTGTGCATCAAAGGTACATGTGGACGAACCAACCAAAGAGGAAGTTGAAGCGGCGCTGTCAAAATTAAAACGCAATAAAGCACCTGGTATCGACGATATAACATCCGAAATGATTGTACATGGTGGTGGTGAAACTCTATCCTTAAGATTGTTTAAACTTGTTCAAAAGATCTGGAGGACTAAAACTATGCCACAAGACTGGAACACAGCTATGCTTATACCAATCCATAAAAAAGGTAATCGCCTACATTGTGCAAACTACAGAGGAATCGTTCTCATTTGCACAGCATATAAGATCTTTTCCTACATTTTGCTATCCTAAATCAATCCTTTTGCTGAACAACTGTTTGGAGAATATCAGTGTGGTTTCCGGCGGGGCCGAGGTACTACCGATGCACTTTTCTCGATAAGAATGATTTTGGAAAAGTGCCGAGAGTTCAACATACCTGTGCACCAACTTTTTATTGATTTCAGGCAGGCCTACGGCTCTCTCGAATTGAGGGAGTTGAATATTTTAAATATTTTGGATCAATGCTTGACTCAAACAACAGCATACTTACAGATATAAAAGATCGAATCGCTTCAGGTAATCGATCTTTCTACTCAATTAAACTTCTCCTTGTATCACCGTATGTATCAACTAACACCAAGCTCAAGTTATACAAGACATTGATTAGACCGGTTGTGATGTGTGGGTGAGAAACGCGGACCCTTACACAAAATGACGAATCACATTTATCTGTATTTGAGCGTAAGATCCTACGCTACATTTTTGGTCCCTTAAGACCACTTAAGACAGACGATGGAGAGTATAGAAGCGTATAACTATGAGATCAGACACCGTCTTTAGGATCCTGATATAAAAGGTTGTAGCCGTTCTAATAGGATTGCTTGGTTTGGGCATATTATACGATATGATTCACTGTCTGAAATGATTAGAAAACTGTACGTTAGTACCACAGAGAGTGGGCGACCGCGAGGTAGACCACGACTACAATGGGAGACTGACGTAATAAACGACCTTAAAAAAATCGGCTGCCATGGTAATTATGACGCTGTTGCGAATGACCGTGGTGAATATTCAAAGCTGATTAGCCTGGCAACGCTCCTACAAGAAGCATGAACGCCTTAAAAAAAAAATTAGCATGATGCTCAAGATCTTGTATACACACAGGAACCGTAGGCAGTAAAAGATTAAAAGGTCTACAAACAAACAAAATTACAAAACTGATCTATTTTTCAGTTGTGAACCGCTAGAACCGCGCTTCTCTTCAAGAAACACCTTAAAAAATATTTCCGGTAAATGGATTTATCTGCAGAGATCTTACAACCGTGCAGATAGAAATTCATCTTCCTCAAGGTGAATTTTGTAAACTAATTTTAGCTTCTGCATACTTCCCAGGGGATGAAGACGAAACTCCACCAGAAGTGGTCAGGCAACTCATCAAGTATTGTAATAATAACAAAATAATATTGTATGATGCTAACGCTCATCACACCGTGTGGGAAACTACTCAAAAACCTCTCCATTTAGCGTTTCAAGAAAATATTTCAAAATCACAAATTCATATTTCTTTCAAAATTCCAAAAATATTGTAAAAATTAAATAAAATAAAAAATTCAAACTTTTTTCAAACAAAATTCTAAAAATATTTCAAAAATTATTATAAAATCAAAGATTAAAACTTTTTTCAAAAATTCTAAAAATATTGCATAAATTATAACAAAATAAAAATTTTAAAAATTATAATAAGACCAAAAATTTAAAATTTTTCAAAATTCTAAAAATATTCCGAAAACTCTTACAAAATCAACACTTGAAACTTTTTTCAAATTCAAAAATTCTATTTTTTTTTCAAAATTCTAAAAATATTCCAAAAATTAGAACAAAATCAATAATTTAAACTTTTTCTAAATTCTAATAATATTCCGAAAATTCTTAAAAATTCAAAAATTCAAACTTTTACAAAAATTCTAAAAATATTGCAAAAATTATAACAATATCAAAAATTGAAACTTTTAAAAAAAAATTATAAAAATTATAATAAAATGAAAAATGGCCTTTTAAAAATTAAATTTTTTTTAAAAAAATTGGCTAAAAAAATAAATGAAATCATTTTTTGGCACACATGACATTATTTTTTTGACAAACTTATAATGCCATAATTCTCTATAATAATAATAAATTTTCATGTCATACAAATAATTAATTTTATTTTTTTCCAAAAAATTGGGTAAAAAAGTAAATAAAAATCTTTCTTTTGACACACTTGACAACATTTCCTGACAAACTTATAATGCCATAATTCTCAACAATAATAATAAAATTTCATTTCAAACAAATAACTAATTTGATTTTTTTCCAAAAAATTGGGTAAAAAAATAAATAAAAATCTTTCTTTTGACACACTTGACAACATTTTTTGACAAAATTATAATGCAATAATCTAGTTTTTGATCTCACATACCAATCCCTACCATCCAGATTTCTCCACATTCTTTGTTCCCACTCATTATCAGTTAAAATGAACGTTTTTTAAACAAAAAATATGCATATTTCCTGGTTTTGACATACTTGACGATTTTTTTGACACACTTTCGGTACAGTTATCGAGCACATCGTCCTTTCAGCTCTTACCATTAAGTGTACCTATTTGTAGAATTAAAAAATTTTTAAATCCCTTCTGCCGTTTTTTAGATTTCGGCGGTTATGACAGACGGCCGGGCGGCCGGCCGGCCGGCAGACCGACATACATTTTTTTTATGTTTTTTAGAATCAGTAGGTCCTAAAACGTCGAGAAATGCCAAAAAAGTAGGGGTAAGAATTTCACTTTTTGCTCGTGAATGTAATACTTAGGTCCTTTAAACCGAAGTAACAATATGAGAAATATCTTTCTCTGAAAAATAAACACAGTCAAAACCTAACGAATTTTTTAAGAAAGCATTTTTATATAAATATATACTAATTAAGGAAAGCAATTTAGTACTTTTACCAACTACGATTGGTAATTATATATAATAGCCGGTAAAAATGTTAAATTGCACAAATATCAATGATATTTCATATATTAACCAAATGCATTGGCGATTATATATATTAACCGGTTATTGTATATAATCACCGAAATTAATACTTTGACCGTAACATATATATATATATATATATATATATATATATATATATATATATATATATATATATATATATATATATATATATATATATATATATATATATTTATATTTATATATATATATATATATACATATATATATATATATATATATATATATATATATATATATATATATATATATATATATATATATATATATATATATATATATATATATATATATATATATATATATATATATATATATATATATATATATATATATATATATATAAATTTTTTTGGTTTTTCGTCTCCGCTTATCATATATAGTCGTTTGGCACAAAAATTTCCGAAATTCCGAGATGAAGCCCAATGCAATAGGTAGATTTTTATATGATATCTACCTAAAAGAAGAAAATGTCGAGTAAACGGATCATTGAATAAATATATAAGGAAGTATCGCTACGTGTACGTACACAAATGATGGGTGAAGTATTTTTTTAATGTATTCGTTAAGTTGCCACTTACTGTCAATGTCATTTCATATGTTTACGTCATATTTCAAAACAAACTAAAGAGTTTTTTTCTGTATTTTCTTATCTAAGTAATGAATTGTAATTCAATTTTATACAAACTAGTATATAAACTGTTTTTTCACAACAATTAATTGTGTTTATATAGTTATTTATTCATAAAAATGGCGTGCTGCATCAAAACATGTACAAAAATAGTCAAAACTGCAAAGGATTTTGCTGCTAAAATTACATATATCAGGTAAGGATATTTTGATAAAAAAAGTTGAAAAAACAATTTAGTATATATTTTTAATATATTTACAATAAGTTTGTGTCGCAGAATTAAGTATTTTCTAATTTAATTTTACATTTAATTCCTCAAATGTAAGGTCACAACGTGAAAACAGTTTTTGTTAGACACGCCGATTCACAGGGATTGTATAAAGTCATTGTTTGTTATGAAAAAGGTGTGTAAAAAATATGAATTTGAATATGGTTTAAATTTTAAAGGGATTTGATCTAGAGTTTTTTAATAGTCAAATATATTGTTCAAACATATATAACCATAAGGATTTTCAATTTAACTAGTATAGATGTTTATACATATTATTATTAGTTTATTAGTCGAAATATGGTTAAACATAAATTTAAATCAAATTTTTAGACCAATAGACAGTACAAGCTAATTTGATCAATATTTAGGAACAATCATATTTTAAAGTGGGCTTAAAGGTACTTTGGAGTATTTTCCACCTATGCCAATTTCGTTTGATATATTCTAAAAATGGGCAACTGTTAGAGAAAACTGAATAGGACAGAGCAAGTATAAATTTTTTTATAGAAGTAATTTCATAGAAGTATTGTAGTTAAATAAAAATATTTGCTTACAGAACAGCTTTACAAAACTTTATTCGTAAAGATGTGTTCATTTGTATTGCTGGTAATGATGTTAAAGTGTCGTCAGTGTGATCCTGCCATAATTGCTGAAGATGATGGCACACAATTTTGGTTTTATGTATTTAATATTTAAAAATATCGAGAAAAAAATTATTAAAATAAAAGCAACATAATATATAACTTATTCAGTATGTTTTATTTAAGCAGGAACCAGGTAAAAATACATTTTAAGACAAATTTTTCCTTAAATAACGAATAAGTTAAACGAGAAATAAAAAAAATTTTGAATAAAACCTACTTATTTTAAAGAACAGTTCATGTTGCCACCTAATTTATGTTTGTGTAACTAGATACAAATTATACACAGTACCACCCTACGATTAAATACAAACACCATCGAATGCACCAATACTACAAATTAGATGCTACACTCAAAATGTCTAGTTACTCTTCCTTAGATATTTATTCAATGAAACGGATTGAAATATAATATAAAATTTTAGCTGACCGGGAAATGTTCTTTTTGGCTCGTGCTATGAAATTTTTTTTAAATTAGTTTTGAGTAGTTAATGAGTTGGTAGCTGGATATTGAGTTGGCGAGATGAATTATGTGTTGGACAAGGGTCGAAGTGGTTTTGATAAAAAAATAATGAAATATAATTAAAATAATTAATAATTAAAATAATTGAAGTTGTTGTTGTTGTTGTTGTTGTAGCGACGGTGCGGTGCTGCTCCTCCAGCTCCATGTCCAGATTCAGGAACTCTGCTACTGCTCTTGGGCGGTACCACAAATCTTCCTTCGTCAAGTTGGTTGGTTTTCCTGGACAATTAAATGGGTGGTCTGCATCATGTGGCGTGCCCTCACATATGGGACACTTGTCAACAATGTTGTGGTCAATTCGGTTCATGTAATTATTTAAGATGCGTGACCAACCGGATCTTAACTGCGGAAGAGTGGATCTAGTGCTGCGTGGTAGTTTGACCTTTTTCCGCAGCGACCTGTGGCGGCTTACTCTGGAGGAAATAATTGAAGTGATTAGTTTTAGTTAATTTAAAGAAAAATAATTAATCACTTCCAAATATATAAAAGATATGTTGTTATTATGTTTTGACCATTTCATCAAGTAAAGTTACCGCTATATAATTAATCATTTTTAAGCAAATCACTATAAGTTTATGTGAATGTTTAAGTCATTATATGTATTTCAATGAACTTAAATAAAGATAAATAAAGTACTACAACAAATTTTTACGTACTAATAAGTAAAATTAATTCGATATACCAAAACTAAAAACAAAGGATTACCAGCTTGTTATTGAATTGCGTGACGGTTAATGGAGATGAGATTGAACAAAAAGGCATAAACCGAAGCAGAAAGAACGAACGCACTTGTCTGAGAGGTCCCAGTTAGATACAAAAAAGGAGAAGAGTAAGCAGAAAATGTAAACCATCCAGTTCGGAAATAGTTAGGATTATCAAGGTAGTAGTTTTTCTTTTTTATTCTAAATTTTTGCAATGGTGTTTTATCTTTTGGTGTTTTTCGTTTTTGCAAGCTTAAATAAAAATGACGTGCTACTTTAAGTATAATAAGGGAGGGTTGTGGCAGGGCAGTGGAACCTTACAGTGAATCATAGTGGTGCTTAAAACACACGAAGTATTTTGTTGAATGTAAATTTTCTTGTGTGTAGAGGTTGGTCTAGTGTGCTAGCGGCAGGGTTAGGTTAGGGTTAGGTTAGGTTATTGGCGCACACGACTAACTAGAAGACCTTCACGGACAACCATACAAGCCTCCTAATACAAAATTTAACATTAAATCTTGATTCCCACAACATCGTCGCATTGTTGCTGATCTCGTTGTTTTTTATAAATATCGTCACCAGCAGTGCTCGGATAAAAACAGATCCATCATGCCTGAAAACATATTCTTTTCCCCGTTTTACTCGTCAGACGGTTTGTGCAAACAGTTAAACTGTCGACATTACTCACTGTCATAGTGACAAAATGCAAAGGGACTTCTTTGTGCGTACATCGTACAAATGGAATGCATTGCCCGAATCAATAGTATCGAGTGCCTTCAATCCGTCCACCATCACCTTAGGACGCATGTTGCTTTGGGACCTAGGACTTAAAAGGTATCTTTGTGTTGTTGTGACACATTTTGTAATTCCTACTACACAACATTTTTTATAAAAAAAAAAACAGGTGCCACCATGTTTTTTATGTTTGTTGGGAGCATACAACATTCGTTCGTGAATGATTTTGATGACCCTTTGGAAAAAGATGCAAATATATACAGCAAGGAACTGATTAGTTTTTGAGCGATATTGAACAAAGTAGACAGTAGTGCAGGGTCCCGAGCACTTCATAACATCTGTACCTGATTACTGAATTGGATGAAAGCTGGTACATAAGCATTTAGTACGGTTTACAACAGTTTTGCATCCCAGATTCCGGCTTTTCAATTCCGGTAAAAAAAATTTTTTTTTAATTTTTGAAGTTTTTTCAGTGTCTTTATGCACACTACAGCCTACAATAATGAAGTGATTATGATGAAACTTATGGAAAAGGTTTCAGTTAGTGTGAGAAGATAATTACCAGCTTTTGGACACAATGATCAAAGTGGCGGGGGGTCAACTGCTGACTTTCCACACTTTATTTTTAAAGTTTGTTGATATCGTACAGACTTAGTTCATTAATCAATTTTAATATGTATTAATAAGGTTTTCCATTCTTTCACATGTTTTTGTGTGCTTTTGTCACTTTGAAAATTAATTTTTTTTTACTAAAAGTAAAAGATTTTATTTTTTAGCGATAATTAAGTAGTCCTTATCCTGACAATTTTTTATTTTATTTTATTTTTATTTTTTACAGAATATATATACATATATATATTTCGGATATACTCCTTCTTCAGTTCTTTTCTTAACTATCAAAGTTAAGAAAAGAACTGAAGAAGGAGTATATCCGAAATACATATATTCTGTATCAAAGTTAAGAAAAGAACTGAAGAAGGAGTATATCCGAAATAAATATATTCTGTAAAAAATAAAAATAAAAAAAATAAAAAATTGTCACTATAGGGACTACTTAATTATCCCTAAAAAATAAAATGTTTTACTTATAGTAAAAATTAATCAATTTTAATGACACTTTGAAAAAAGATGGAGACTTAAATGACAAGGAACTGATTTGTTTTTGGACAATATTTGGATAAGTGGTGGGAGGCCTCCCGAACACCTGTTTATTGTGTCACCATTTTTCCAATGTTGGTTGGGAGCATACAATATTCGTTCGTTAATGAATTTTGATGACACTTTGGAAAAAGATGCAAATATGTCTAGCAAGGAACTGATAACCCCACTCTTGTGTGGTCGCTCGAGCACTTGTTCTTATGAAAGCTCAAACTGAAACTAAGTACATAATCATTTAGTACGATTCACAACAGGTCTGCATCCTATTTTCTGGTTTTTACTTCCGGTAAAAAAATGTTTATGTACTTTTTTGAAGTTTTTTCAGTGACTTTATGCACACTACAGCCTACAATAATGAAGTGATTGGATGAAACTTATGGAAAAGGTTTCAATTAGTGTGATAAGATAATTTTTATATTTTATTACACATTGATCAAAGTGGCGGGGAGTCTACCATATAACTGCTGACTTTTCACACTTTGTTTTTAAAGTTTGTTGGGAGCATACAGACTTCGATCATTTATCAACTTTAATAACACTTTGAAAAAAGATTGGGAGTTAAATGACAGAGAACTGATTAGTTTTTGGACAATATTGGGATAAGGAGTCGAAGGCCTCCCGAACACCTATTTATTTTGTTACCATTTTTTCAATGTTTGTTGGGAGCATACAACATTCGTTCGTTAATGAATTTTGATGACACTTTGGAAAAAATTCAAATATGTATGGCAAGAAACTGATTAGTTTTTGAGCGAAAGTGAACGAAGTGGTGGGGGTCTCCCGAGCACCTGTTTTTTTGAAAGCTTAATAACATCTGTACCTGGTAATAGAATTGGATGAAACTTGGTACATAAACATTTGGATTTGTGTTAGGTTTAATATGTTGGCTGGTTATCACGAATTGTTGAGTTTCTTTGTTTTTTAAACGCACGCTTTTTTTCAGCCAAAAATAATTTAAAAGACAAAAATTTTTCTGTTATTTAATTTTCTTTGAATTTTTATGAGCATCTTTTTAATAACAATATTTCGCCTCCAGCGGCATTATCAAACATTTAGTACGGTTCACAATAGTTCTGCATCAAAACTTTCGGTTTGTCACTTCCGGTTAAAATTTTTACTTTTTCTCGTACAACAGAATTTATTTTTGTTAGAATACTGCTTACTTTAATATTTTTATAATTAAAACTACGCGAAATCTATAACTATAACATTAGTTAGCCTTTAATTAAAGTATTTGATGGATATTAGCTCACTATATATCTGGAACACTATGTTTCCACAGCTGTGGTAAAGTCAGTCTATGCATCAGCGTCGCAATATTTTTTCATGAAAATATGTAGTTATTAACTTTATTCAACTACTGTTATATTTTGGGTGTAACACATTATATTTTAAATAAACCTCATTTTGTTCTCAGAAAAATCTTAACGTGTAGTTGTCCCAATCAAGGTGAAATTGTTTGCATTATATATTTTCTTTCTTTGAGTAATGATCTGCAAAATTCCAGATGAGGTTGTTTTTTTTACTCTAATTTTTTTCAGAGTTGAAATTTTCAGATAATATTTTCAAAACATTATCCTTTGAGAAAATGAAAAATAAATCAATCGATTTTTTGGACATTCTGACATGATATGATTAAATGACAAATTCATCTAAACATATATTATATAAAAAACCTTCTATTAAGGAACCTCTAAAATTGGGCAGAATATTATTGCTGTATGGAAAACAAACATAAACCCTAAAGCCAAATGTCGTTTAAAAGCAGGCCATAACCTAAGCTTTAAAACTTATCGTTGTTTCAATTAAGACTGATATCGGTAACGGTATTACTGTTAATACCGTTATTGGCTTTAAGACCTCATTCCGGTATTAAGGTTCAGTATTACCGAATTAAAGAAAAAATTAATATTTGCCCACAGAAAATTCATCACATTAAATATTATTATTTTTATTATTATTATCATTTCTTTATTTCATTTCTTGTTTGTAATTACAATAAATAATATAAATATAAATCTAGAACTGATATGATGAAATAAAGTTCAGCTCCGTGAGGATATAAATATTCGTAGTGGAGCATCTCAATTGTTGTTAGCTATATATAATCTTAAATTTATGTAATAGTTAGTAAACAAGGTAATAGGTTAATTATATATGACTAAGACAAAACGTAAAATGCACTATAATAAAGAAAACTATTATATCACAGAAGGAAAAAAATAAAATCAATAATAAACCTCAAAAACCTTAACAACAACTTTAATTGTATAGGTTGGGTTAGGCTAGGCTAAGGTAAAGTAGATGTCATAATAACACAAGGTCAGGACAGCAGACCTAGACCAAAGTAGGTACGTTGTGATAACACAAAGTCTTCTTGCCCTACTCAAACCATTTGGAGCTTCTGCTGAAGTAAGTATTTCCCTAACTATAAAATTACAGAAGTCAGTAAGAGTGCGTTCCAAAACGAATTTGCAATCTATGGGCCAATGCTGGACACCTATAAAATAGATGGAACTTTAATTCTAACAACTTATTCTTTATAAAAAGTTACTATTACTTTATTTTGACAAAATGAAAAATCTATTATACTTATTTTTACTTCTCCACAATTTTAAATTGTGTGAAGTAATGCAATCTATAGAGAAAAAAAATCTTACATACCCCATATTTTGTTTTTTCTTTTGTTTTGGACCATTTTCTATCTAAATAGCCAATAAAAATTTTGATGTACGTCTGTGTGTCCTGCATAGGGTGTTGATGAAACTTTGGCAAATGATCAAAGTTCAATTGAAAATGGAACATCTGTATTCATTTCAAATTTGGACAAAATATCTGGGGAGGTCTCCCGAACACCTCTAAGTTTAAATCTTCAATAACTTCTAATCCCGGCGTATGATCTTATGGAAACCTAGTATATAAGGTCTTAATACTGGTTCCAATATTTCTGCATACCAACTTCCGGTTTGTCACTTTCAGTTAAAAAGTTTTTTGTTCAGGTGTTTATCCCTACTGTAGCCTAAAATTACCGATCGATTTTCATGAAACGTTGGTAAAAGCTTTCAAGTAACATTAGAAAGATTTTGTCAGCTTTTGGAGTACATTGGATATAGAGTTGGGGGTCCACCCCCAGGGTTGTGGTTTTTTCCACCATGTTTTTAATGTTTCTTGGGAGCGTACAACATTCGTTCGAGAATGACTTTTATGACACTTTGGAAAAAGATGCAAATATGTATGGAGGGGAACTAATTGATTTTCGAGCTTTCGAGCCCCGAGCACATGTTTTTGAAAGCTCAATAACATCTGTACCTGACAATCGAATAGGATGAAACTTGGTACATAAGCATTTAATACAGTTTACAGCAGCTCTGTATTCCAACTTCCGGTTTTTCACTTCTGATAATATAATTTTTTTTGAAGTTTTTTCAGTGTCTTTATGCACACTATAGCCTACAATAATGAAGTAATTATGACGAAACTTATGAGAAAGGTTGCAATTAGTATGAGAATATAGTTATCATCTTTTGAGACACATTGATCAAAGTGGCGGGGGGTCTACCATACAAATGCTGACCTTTCACACTTTGTTTTTAAAGTTTGTTGGGAGCATACAGACTTCATTCATCAATCAATTCTAATGACACTTTGAAAAAAAATGGAGACTTAAATGACAAAGAACTGATTAGTTTTTGGACAATATTGGGATAAGTGGTGGGGGCCTCCCGAATAGGGTTTCTAATCCGGATATCCGGATATCAAACTATCCGGATTATTCGACCAATTTCCACTATTCGATTATCCGGATACTTTTTTGTAATTATCCGGATATTAAAAAACCTTTATTTTGTAGAAAAAATAATCAAATTGCGTTTCAAAGTTAAAAATAAATATTTAAACTGCGTTGCAAAGTTTATTAGTGCAGTGAAGTGACTGTTAGTTCAAAATTTGTTTACAACTTCAAAGTTATGAAAACTGTAATCTGTGAATATTTTATTACACTCTTCGTCAATCTGCAGTGTAAAGTGTTACAAATATTTATTTGATGCAATGTTGATTTCAAAAAAGTAATGTTTTAAAAACATGCAGCCCGTCAATAAAATCTGAAGTATGCTAGTATTTTAAAGGTTCTTAGAACAGGATTCTTTTTAATAATTTATATATTTTACATCTGCTTCAATAAATACAGTATATTATAACTATGTTAGTATATTTATTTAACAACAAACAGATTTCAAATTTTTAAAAGCACTGGCTATACATCGTCAAAACGCTCTGAAGTTTGGAATCATTTAAAAAAAATTTAAAAAAAGAGATGTTGCTTTCTGTTAGCATTGCAGTTAGAGATGTTAAAATACGGTATTTAATTTTTTTTGTATAATACAGCGTATTATACATTGTATAATACAAAATAAAATACCGTATATTCTGTACAAAAGTGCAATAGCCGACATACAGTGTTAGTGGTATAACAACAAAAAATTACTTCCATCACCATTTTCAATCACAACTAATTCATTTTCTTCTAAATATCTGCCCCGACATTTGGATTTCTTATCGTTATCTTTATTTATATTTCTTAAACAAATGCTAATAAGATCTATTTATTCATCTGATTCTGCTTGGTTTCAATATTAATCACTTTCATTCGCGTCGAGCTATGTATTTATGTTTTTATTTAAATTAAAGACTTATCATTTTCCATCGGTAAACTGTTGGATATTTAAATTATGATTTTTCCCATAAACAAGTTTACGCCTCGCCTCGTTGATTTGTAAGACAAATACTTCTTGCAGTATGAGTTAGGCTGCAGATTGAAAAAGATTTTTCTGTTACAGTGGAATATGCGGAACGATGAAACATTCCGAAGAGCCACAAACTATTTGCCACTAAGTTAAACAATCAATATAGCTGCCATCGGTTTCAGAATGTGAGTTTTGAGTGTTTTAGTTAATCAATTTGAATGTATAGAAAGAGGACTGCTCAAAGATGTAAAAGTGAATGACAGTCCATGAGTTCATAGCTCATAATGAGTGGAACGGAATGGGTTCATGGCTCATAATTTTAATTTGCTGCATAAAAAAAAATTCTCTATAACGGTGAATAGTAATGATGCAGCATTCGATGTTTGAAATTTATGTTCTGTTGGTATTACAACAATTTTGTTGCCATAGAAATTTGCGAATCACTAAGAATGCGTTTCTAACTGTTAGTAACAAGGGGCAATAACTCATTGATTCCTTCTGTATCGTTCATATATTCGAGAATCAGTAGTATATATTTTCGCAGTTATAAATTCTTCAAGTAATCCACGCGAAATCTCAATAAAATGGCAGATTACTGATTCGCGCGCCACCACAATAGAAAAAAATTTTATAATAAAATACCTGGTATTTTACTACGTTTTGGACAATACGGTATTTTACGTATAATACCGCGTATTATACAATAGTATTAAACACTTTTACATCACTAATTGCAGTAAACAAATTGGATGTAAAAGATAAATCATTTAAAAGTTCATAAAATAATCATAAATTCAGCTTCAACTTTAACTTCAATCGATAAAATTCATGAATCATCTACATCAAAAAAACATAAAAGTGATTCCGGTGATGGTGGAATTACAAAATTCTTAAAAATGAAACCCCGTATGAAATTTTGTCTCGATGTGTGAGATGAGATGAGTTGAGTGACAGAAGATGAGTTTTCAATGAATGCTATAGTGGAATCATAGATATGTCCGAAGTAAAGGCATTGTCATGCCTAAAAATCTCTCTAGTGTAACGAAAAGTATTTTAAAACTGTATGGTATTAAAAAGAGAGAGTTGTTAGATCTCTTATTTCCACTGGAAAAAGCTGTAAGAGAATTAAGCGAAAATTCAGCGACGCTTTTGACTGTTGCAGGCGTTCACAAATTTGTTTTCAAAAAGTTAGAAGAATGTGGAACGAATTTTTCAAAAAAGTTAATTAAACAGATAAAAAATCGAATGGATGAACGTCGTGATAAATTCCTTATGACTATGTTAATCTTTTTACAAACAGACAATATTCCACATTTCAATAAATATTTTCATTATGTTACAAATGGTGCCTCTATTGCATTGTCGGTAGAATTTTTAGAAGAATACATCCACCTGTGATTATGATGACTCTGAAGAAATCACTGAAGAAATTACTATTGAAAGTAAGGATGATGAAAGTCTAAGTAGTGAGATGTTGTCACTGCAGAAACAACTTGAGAATGCAATTCCTTCAATTGTGCTCATGTTGAGAAGCAGAATGAAGAAAGTTCCACATTGCTGAAAAAAGATTTCGTTTATTTAAATAATTATAATAAAAAATGACACAATTTAAATATTCTATATCGCGCATTATTAACATATATTAACCTATCTGGACTGCAACAGAGCGCGTATTTTCTGTTAATGGTCTCACCAGGACAAAAATTAGGACTGGACTCAATTTCGAACAACATTTAATGCAATAATTTTTCTAGCAATCAATGAATCAACTTCGTTAAATATATGATTAATTCTATTTTTTATTGTTATTTTATGATATGTTACTATTTTTGTTATTTTGTGACTATGTATATATATGAATTAATATAGATATACGAAAAATATGCATAAATGAATTAAATACCGCGAAATAAAAAGCATATCTTATTATTTGTTTTAATTATCCGGATATCCGGATTATCCAGATAAATAATTTTTTTTGTAATCGATATCCGGATAATAAAATAGGTCGGATGTTTAGAAACCCTACTCCCGAACACCTGTTTATTGTGTCACCATTTTTCAATGTTTGTTGGGAGCATACAACATTCGTTCGTGAATGAATTTTGATGACACTTTGGGAAAAGATGCAAATTTGTATGGCAAGGAACTGTTTAGTTTTTGAGCGATTGTAAACACAGTGGTGGGGAATCCCCTGAGGACATGTTTTTTAAAAGCTCAATAGCATCTGTACCTGATAATCGAATTGGGTGAAACTTGGTACATAAGCATTTAGTACGGTTTAAAACAGTCCTACATCAAAAATTTCGGTTTTTTACTTCCGCTAAAAAAAATGTCTATATAATTTTTCAATTTTTTTCAGTGTGTTTATGCACAATACAGCGTACAATAAGAAGTGATTATGATAAAACTTATGGAAAAGGTTCCAATTAGTGTGAGAATAAAATTATCATCCTTTGGGACACATTGATCACAGTGGCGGGGATCTACCATACAATTGCTGATTTTTCACACTTTGTTTTTAAAGTTTGTTGGGGGCATACAGACTTCATTCATTAATCAATTTTAATGACACTTTGAAAAAAATGGAGACTTAAATGACAAAGAACTGATTAGTTTTTGGACAATATTGGGATCAGTGGTGGGGGCCTCCCGAACACCTGTTTATTGTGTCACCATTATTTCAATGTTTGTTGAAAGCATACAGCATTCGTTCGTGAATGAATATTGATGACACTTTTGAAAAAGATGCAAATATGTACGACAAGGAACTTGTTAGTTTTTGAGCGATAGTGAACAAAGTGGTAGGGGTGTCACAAACACCTGTTTTTTGCAAGCTAAATAATATCTGTATCTGAATTGGATGAAACTTGATACATAAGCAATTAGTACGGTTTACAACATTTCTGCATCCCAACTTCCAGTTTTTTACTTTCGGTAAAAAATTTTGTTTTAATTTTTTGAAGTTTTTTCAGTGTCTTTATGCACACATCAGCGTCGCAATATTTTTTTTTATTGAAAATAACTATAAGAACTGAATCTAAAAAATTATGGTGCAAATTATGAAACTTTCTGCAATCCATACAATTTTAGAGCGATCTAGTTTCGAACCAATGAGAAAATTTTTAAACTTTAAAAAAGTTTATCATTCTCATCAGGGCTAGCCGACTAGATAAACTCTACCAAAAAATGTTAACGCTAATGATTATAAACAAAAATTAGGTTACAACTCTAGCGAAGTGTAAAAACAAAAAATTTACATAAACATACATTTAATAAATTCAGGTTTAGTCAATTAATTTCTCTGGTGATCACTGTTTTGTTATACTCTAGATTTTCTAGTATTGAATAACAAAATTGTATCTGTGAGAAGAAGATGACTAGTCTTCACTTGTGTCTATTGACACATGATCAACAATTAATTCAGTAAATTATTTGTGATGTAACATCACCCCGATGGAAAATCTCCCATCGGGGTGATGTTACATCACAAATAATTTACTGAATTAATTGTTGATCATGTGTCAATAGACACAAGTGAAGACTAGTCATCTTCTTCTCACAGATACAATTTTGTTATTCAATACTAGAAAATCTAGAGTATAACAAAACAGTGATCACCAGAGAAATTAATTGACTAAACCTGAATTTATTAAATGTATGTTTATGTAAATTTTTTGTTTTTACACTTCGCTAGAGTTGTAACCTAATTTTTGTTTATAATCATTAGCGTTAACATTTTTTGGTAGAGTTTATCTAGTCGGCTAGCCCTGATGAGAATGATAAACTTTTTTAAAGTTTAAAAATTTTCTCATTGGTTCGAAACTAGATCGCTCTAAAATTGTATGGATTGCAAAAAGTTTCATAATTTGCACCATAATTTTTTAGATTCAGTTCTTATATTATTCTTGATGGGAGATTTTCCATCGGGGTGATGTTACATCGAAAATAACTAATTTAATTTTTTTATTTCTTTACTTGATTTTGATACAAAAATTAAACTTAATGACTAAATGTAGTTTAATATTCAATATAAGAATTTAAATAAAGATAGGTTTGTATCGTTATTAATATTTCTTGCAATGGCAAAAGTTGCCGGCGCAAGATTCTTAAAACAATTTATTATTTTAAAATTAAATTTCTTAACTATTTGAAAATTAAATTTCAGTGCATACACTTATTCATGTTGTAAACAATTAATCTACCAAACAATAAAGTAAGTAAACAACATGATTAATCGTACAAAAACTATCTTATGAGTTTCAATTTAACTAGTTAATTATTATTATTACTCGCGTTAGTTTGTATCTCTCTTAAGAATTCCTTTAATTTTATTTTAAATATCGAAATTTTTTCAATATTTTTGATTATTTGTGGCAGTTGATTGAAGTTCTGTATCCCAAAAACTAGACTGTTCACCAGATGTTCGGCAATAATCGATATATGGGCTATTATTTTGAAAACGTACATCGAAAAAAAAACACCTATTTTTTAAAAATCTGAAATTTTGATATTTTGTTGGTATTGACAAAAGGAAAAAAGTCATTTCAGCTTTTATTTTTTGTTTACTCTGAATCGGAGTTATGCGCGGTTGAATTTTGAGGCTTTTTCACGTAGTTTTTGGTAATGGTGGCAATGTTTTGTAAATAGGTGCCACAAATTTCATCTGACTTACGTATATTTTTGCAAGTAAAAAGGAAAATAATTGAATAATTGAAATAAGTAAGTTTAAAATTAATAACTTTTCTCTTTTCCGCTAGGCGGCGCGTAAAACCTTGGTTTACTTCAAAGCTCATATCTCAAAAAGTAGGTTTTTTTTTTTTTGTTTTTCACAAATTTTAAAGTAAACATATGCAGCTATGAAATTGAGAAATAAAAAGTCAGCAATTCAATATGGATTTTTTCTTACGATTTTTTAAGGTATATGAAAAATTCACATGTGTTTTTTTATTAAGTTAATAATCCTGTACTAAATGTGGATCTAATAAATTAAACATTTCATATTTTAACACCTGCAATAAATTTGAACCATTTTTTGTGTATTTCTGATTGAGAAACAGGTTTTTATTCAGAACAAGAATAGGAGATCCCAATGATCGAAGATTTTGTTATAATTTCAACATCACCAACACTAACATTAGAAAAAAACATTAAAAAAATATTTTTCCTATAAACATTATAATTTAATGTATAATATTGATTAATAAATACATTAAAAAATTAATTTATATATTTTTTTTTTTGCCTTTAAATTGAAATATTTATGATCATCAGAAAAAAAAAGAAAAACATTTTGGCAATTATTTTATCGGGTGTAGTGTTATCCGGTAAAAAACAGTGGAATCCTTGAGTTCTTTGTTTTCTTCCAAGAACATTTCGTAGATGTCGGTGAGGGTCCATAACACCAACCGCTTTGATTTCTTAATTTTTGTCGATCCTTCTGTAATAGTAACAACATCTTTAAGGCCAGGCATTGTTCTACTAATTTCCTCTGATAAGAAGTATGTTTGAATTTGTTTTACTATATTTTGTGACAAACTGTGCACTTGTTTGTTTTGAGGCCAACTGTAAGGACCTACTGTTTCCAACAGATCCATGGCGAATTCTACCAGTCGTCTTGATGCATTAAATTCATCCTGGATACGTTGATTTGACCAAAATTTACGTGGTAGAGTTGTCAACAAAAACACTTGTTTTGATTTACAGCTGGCATCTTTAAACTCTTTTTTAAGGTTCATAAGCCATGATGTATATTCACATTCCTCGTTTGGTGATTACAATTTAACTGAGTCTACTTGAAATATTCTTTGACTTATTGCCGATGTGACACTTGCAATTTTTTTATAACTTCCTGTTGTAATATGATTTTGTTTGATAGGAGATTCGGCTAACCTTCCAAGAACATTGTTAATATCTTCTAAAATGTCATTAAGTAGTTCAGGAACTGGTGGAGATATAGTATCAACCGAAACTGGTGATGGATCTAAAGATGCTGGAGGTATTTGAATATTTTCGTTCGTTGGAACATTTTCAACATCCTGATTTATAGAAATAATTTTGCTATCGATAGTTTCTGAACATGAAAGCTGCTGTATAGAAAATATTAGTTGCATATGAATTTTTATTCATTTTAATAAAATAATTAAATTTACCTTATTTTTATAGATATAAGTGCGACATGTTTCACATATAAACTGGTCATCACGCAAAGTAAAATTTAGGGTCGCAGCTTTTTGAATGCTGGTGTGACCAGTTTCACATTTTTTGATGTCCGCTGATGATTTTTGAGACCGTACAAGTTACAGCACAATTTGAAAGGCATTTCTATTATTATCTTTTCTAAACGTTATGTCTTCTAAATATTTTGGAATATAATTGATTATAAGGCAATCCAATCAATATATATATATATATATATATATATATATATATATATATATATATATATATATATATATATATATATATATATATATATATATATATATATATATATATATATATATATATATATACCCTTGAAATAGTTTTGACATAGGTAGAATCAGGCAAAATTAGGTAGGTACAATTTAAAATATTTTGATTGGATGCAAGTATAATTTGGTCAAAAACCGTTTGTGGGCGTCATTAGAAATTTTAAATGTTAAAATTATGAGTCTCTAATGAGATTTTAATTAGTAAAAAGGGGCTGAATAGACATTTTTTAAAATAAATAAACATTTTACACACCCTTTTAATAATTTAAATTCCTTTATTTTACCACTTAACTTAAATTAATTTTTAATAAGTTTTTAACCATTTAGCCGCACAGAAAATGGTTCAAATTTATTGCAGGTGTTAAAATATGAAATGTTTAATTTATTAGATCCACATTTAGTACAGGATTATTAACTTAATAAAAAAACACATGTGAATTTTTCATATACCAAACTTTAAAAAATCGTAAGAAAAAATCCATATTGAATTGCTGACTTTTTATTTCTCAATTTCATAGCTGCATATGTTTACTTTAAAATTTGTGAAAAACAAAAAAAAAATGCCTACTTTTTGAGATATGAGCTTTGAAGTAAACCAAGGTTTTACGCGCCGCCTAGCGGAAAAGAGAAAAGTTATTAATTTTAAACTTACTTATTTCAATTATTCAATTATTTTCCTTTTTACTTGCAAAAATATACGTAAGTCGGATGAAATTTGTGGCACCTATTTACAAAACATTACCACCATTACCAAAAACTACGTGAAAAAGCCTCAAAATTCAACCGCGCATAACTCCGATTCAGAGTACACAAAAAATAAAAGCAGAAATGACTTTTTTCCTTTTGTCAATGCCAACAAAATATCAAAATTTCAGATTTTTTAAAAATCAAAAATTTAAAAATCAACAAAAAAATGTACGTTTTCAAAATAATAGCCCATATATTTCACCACACTGTCTCGTTTCATAGGAATGAATGAAGTTGACGTTTTATATTATGAAGTTATTCTTAATCAATTTATTTATAATTTTGAACACAAACAAAGTTGTTTCATATTTTATAAGCGAGTTCAGTGTTAAAAACTTGTCTTTATATAAAGCTGTTGCATATGAAAAATACGGTAATCTTTTTATTATTCGTTTTATTGATTGAAATAAAATAAAACTTACTAAATACTGGCCAATTTAAATATTTTTCTTCAATCGATTTCTGAAGAAGAATGTACTAATTGTTCCATTTTCTGGAATATCGGCATTACCAGTAATACCGGTAATGTGAGAAACTTATAACGTTGATACCGGTATTGGCAAAAATGGTCATTTTGGAAGCCCTAGTATCAAACGCAATAAAGCAAAAGCCTTATAAAAGATTTTGAAATTCGACAGCTTTTAATATGAGTTGTAACAATAGTATGTATCCCTAGAAAAAATATTGCGACGCTGATGCATATGCTGACTTCTTTCACCACAGCTCAAAAAACATAGTGTTCTGGATATTTAATGAGTTAATATCCATCAAATACTTTATTTAAAAGTAATTCATTTTTGGTGAATAGTTATATGAAATTGTTATGATATTTGGACTTTTATACGAAATTATGATATTAATTTACACCGGAAAGCTAAAAAATAATATATGAAAACTGAATCT
>OY856186.1:131095929-131131060 GCA_963693315.1 Diogma glabrata
TAAGTTTATTTAAATCATCAAAAAATGTTTAAATGTTTAAATGTACAGTGGTACAGATAAATGTCACAATTGAAGAAAATTAATAAAATTATTATTGAATTTGAAAACTTCTATTTTTAGAGTAAACATTGAAAATAGTCCGTCGTTACAAAATATATTATATTTTATATCAGTAATTAATTCACAAATTATTTTGTGTGGAAGCACCCACGTCACAAATAATAAATAAATAAATTATTAAACAATTATTAAAAAATTTAAAAAAATGTTTAAAAAGTTTAAGGTTTTTATTATTTAAATTTCGACTTTTACAAACACACGTATATGGGACAATTTGGTAATAAATAGAACATAAAACCTTTTTTATTAAAAAAATAACTAAACTATATTTACTAGCACAGAAAATTAATAATTTAATTAATATAATTATAATAATTATAATTTATACTTATAATTTAATTAATAGTTAAATAATTTATTTATTTATTAAAAAGCTAACCAATGTTAAAGATTACGCGTAGTTATAATTATAAAAATATTAAAGAGAGCAATAGTATCCCAACAAGCATAAATTCTGTTGTACGAATAAAATTAAAATTAAATTTAACTGGAAGTGACAAACCGAAAAATGAAATGCAGAGCTGTTGTGAACCGTACTAAATGTTTATGTACCAAGTTTTATCCAATTCGATTATCAGGTACAGATGTTATTTACCTTCCAAAAAACACGTGCTCGGAGGCCCCCTACCGATTTGTTCACTATCGCTCAAAAACTAATCAGTTCCTTGCCATACATATTTGCATCTTTTTGCAAAGTATCAGTTCTTTGTCATTTAAGTCTCCATCTTTTTTCAAAGTGGCATTAAAATTGATTAATGAATAAAGACTGTATACTCTCAACAAACTTTAAAAACAAAGTGTGAAATGTCAGCAGTTGTATGGTAGACCCCCGCAACTTTATTCAATGTGTTCCAAAATATGATATTTATCTTCTCACACTAATTGAAACCATTTCGATAAGTTTCATCATAATCACTTCATTATTATACGCTGTAGTGTGGATAAAGTCACTGAAAAAACTTCAAAAAATTACAAAAAATTTTTTTACCGGAAGTAAAAAAACAGAAGATGGGATGCAGAACTGTTGTAAATCGTACTAAATGCGTATGTACCAAGTTTCATCCAATTCGATTATCATGTACAGATGTTATTGAGCTTTCAAAAAAACAGGTTAATCGGGCACCCCCACCACTTTGTTCGCACTTCATCACTTCTATCGCTCAAAAACTAACAAGCTCTTTGCCTTACAAATTTGCACCTTTTTCCAAAGTGTCATCAAAATTCATTCACGAACGAATGTTGTATGTTCCCAACAAACATTGAAAAAATGGTGACATAATAAACAGGTGTTAGGGAGGCCCCTCACCACTTATTGCAATATTGTCTGGAAACTAATCAATTTTTTGTCATTTAAGTCTCCATTTTTTGCAAATTGTCATTAAAATTGATTAATGAATGAAGTCTGTATGCTCCCAACAAAGCTTAAAAACAAAGTGTGAAAAGTCAGCAGGTGTATGGTAGACCCCCGCCACTTTAATCAATGTGTTCTATAATATGATAATTATCTTCTCACATTAATTGAAACCGTTTCCATAAGTTTTATCATAATCACTTCTTATTGTACGCTGTAGTGTGCATAAAGTCACTGAAAAAACTTCAAAAAATTACAAAAACAAATTTTCGCCAGAAGTAAAAACCAGAACCTAGGATGCAGAACTGTTGCGAACCGTACTAAATGCGTATGTACCAAGTTTCATCCAATTTATTGAGCTTTCAAAAAAACATGTGCTCGGAGGACCCCTCCGCCACTTTGTTCACTTTCGCTCAAAAACTAATCAATTCCTTGCCCTACAATTTTGCATCTTTTTCCAAAGTGTCATCAAAATTCATTCACGAACGCATGTTGTATGCTCCCAACAAACATTGAAAAAATTGTGACACAGTAAACAGTTGTTCGGGAGGCCCTCACCACCTATCCCAATATCGTCCAAAAACTAATCAATTCTTTGTTATTTAAGTCTCCATCTTTTTTCAAATTGTCATTAAAATTGATTAATGAATGACGTCTGTATGCTGCCAACAAACTTTAAAAACAAAGTGTGAAAAGTCAGCGGTTGTATGGTAAACCCTCCGTTACTTTGATCAATGTGTTCCTAAAGATGATAATTATGTTCTCACACTAATGGAAACCTTTTTCGTAAGTTGCATCATAATCACTTCATTATTGTAGGCTGTAGTGTGCATAAAGACACGAAAAAACTTCAAAAAAGTACAAAAAAAATTTTCACTGGAAGTGAAAACCCGGAAGTTGAGATGCAGAACTGTTGTGAACTGTATTAAATGCATATGTACCAAGTTTCATCCAATTCGATTATCAGGTACATATGCTATGAGCTTTCAAAAAAACATGTGCTCGGGGGACCCCCCACCACTTTGATCACAATCGCTCAAAAATCAATCAGTTCTTTGCCATACATATTTGCATCTTTTCTTTTTCCAAAGTATCATCAAAATTCATTCACGAATGAATCTAGTATGCTCCCAACAAACATAAAAAACGTGATGGAACAAACCATCTATTGTATGGTGGACCCCCCAACCGTTTATTCAATGTATTCCAAAAGCTGATAAAATCTTTCTCATGTTACTCAAAAGCTTTTGCTATCGTTTCATGAAAATCGATCGGTAATTTTAGGCTACAGTAGGGATAAACACCTGAACAAAAAACTTTTTAACCAGAAGTGTCAAACCGGAAGCTGGTATGCAGAAATATAGGAAACAGTACTAAAACCTTATATACCAAGTTTCCATAAGATCATAAGCCGGGATCAGAAGTTATCGATTTAAAGTTAGATGTGTTTGGGAGACCCCCCGACATTTTGTCCAAATTTGAAATGAATCCAAATCTTCAATTTTCAAGTGAGCCTAGATCATTTGCCAAAGTTTCATCAAGATCCTATCCAGGAAGGTCACCTACCCATCCACCCACACACAGACGTTCAAGAAATTTTTTATTGGCTATTTAGATAGAGGATGGTCCAAAACAAAAGAAAAAAACAAAATTTGGGGTATGTAAGATTTTTTTTTCTCGAAAGATTACATTAATTCACACAATTTAAAATTGTGGTGAAGTAAAAAGCAGTCTTATACATTTGAAAAATGAGGTACAATAGGTCGGGCGATTTTACATGCTTAGACATAGAAGCTTAACCCAGTTAAGTACCAGTTAATTACCCAAATTCATTTCTCTGTTAGGTTATTCAGTGATGATTGATAAATATCATTAAAAGATCATTTAAAAATGAATTACAAAACAATTTATGTTTATCTAAAGAAATTTAGACCATTTAAAAATATCATAGTTTAAAAAGAAAAATTTATAAACAAAAGCAATTTAAAATTATAGACTATGAATAAAAAAACGAAACAATGATGGATGGCCAAAACTTACCAGTTCATAAAATAAAGTTTTCTGATAACATCTATTTAAATTTTATTCAAAGTCTAATTGTTGCAGTATGCAGTTCTATGTTCTTAATTAAAGAAAAATACCAAATAAAATTTAATAAACATATCAAATTAAAAAAGGTAATGCAATAATATTGAGAGTTTACTAAAAACATTATGCATACACTTTTATCAAAACCGATAATCAGTTGAAGATTAAAGTTATTAAATTTTAAAATAAAGAATGAGTCGCAAATAAACAATGTGTCGGGCAGATCCACACCAGTCTCCACTTTGTTTAAAAATGTCATCTAATCAGTTCTTCTTTGAACAGAAGCAGATCATCGGTTTGCATTTCATAAAAACAATTTTATGAACGAAGTTTGTGGTTTACAGATTTTAAATTATGATGTTTAATAAAATAGGTGAACAAAAATGTCATGTGTTTACCGAAGGTGACAAACTAGATGTATTTTGATAACATCATTTTGATTCTTGTCAAAGTTATTAATATACCATGTCTTATAACATTTGCTTTACAGAGCTTGAAGTTTTAAATTTAACTTCTTCAAACAACTGTCCTTGGCCATACAAATCAAGATCTAGATCGCACGACCATATACTAATAATTTCTGCACCAAATACCGTTAAAATCGTGAAGCAGGACTCAAAGTGATTGCACTTCACATTAAATGTTCTGAGCAAAGGTACAGACATAAAACAGAACAAACAAAATTACACAAATGTATATGCTATAAACATTAACTCTTTTCATTATATCCCTAAACCGAAACAGTTCTAATTCTAGAATCCCTCTTTTCTTCCTACGTTCTTCCACAGTCATGCACCTTTTTTACTCTCGACTTTCAGTCAGGGTTATCCAAAATATAAAGCAATATCATTAAAGTAAATACGACTTAAAAATATTAAATTACTAATTAAACGAAAACTCCACTTTGATATATTTGACTAATTTACTTACTTTTACCTTCTAAACAAACTTTTTAAAAAATACGACTACCAATGGCAAACCAAGCAGACTCATAGTGAAAATTATCAGCCCCATTCCATAAGATTTTCAAAAATTTCCAAATAATTTAACGTTCTTCATACTCATCATCTGTTTCATAAAACTACCATAAAACAATATTTTCTAATGAATATTGAATAAAAATTAAATTCAATTAGCGCTTCAAACTTTTGAAAACATTTAAAAAAATTTTTTATTAAAAACTTTTATAATTTTAATAGAATTTTTATACATACATATGGAACGTGATGTTCAAACTTTTTCATATATTGACTTAAAAAATATGGAAATAAATATTAAAATAATTCTAATTTCTCTTGAAAGGAAATGAGGGTTATGATTAAAAAATTAAAGGGTGATGGCTAGGTAATTTTCTTTCCTACATGGTATTTTAAATAGGTATCCGAAAGTCAATTGATAACGTCTTTTTAACCGTTATGTCAACAGCAGAACTGTTTTACGCAAGTCAACAGTAACATACCCGGGTATACATATAAATATACATATATATATACACTAGACTGGTCGTAAAAAACTAAATTTTCCGAGACGCCCCCTAGAAAAATTCTTTGTGGTCAAAAAACCACAACAGCATTATTTTTTTTTTTAATCAAAAGAACACGTGCCGCAAAATCGTCGAAGTTGATTTTTTGAGAAATTCGTAGATTTTGAAAGATTCGTAAAATATGCAGATGCCAAAAAAAATCACAGAACCATTTTTGTAGGAAATTTAATTCTCTACAAAAAAGAGCCACGTCATTTTTTCCCGAAAACGTATAGTTCTCATGATATTTTGAAAATGAACTTGTAAGTTTTCGTAATTTTTAAAAAACGTAAAATAAAGATGACGAAAAAGTCCTAATCTTCTTCTTATGCTATAGAATGAAATGTATAAAAAAATAATCGTGACAAAAAAAATCAAAATTTGTAATTTTTCGTCGAAATTTTCATGATTTGGTTTAACGAGTTTCGACGAATTTCAAGTTTTATTTCAAAATATCATCAGAAATATAGGTTTTAGGAGAAAAATGAATTGAACTTTTTTTGTAGAGAACTACATTTCCTACAAAAATGATTATGTGATTTTTATGTGACATCTGCATATGTTATGAGATATTAACGATTTTATCAAAAAATCGACTTCGATGATTTTGCGGCACGTATTCTTTTGATTTAAAAAAAAAAAAAAATAGTGCCGCTGTGGTTTTTTGACCGCAAAGAATTTTTCTAGGGAGCGTCTCAGAAAATTTAGTTTTTAACGACCAGTCTAATATATACACATATATACATACATATATATATATATATATATATATATATATATATATATATATATATATATATATATATATATATATATATATATATACATACACATAAATATACATACATACACATACATATATATCGATTATTTTCCAATTTGCCTGCTAAAGTTTTTGTCATCATATAGAAATATGTAAATCATAGATAGCATAGAAAATCAAAACAATTAAAATAACGGCAAAACTTAAATTTATTATTTTATATTTTAGATAAGTATTGTTCTCGTTTTAACCTTTTGATAATACTATACCAACAAGTTAACTATAGAACTATAGTAGAATATAACGATTGCGTCACATTCTTCAAACAAG
The DNA here is from genome assembly GCA_963693315.1 of Diogma glabrata. Taxonomy (NCBI): domain Eukaryota; kingdom Metazoa; phylum Arthropoda; class Insecta; order Diptera; family Cylindrotomidae; genus Diogma; species Diogma glabrata. The sequence goes on from OY856186.1 coordinate 131,102,104, forward strand.
TGAAAGAATGAATAAAATTACAATGAAAGACATATACTTGGAGGGCTATATATTCATCAGCATTTTATAATTTATATGTTCATGAGTATTTTATGTTCATATATATGTATGTTCATCAGTATTTTATAATTTATAATAATTTTTATCCACGACTACTAAAGAATATATACTTTCTATGCGTATATCTTTCATTGTAATTGTATTCATTCCCATTTATATAAAAAATTCTCTTTTATTTATTTCATTCCACTTTATTTATAAAAAATTCCTCTAACAAATTAAAAACTTGATTTGTTGGTATAGTAATATAAAGAAGTTTAAACAAGAACAATACATATATAAATCTAAAATAAACAACAAACGTTTAGTTTTTCTTGTTTTCTATGATAAATTAATTTCAACATGGCGATATAAAGTTTTAAATGAAAACTTTATATTGTTTCAAATATTTTTAAAGTCGTGGATAAAATAGCATCTTGTATTCGCTTAGGATGAAGTCAATTCTTCACTCGGATGATTCCCTCCACTCGCTACGCTCGTTCCGGGAAACTTCATCCTCGTGAAGAATTGCCTTCATTCTAAGCTCATACAAGATTCTACTATTATACCATAAGTATTTTTTTCATATATTTTCATATAATTATTATAATTACAAAAATTAACTCAAAATAAACTATTCTTTTCTATTATATCATCATATTTGCATGCGTTTTATTATACATACCCAGGTATGTATGCTGTTGACGTGAGGGTGCAACTTTGTAAATGGGCTTTATCTTCTAAACGGATGATCCAATCCTAACCAAACTTGAGACTATTGCGTAAAACAATTTTGGCTAGGATATCGTGAAATTTTAAGTCGATTTGGTTATCCAGTTCCGAGCTACAGCGTTTTAAAAACGCAAAACATACCCAGGTATATTGCTGTTGACATAAAGGTTAACCGACTTCCAAAAAGAAGGAGGTTCTGTGTTTCACTGTAGGGTTTTTTTTATGTATGTACACCGATTTCTCAAAAACGGCTCGTTCGATTTGGATGATTGAAATTGTGTTCTATTTGGGTTTATTCACAGAGGGTCCCATTATTTTTTTTATGATGTGAAAAATACCGTTATTCAGAAAATTGGAAAAAACCATATTTTTTATGCATTTTCGTTGATTTCGTCAAAACATATTATTCTGTTTGTTTGTTGTGGGCAGTATTATATTGCTATACTTGTCGAGTTTATCGTAAATAATTTTCTATGACGGGTAATGTGTATGCCGTTTGTGCAAAAAATCATAAAACCATAATTAATAGATTGTCACTGATGAAAGTTTTTCTGGTATTTGAAGTTATTACTTTTAAAACGCTTTCTAGCCGATATTTGCTTTATGAATTCACTAAAAATAAAAAGATTAAAAAACCGTTTTGAAAAGAAATAGAACCGACTTCAGAAAAAACAAAAAAAGGCACAAACAAGTGAAAAAGAACTCAATTATGGCTTTTATAGACAAAAATACGTTACATTTTGATTAATTTAATTTAATTATGCTCTACTATAGTCAAAAAAATTACGCAATTAAAAAACTTACTATATTAAAATAGTTACTTTTTAACCGACTTCAAAAAAGCAGGAGGTTCTGTGTTTCACTGTAGGTTTTTTTATATGTAGTACACCGATTTCTCAAAAACTGCTCGTTCGATTTAGACGATTTAAATTTTATTCTATTTGAGTTCATTCCCAGAGGGTCTCATAATTGTTTCTTTGATGTGAAAAATACTGTTATTCAGAAAATTAGAAAAAACCATATTTTTAATGCATTTTAGCTGATTTCGTCAAAACATATTAATCTGTTTGGATATTTTGGGCAGTATTATATTGCTATACTTGTCAAGGTTATCGTAAATAATTTTCTATCACGGGAAATATGTATGCCGTTTGTGCAAAAAATCGCAAAACCATAATTAATAGATTGTCACTGATGAAAGTTTTTCCAGCATTTGAAGTTATTACTTTTAGAACACTTTCTAGCCGACATTTGCTTTATGACTACACTAAAAATAAAAAAATAAAAGAAATTTAAAAAAAAAAATAGAACCGACTTCAGAAAAAACAAAAGAGGCACAAAAAAGTGAAAAATAACTCTATTGTTGCTTATAGAAACAAAAATACGTTACATTTTGATTAATTTAATTTAATTATACCTTACTATAAACAAAAAAATTACGCTATTATACAAAGTTACTATATTAAAATAGTTACTTTTTATTATAGTTATTATAGCTATTATAATTGTTATAATAGTTATTATATTTTAAAAGTTATTTGTAGTACTGTTCGAAAGTCGGTGCTATATTGACGAAAAACCGACTAATATGTCTCGGGCTTGGCACCGATTTCCAACAGTTTTGTACTACCAATAACTTTTAAAATATAATAACTATTGTTATTTATTTTATTGTTAGTTATTTTTCACTTTTTTGTGCCTCTTTTGTTTTTTCTGAAGTCGGTTCTATTTTTTTTTTAAAAGTTTTTTTTTTATTTATGATGGATGATAGTATGCAAATTCGTATTGATGTTATCAGCATTCAATGGTATTGCTACACTCGAATCACTTAAATTTAATGTTTTTAAGTACTCAGAAATACAGCTAAATTTACCATCTGATTCATTGGCACTTTCATAAAAATCAATAAGCGCAATGTTGTTAGTTAGTTATTTATGCACAGTAATGTTTTATATATTTAAATTTCCTTCAAAATGGTAAATTTTCTGTAGCCAAAGGCTTTAATTTATAACAATCACAAATACTATGCAGATCAGCTATTTCATTTATAATACTAAGAACAGATAATTAGTAACAGAAGTTATTTAAATAAACAGATGTTTAACGGTGGATTAAATCCAAAATTGCTTAAACAATGGTTCAACACCTGATCGTGCGATATAGTAAAAGTAGAGATATTCACATATATTATAGAGCAATGTAAATTAATTGATATTGTTACCAACCTTGCGACACACATTTTAATAATCAGTTACTTTGATATAAGTAAAGGTGCGATTCACGTGCGAAATCACGATTTTTTATTTTCCTGATCCGTTTATTGGCAGAAATATGTAGCAAAACGATCTAGTTTGTTCAGTGTAAAATATTGTATTACAGATTGCTTCAAGTAGAATGTTTTTATAGTAAATGAGAACTGAGGACATTTTTACTCCTACCGAGGACAGTCCTACCGAAAGGAGAACACGTTGCAACCTTATTGGTTTACAAATTAGATAAAATAATCTTTGGGTCTATCACTATACGAAACTAATCGATTAAATTGAGCATGAAGTTAAAATCGACCATAAAGTTGAGTGATTTGAGCATAAAGCAGGTGAGACACTTGTAATTTTTGACAGCCTACGTTATAAAACATATACATATGTATAACGAAAAAAAAAATAAAAAAAAAAAAAAAAAAAAAACTATGTATAAACCTTCCTGTATTCGAATGCAACGTTGTATCCAAATTTCAAAAGATTCGGCTTTCGGAGATTACCTATTTTGAACAAACAAACATTTACATTTTCATTTATATAAGAGATAGATGAGAACTGAGGACATTTTTACTCCTACCGAGGACAGTCCTACCGAAAGGAGAACACGTTGCAACCTTATTGGTTTACAAATTAGATAAAATAATCTTTGGGCCTATCACTATACGAAACTAATCGATTAAATTGAGCATGAAGTTAAAATCGACCATAAAGTTGAGTGATTTGAGAATAAAGCAGGTGAGACACTTGTAATTGTTGACAGCTTACGTTATAAAACATATACATATGTATAACGAAAAAAAAAATTAAAAAACAAAAAAAAAAAAAATATGTATAAACCTTCCTGTATTCGAATGCAACGTTGTGTCCAAATTTCAAAAGATTCGATCCAGTACTTTCTGAGATTACCTATTTTGAACAAACAAACATTTACACTTTTATTTATATAGCAGATAGATGAGAACTGAGGACATTTTTACTCCTACCGCGGACAGTCCTACCAAAAGGAGAACACGTTGCAACCTTATTGGTTTACAAATTAGATAAAATAATCTTTGGGCCTATCACTATACGAAACTAATCGATTAAATTGAGCATGAAGTTAAAATCGACCATAAAGTTGAGTGATTTGAGAATAAAGCAGGTGAGACACTTGTAATTGTTGACAGCTTACGTTATAAAACATATACATATGTATAACGAAAAAAAAAAAATAAAAAAAAAAAAAAAAAAAACTATGTATAAACCTTCCTGTATTCGAATGCAACGTTGTGTCCAAATTTCAAAAGATTCGGCTTTCGGAGATTACCTATTTTGAACAAACAAACATTTGCATTTTTATTTATATAGAAGATAGATGAGAACTGAGGACATTTTTACTCCTACCGAGGACAGTCCTACCGAAAGGAGAACATGTTGCAACTTTATTGGTTTACAAATTAGATAAAATAATCTTTGGGCCTATCACTATACGAAACTAATCGATTAAATTGAGCATGAAGTTAAAATCGACCATAAAGTTGAGTGATTTGAGAATAAAGCAGGTGAGACACTTGTAATTTTTGACAGCTTACGTTATAAAACATATACATATGTATAACGAAAAAAAAAAATAAAAAAAAAAAAAAAAAAAAACTATGTATAAACCTTCCTGTATTCGAATGCAACGTTGTATCCAAATTTCAAAAGATTCGGCTTTCGGAGATTACCTATTTTGAACAAACAAACATTTACATTTTCATTTATATAAGAGATAGATGAGAACTGAGGACATTTTTACTCCTACCGAGGACAGTCCTACCGAAAGGAGAACACGTTGCAACCTTATTGGTTTACAAATTAGATAAAATAATCTTTGGGCCTATCACTATACGAAACTAATCGATTAAATTGAGCATGAAGTTAAAATCGACCATAAAGTTGAGTGATTTGAGAATAAAGCAGGTGAGACACTTGTAATTGTTGACAGCTTACGTTATAAAACATATACATATGTATAACGAAAAAAAAAATTAAAAAACAAAAAAAAAAAAAAATATGTATAAACCTTCCTGTATTCGAATGCAACGTTGTGCCAAATTTCAAAAGATTCGATCCAGTACTTTCTGAGATTACCTATTTTGAACAAACAAACATTTACATTTTTATTTATATAGCAGATAGATGAGAACTGAGGACATTTTTACTCCTACCGCGGACAGTCCTACCAAAAGGAGAACACGTTGCAACCTTATTGGTTTACAAATTAGATAAAATAATCTTTGGGCCTATCACTATACGAAACTAATCGATTAAATTGAGCATGAAGTTAAAATCGACCATAAAGTTGAGTGATTTGAGAATAAAGCAGGTGAGACACTTGTAATTGTTGACAGCTTACGTTATAAAACATATACATATGTATAACGAAAAAAAAAAAATAAAAAAAAAAAAAAAAAAAACTATGTATAAACCTTCCTGTATTCGAATGCAACGTTGTGTCCAAATTTCAAAAGATTCGGCTTTCGGAGATTACCTATTTTGAACAAACAAACATTTGCATTTTTATTTATATAGAAGATAGATGAGAACTGAGGACATTTTTACTCCTACCGAGGACAGTCCTACCGAAAGGAGAACACGTTGCAACTTTATTGGTTTACAAATTAGATAAAATAATCTTTGGGCCTATCACTATACGAAACTAATCGATTAAATTGAGCATGAAGTTAAAATCGACCATAAAGTTGAGTGATTTGAGAATAAAGCAGGTGAGACACTTGTAATTGTTGACAGCTTACGTTATAAAACATATACATATGTATAACGAAAAAAAAAAAATTAAAAAACAAAAAAAAAAAAAACTATGTATAAACCTTCCTGTATTCGAATGCAACGTTGTGTCCAAATTTCAAAAGATTCGATCCAGTACTTTCTGAGATTACCTATTTTGAACAAACGAACATTCACATTTTTATTTATATAGATTTTATAATTTTTGTTATCGTTATATTTAGTTTCACAATTTCGTTATATTTTTAAGGAAACGCACTTGTTGAATTTACTACTTTGACCGTTAGACCGATTTCTTATTTTTTCGACTACTTCGACTTAAATTATTGACTGATTAACTTCTTGACCGGTTGACGGTTTTCTTACTGCTCGTGTTTTCTTCTGAATTTCAAATGAACGACTCACTTGATTGATTAATTAAAATATTATTTTTAAAATTGTAAATTAATTACGCGTTGCAATTACTGTTTGTTAATATCGAAAAAAAAAAAATGTTAGTAACAAACTTTAGTAATATTGAAATTATATTTGAGAAAAAACACACTAATTTGTGATATTTATATAATACTTTTATTTGCCAAACGATTTCAAAAACTAAGCTTTCATTGTCAAGGCCTGTTCTTAAACGAGTTTAAGAACAGGCCTTGACAATGAAAGCTAAGCTTCCGAAATCGATTGTCAAAAATTAGTGTGTTTTTTCTCAAATATAATATCAATGTTATTTTGGTGATATCTAATGTTTAAAAACAATATTAGTTCACAAACTTTAGTTTTTGTTTTTATTTCATTTTATATAATGCCAATGTCACGAATATATTTTGATTTTATTTTAACAAAACGATTTAGCAAATATTTGGAAATAACCCAGATTTTAGTAAAAGTAATTTATGAAATATTTGTTCAATATGAAATATTTGTTTATCGGGCAAGGTACGATCAAGTTTAATCGAAACTGTGACGTTCTTGCTAATAACCAGCTATACCCTATAAGAATAAGAAACAGAGAGCAACTGGATATGAAACAACTAGTAAACCCCGTATACCCTCCACTAAAATGGTAGGAAATATGGAAATTTACATCATTGTACACACCTTTATGAAGTTAGCCTGTAATTCTATCCCGTAAAACAAGGCTAGTTTTATATGGTACCCTCTGCTCTCATGGTACATTTTTTCTGTAACGACAGAAAGCTAGAGTGATAGTTTGTATAGTTTAGTAATACATAACATAGTTTAGTAATATATGTACTAAGTTTTGTAATAGTTTGATTGTTTTATATGCTACTCTCAGCCCGGTTTTTTCTGTCACGACAGTCGACAGTAAAGTAAGCCCGTAATTTTATCCATTAAAACAAGGATAGTTTTATGTGGTAATAATTTTAGAAAATTTTATGCTATAATTATAGTTTATTTGGGTTTTATTGGGAGGGAAACAATGCTCTTTTATTTATTCATTAGTTAATTTTAATTGTCAGTGAAGTTAGTCCAGAATTCTATCTCCGTGATTTAATCCCTGAGAAAACTACACAAAATAGGTGCAGGTTCAATAATTTGATCTTTCCATTATCCGATTTCTGCGGTTAAATCTAAAGATTAATTCTCAAAACTTTGGAGTAAATTGTAATTTTTGAGAATTTTTCATTGTAGCGATACAAACGCTTTTATACTACTAACTAGTTGCTGGGTAGCGAAAATCCGAAATTCTACGTCCACGCCGTGCTACCTGGGTAACGCTAACAGAATTAGGTTGGTGTAGTTGAGAGGGGCAGAGTAAATACTGCTTATACTCAATGATTCTGCACCATGGCGAGTCATTGGCGCCATAAAACCAATGCAACTCAAGCGTCTGTTCTCCATGTTAGGGGCGGCTTGGAGCGGGCGTCTGTCTTGGATCAAGCGGCTTGCTATATAAATGAGTAGAAAGCGTCTGTTCTCCATGTTAGGGGCGGCTTGCAGCGGGCGTCTGACTTGGATCAAGCGGCTCGCTATATAAACGTGTAAAAAGGTTGTTTCTGGTGACCTTAAGATGCAGAACGAACCCATTCACAAAAATTTGGGTTGGGCGAAGGGCTAACACCCCATTTCCGTAAAAAAATTATTGTCATGAATTCTGTACACAGGCCTCGGAATATCTCGGAATCATTATTGGAACGACCTCGGAAACTGTACCCGGACTACGATTTAAAAATGGGAACCTGGAACGTGCTAAGCCTTAGAAGACCAGGAGATCTCCTAAAACTCACACAACAAGTCGAGAGCTACACACTAGATATAGTGGCATTACAAGAACTAAGATGGCCAGGTAGTGGAATCCATGAAACAGCGAAAGGATACACCCTTTATTATTGCGGTCATCAAAACGGAGGAGAATTTGGAGTTGGCTTTCTTATCGTCTTTCTTACCGTCGCGTGAATCAGCATGTTATCGACTTCTGCCCAATTAATATGCGGTTATGCACACTGAGAATCCGCACGCAAAAATTCAATGTAACGATCGTCAATGTTCATGCACCTACTGAAGATAAAGCAGATGATATTAAAGACCTGTTCTTCCTAGAACTCGAAGAAGTCATCAATAAAATCCCGCGGCACGATATAAAAATCGTGGTAGGTGACTTTAATGCTCAAATCGGTAGGATTGCAGAACTTAAAACACATATCGGCCATAACAGCTTGCATCATACCAGCAACAATAACGGTTTTCGCGCAGCCGAGCTGGCTATGATGTATGATCTAGTGATTTTTAGCACTTTCTTCCCTCACAAGGGAATTCACAAGGCAACGTGGAAATCAAATGACGGAAGAACGGAAAATCAAATCGATCACGTCATGATTTCTAAGAGAAACTCCACAAGTGTAGCTGACGTTCGATCATACAGAGGTGCTGATATGGACACTGATCATATGCTTGTCATCTTTAAGTACAAGTGCAAATTATCATCTACATTTAATAGACAAGCAAAAAAGACCGTGCGCTGGAACGTCGATGCATTTAAACATCCGGAAACGCTGAACAGATATCAGGAAATAATAACACAAAACATAGAAGAGCATGACATCTCTTCTGAGATGCCATTTAACAAAGAAGAAGAATGGCAAACGCTTCAATCAACCATTATAGCCGCAGCACAAACTACAATCGGAAAGCGGCCACCGAAATCACACAACGAATGGTTCGACGAGGAATGCCGCCAATCCGTTGAACATAAACAAAAACTGCGAGAAAAATGGTTAACAAGGAACACCCGAAGCTCCCAAGCTGATTATCTATGCGCCGGGAAAGCCTCAGCAAAACTTCTACGTAAAAAGAAACGCGAACACATGAAGAGCTGCATTGAAGACATCAACCAACATGCGGCCAACGGAAATTCAAAAGAGTGCTTTGCCAATGCACGGAATCTGACAAAAGATTTCCACCCAAGATCTACAGCCATTAAAAATGAAAATAATGAACTTACAACAAGTGAACGTGATGTGCTGGCAGTGTGGCGATCCCACTTTCAAGACCTATTGAATAGGACGAATGAAGTTCATCCTATTCGAGCAATTGCTCCATCAACTGAGGAGATTTTTGTCCCTTACCCAGCAATAGAGGAAGTGGAAGCTGCAATTAAAAAACTGAAAAATGGCAAATCACCAGGTTTCGATGGTATTCCCGCAGAACTTTTGAAAAATGGAGGAGCAGCTCTGGTCTCACGTATATACGATCTGATTCTTGCAATCTGGGACCAAGAAGAACTACCTGCTGAATGGAAAACAGCTCTCATTGTTCCGCTACATAAGAAAGGTGACCGTCTAAAGTGTGCGAATTATCGTGGAATCGCACTGTTGAACACAGCATATAAAATACTAGCTAATGTGGTACTTGCTCGACTCATCCCGTTCGCCGAATCTATCATCGGTGACTATCAGTGTGGTTTTCGTCCCAACCGCTCAACCACAGATCAATGTTTTACATTAAGGATGATTCTGGAAAAATGTTGGGAGTACAACATAAGCATTCACCAGCTCTACGTTGATTTCAGGCAAGCATATGATAGTATCATCCGCGACAACCTCTGGTCCGCACTCATATGCCTTGGTATCCCAGAGAAACTTGTTTCTCTGTGCAAACTCACAACATCGGGATCAAATTGTAGAATAGTAATCGAAGGGTCAGTTTCTGATCCTTTCGATATAACATCAGGTGTTCGACAAGGTGACGCACTCGCGCCTGTACTGTTTAATTTGGCGCTGGAGTACGCAATAAGAAAAAGCCGAATTGAGACGCAAAACTGCATATATAATAAATCTAGTCAAGTTCTTGGCTACGCAGATGATATTGTGCTTCTCGGACGTAGAACGAGCGATATTAAAGATAGTCTCTCTCAGCTTGAAAGAAATGCTAAACGACTTGGATTATGCATCAACACCGGCAAAACTAAAGTGTTAACAACATCTAAGAACATACCTCTCGGAAATCTGGATACTGGCGACTACGAAGTGGAACGCGTGGAAAACTTCAAATACCTCGGGTCTGTAATAACATCGTCAAATGACATGCAGGCAGATATCAAAGCCCGTGTCTCTGCCGCATACAGAGTTTTCTATGCATACTCAAAACTTCTGCGATCAAAACATCTTTCGCGGTCGTGTAAACTCACACTTTACAAAGCATTAATTCGACCTGTGCTTACATTTGGAAGCGAAAGCTGGACACTGACTTCCTCCGATTGTAGAATTTTATCAACATTCGAGAGGAAGGTCATACGAACAATTTATGGTCCATGTAAAGTTGCTGAAAATCAGTATAGAATCCGAATGAATCACGAAATCAGACAGCTTCTTGGAGGCTGCGATGTAATCGGATTCATTAAATCTAACCGGATCAGATGGTTTGGTCATGTAGAAAGGGCTACATTAGATAGAATGATAAAAAAGAGTCCCAACAACAACCAGCTGGTGTTCGTCGAAGAGGAAGACCTAGACAACGCTGGCGTGATGACATCATCCAAGACCTTCGTGATATAGGATGTCGAAACTGGGGTCAACTGGTCATGGAACGAGATGATTGGAAGCTTATTGCACAGACGGCAAAATCCCTTCATGGGATGTAAACGCCAGAGAGAGAGAGAGAGAGAGTTGCTGGCCGGAAATTGTGGTCCCTGAACAAAATAGGTGAAGATTCAATTATATGTAAAATTATTTTTTCATAACCAAATTTCTGCTTTGAAATCTGAATAAATTCTCTGAGCTTTGGAGTCAAATGTAATTTTTGAGTATTTTTAATTGTAGCAGCGATACAGACCCTTTTAGACTGAAAACTAGTTGCTGGCCGTCAACTGTGGTACTTGCACAAAATAGGTGAAAATTTAATATTCTGTAATTTGATTTTTTCATTCCCAAATATCTGCTGTGAAATTTGAATAAATTCGCCAAATTTTGGAGTAAATTGTCCTTTTTGAGAATTTTTTTATTGTAGCGATACAGACGCTTTTAGACTAAAAACTAGTTGCTGGCCGGAAATTGAGGTACCAGCACAAAATACGTTAAAGTTAAATTATATAAAATATGATTTTTTGTTTCCCAAATTTTTGCTGTGAAACTTGAATAAATTTGCCGAATTTTGGGGTAAATTATCATTTTTGAGAACTTTTCATTGTAGCGATACAGACGCTTTTAAACTAAAAACTAGCTGCTGGCCGGAATTTGTGGTACCTGCAAATAATAGGTCAAAGTTTATTTATATGTAATATGATCTTTTCATTACCAAATTTTAGCTGTGAAATCTGGATAAATTCTTCGAACTTTGGAGTATATTGTCGTTTTTGAGAATTTTTCAGTTTAGCAATACAGATTACAGACCCTTATAGTCTAAAAACTAGTTGCTGGTCGGAATCTGTGGTACCTGGTTCAGTTATATGGATTCAAGGTTCAGTTATATGGAATATGATTTTTTCATAACCAAATATCTGCTGCTAAATTTGAATAAATTATCCGAACTTTGGAGTAAATTGTCATTTTTGAGAATTTTTCAGAAAAGTGATACAGACTTATGTAGACTGAAAACTACTTGCTAGTCGGAAACGGCGGTACCTGCACAAAATAGTTAATTATGTAATTTGATTTTTTCATTCCCAAATATTTGCTTTGAAATTTGAATAAAATTTCCGAACTTTGGGGTAAATTGTTATTTTTGAGAATGTATCAATGTAGCGATACAGACGCATGTGGACTGAAAACTAGATGCTGGCTGGAAACCGGTACCTACGCAAAATAAGTAAAATCTCAATTACATGTTATATGACTTTTTAATACCAAAATTCTTCGGTGAAATTTGGATAAATTCACGAACTTTGAAGTAAATTGACATTTTTGAGAATTTTTCAGTGTAGCGATACAGACGCTTTAAGACTACAAACTAGTTGCCGGCCGGAAACCGTGGTACCTGCACAAAACAGGTAAAGATTCAATTATATGTAATATGATTTTCTCATAACCAAAATCGTGCTGTGAAATCTGGATAAATTCTCCAAACTTTGGAGTAAAATGCCGTTTTTAAGAATTTTTTATGTAGCGATACAGACCCTTTTAGACTGAAAACTAGTTGCTGGCTGGAAACTGTGGTACCTGCACAAAATAGGAGAAAATTCAATATTTTGTCATTTAATTTCTTCATTTCCAAATATCTACTGTGAAATCTGGATAAATTCAACGAACTTTGGAGTAATTGTCATTTTAAAAAAATTTTCATTGTTGTATCGCTATATGACGCATGTAGACTGAAAACTAGTTGCTAGCCTGAAACTGTAGTAACTGCACAAAATAGGTGAAAATTCTATGTTATGTTATTTGATTTTTTCATTCCTAAGCATTTGCTTTAAAATTTGAATAAATTCTCCGAACTTTAGAGTAAATTATCATTCTTGAGAATTTTTCAGTGAAGCGGTACAGACCCTTTTAGACTGAAAACTAGTTGCTAGGTGGAAACTGTGGTACCTGCATAAAAAAATCAATGCTCAACTATAGGGAACATTATTTTTCCATTACCAAATTTTTGCTGTGAGATTTGAATAAATTCTCCGAACTTTGGAGTAAATTGTCATTTTTGACAATTTTTCATTGTTGCGATACAGACGCATGTAGACTGAAAACAAGTTTCTGGCCGGAAATTGTGGCACCTGCACAAAATAGGATAAGATTTTGCAATAAAGAACTTTGATTTTTTCATTCCTAAATATCTGCTGTTCTTTTTTCATTCCTAAATATCGGTTGTATCCGTTCTAATAGGATTGCTTGGTTTGGGCATGTTCTAAGAGCCGATTCACAGTCTGGAATGATTAGAAAAATGTACGTTAGTACCCCAGGGAGTGGTAGACCGCGAGGAAGACCACGACTACAATGGGAGACTGACGTAATAAACGACCTTAAAAAAATCGGCTGCCATGGTAATTATGTCGCTGTTGCGAATGACCGTGGTGAATATTCAAAGCTGATTAGCCTGGCAACGCTCCTACATGGAGCATGAAAGCCTTAAAAAAAAAAAAAAAAAAAAAAAACAAAAATATCTGCTGTGAAATTAGAATAAATTCTTCGAACTTTGGAGTAAATTGTCTTTTTTGAAAACTTTTGAGTGTGGCGATACAGACGCATGTAGACTGAGAACTAGTTGCTTGCCGGAAATTGCCGTGCCTGCAAAAGAAAAAATTACATTAATGATAATAAATTTTCACCTATTGTTTGAAGGTACCTCAGTTTCCGGCCAGCAACTTGTTTTCAGTCTACGTGTGTCTGTATCGCTACAATGAAAAATTCTGAAAAATGATAATTTACTCCAAAGTTCGTAGAATTTATTCAAATTTCAAAGCAGAAATTTGGTAATGAAAAAATCATATTACTAATTATTGAACCTTCACCTGTTTACCGCAGTTATTTTTTGTTGAGCCTTTACCAGGTACCACAGTTTCCTTATAGCAACTAGTTTTCAGTCTACATGCGTCTGTATCGCTACAATTAAAAATTCTCAAAAAAGACAATTTATTCAAAATTTCGGAGAATTTATTCAAATTCATCAGCGAATATTTGGGAATGAAAAAATCATATTCCATATATGTGAACAGCAACCTTTTTTTTGCAGGTACTACAAGTTCCGGCCAGCAAGTAGTTTTTAGTATAAAAACGTCGGTATCGCTACACTGAAAAATTCTCAAAAACGACAATTTACTTTCAAAATCGGAGAATTTATCCCGATTCCACCGAAGGTTTTTGGTGTTGGAAAAATCATATTAAATATTAATTAACTTTAACTTTTTTTGTGCAGGTACTACAGGTTTCAGCCAGCTACTAGTTTTCAGTCTACATGTGTCTGTATCGCTACACTGAAAAATTCTCAAAAATGATAATTTACTCCAAAGTTCGGAGAATTTATTCAAAATTCACAGCAAATATTTTGAAATAAAAAAATAATATTTGATATTTCTGAACCTTCACTTATTTTTTGAACATATAATTGAATTTTGAACTAATTTTTGCAGTTACTACAGTTTTTCGGCCAGCAATTAGTTTTCAATCTACATGCGTCTGTATCGCTACAATGAAAAATTCTCAAAAATGACAATTTACTTTAAAGTTCAGAGAATTTATCAAAATTTCACCGAAGAATGTTGGTATTTGAAAAATCATATTCCATATAATTGAACCTTGGCCTATTTTATGCCGGTACCACATTTCCGGCCAGCAAGTAGTTTTCAGTATACATTCGTCTGTATCGCTACACTGAAAAATTCTCAAAAACGACAATTTACTTCAAAGTTCGGAGAATTTATCAAAATTTCACCCAAGAATTTTAAGTATTGAAAAAATCATATAACATATAACTGAACTTTACACTATTTTTTGAAGGTACAACAGTTTTTCGGCCAGCAACTAGTTTTAAATCTACATGCGTCTATATCGCTACACTGAAAAATTTCAAAAATGACAATTTACTCCAAAGTTCCGAGAATTTATTCAAATTTCACAGCAGGTACTTGGTAATAGAAAAATCATACTACATATTTCTAAATATTCATCTGATTAATGCAGGTACTACAGTTTCCGACCAGCAACTAGTTCTAAACCTAAAAGAGTCTGTATCCCTACACTGAAAAATTTTCAAAAAAGACTATTTACTCCAAAGTTCAAAAAATTTATTCAAATTTCACAGCAGATGTTTGGGAATCAAAAAATCAAATTGCATAATATTAAACCTTCACCTATTTTGTGCTGGTACGGCTGATTCCGGCTAGCAACTAATTTTCAGTCTAAATTGGTCTGTATCGCTACACTGAAAAATTCTCAAAAATGACAGTTTACTCCAAAGTTCGAAGAATTTATCCAGATTTCAGAGCAGAAATTTGGTTATGAAGAAATATAATTACATATAATTGAATATTCAACCTGTTTTGAGCTGGAACCACCGTTTCCGGCTAGCAAATAGTTTTCAGTCCACATGCGTCTGTATCGCTACACTGAAAAATTCTCAAAAATGACAATTTACTCCCAAGTTCGGAGAATTTATTCAAATTTGACAGCAAAAATTTGAGAATAAAAAAATCATATTCCATATTATTCAACCTTCACCTATTTTGTGCAGCTACCACAGTTTCCCGCCGGCAACTAGTTAATAGTCTACTAGCGTCTTTATCACTACACTGAAAAATTCTCAAAAACGACAATTTACTCCAAAAATCGGAGAATTTATCCAGATTCCACCAAAAAATTTTGCTATTGGAAAAATCTTATTAAATATTAATAAAGTTTTACCTTTTTGGTACAGGTACTACAGGTTTTAGCCAGCTAGTAGTTTTCGGTCTACATGCGTCTGTATCGCTACACTGAAAAATTCTCAAAAATGACAATTTACTCCAAAGTTCGGAGAATTTATCCAAATTTCACCGAAGAATTTTTGTATTGGAAAATCATATTACATATAACTAAACCTTGACTTATTTTTTGCAGGTACGGCAGTTTCCGGCCAGCAATTAGTTTTTAGTCTACTTGCGTCTGTATCGCTACACTCAACAGTTTTCAAAAATGACAATTTACTCCAAAGTTTGGAGAATTTATTCAAATTTCACAGCAGATATTTAGGAATGAAAAAATAAATTATTAATTCCAAAATCTTTTCCTATTTTATGCAGGTGCCACAATTTCCGGCCAGAAACTAGTTTTCAGTCTACATGCGTCTGTATCGCTACAATAAAAAATTCTGAAAAATGATAATTTACTCCAAAGTTCGGAGAATTTATTCAAATTTCACAGCAAAAATTTGGTAATGAAAAAATCATATTCCATATAACTGAACCTTGATTTTTTTGTGCAGGTATCACGATTTCCGGCCAGCAACTAGTTTTCAATCTAAAAGGGTCTATATTGCTGCACTGAAAAATTCTCAAAAATGATAATTTACTCTAAAGTTCGGAGAATTTATTCAAATTTCAAGGAAATATTTGGGAATGAAAAAATCAAGTTACATAACATAAAATGTTCTTTTTTGTGGAGGTACTACAGTTTCCGGCTAGCAACTAGTTTTCAGTCTACATGCGTCTGTATCCCTACAATGAAAAATTTTTTTAAATGACAATTTGCTCCAATGTCAATTTGTCCAATCCAATCCACTAACGGCAGAAATAAAATCAATTCTTTCACGTACAGATTTAGATGATTTAACAAAGTTTCATTAAAATCCTGCCACGGATGAAGGCTGTAAAGAGCGTACAGGCAAACATTTTGATGATGAATATAAAAAAGATTTAACCAGAATTTATAAATATAATTAAATTAAACCAAAAGTTAACAGAACTGTTTTGATTGTCTAGAATTTTTATACCAAGTTTCATCAAAATAACTTAACAGTTATTGATATTTCTTCCATCTTAAGGTTATTGATATTTCAAATAATGTGAACCTTGACAAACACGCAGCATATTGTTAAACTAATCCGTTCCTTACCATGATTAAGTACAACTTTTGTCAAAGTTTCATCAATATTATATAATATTATATTATATAATATTATATAATATTATATTATATATTATTATATAATATTATATTATATTATAGTCAGATCAAAACTAAAATACATATCATTGGTTCTATAACACTATCAAAGAAATTATCCATATCTGCAATTGATGCA
This sequence comes from Diogma glabrata, assembly GCA_963693315.1. NCBI lineage: Eukaryota > Metazoa > Arthropoda > Insecta > Diptera > Cylindrotomidae > Diogma > Diogma glabrata. Next base: position 131,119,065 of record OY856186.1, read on the forward strand.
AAAGATTCAGCCTGTTATTTCTCAGAATAACGCAAAAGATAAAATTTTTAAGTCATTATATAGAAAAAAGGATCACTTTTATGCAAGGAAACTAGGTGACATTTAATTTGTAAAATTTAAATATAACATCAATTTTACTGTTACGACTCAATTATTCAATTCACGTTAATGCAGTAAAAACTACATCTAAAACGAAAACTAGAACATCTCTTTTTTTCTAATCTTCAACTAAAAAATATAATTTGAAAAAAACATTTAAAATAATAAAAACATACAAATTCTGAATACCTTTCGACAGGAAAATTGAAAATATATTCGTACTACTCAGCATGTTTCTTAATTTTGTTTTTGTTGTTGGTATTCTTTGAACTACAGAATAAAATTCTTCATTTTCTATTCGTGTTGTTTCTATTGTTTTTCTCAATTACAATATTTTGATGTTGTGGTTAAAGTTTTGATGCCGAAGGTACAAAAACATTCTAAGAACATGTACAAAAGAAAATATTGAAGAGCACGAGAAGTGTCAATCAAAATCTTTTTCAATTTTATTTTTTTGTTAGTTTAGTGGTTTGAACAAGAAATTAAATTTATATATTGTTGGTAGAACAATTTATTATATAATAACGTTCGCCCCAACGTTTTTAGTTCAAAGAAATAATTGAGCGTTCTTATGCTTATACAATTTCAATTCCGGAAAATTCTATTTAAAAGATTGTAATCAGAGTTTTGTATTCGGTTTTTGGACAGAAAATATGTAATAGATTCTCAGTCTCACAGTATGTAACAAATTTATAGAAATTTATAAAATTTATTCATTTTAAATTTTTTTCTGCTTTTTTTACGCAAATACAGTAAAAACTCGATAATCCAGAATTTCATTAACCTCAATTTCAGTGAACAAGAATTTTAATTTTAAGATTTTGTTTTCTTTTTCATAATAGTATATTATTGAATTAGGAGCTAAAGTGCTACTTTTTGTGTTGAGTCTATAGTTTGGCGGCCGACCATAGGGAGGCCGACAATTATAGACGAAACACAAAAAGTCACGTTAGCTCCGAATTCAATACACTATTTTTTCGGCAAACGTTTAAATTTGTTTAAAAATATGAAATTAATGCATCTAATTTTTTATAAAAATGTTTTAGTTAATAAATTTTCTGAAATTAATTTTTATTGATTTTAATTCATTAAAATGATTCAGTTCATGTATTCTGTTTTGAACAAATTAATAATATCATGTTATTTTACTTTACTGCCACCGTAAAAATATCCGTAAAAATATGAAAATTACTTTACAGCCGCCGTAAAAATATGAAAGTTACTTTACAGCCGCCGGCAGATAAAATAAAAATGGCGTTACTTTTGCAGTCGCCTGCTAAAAGTAAGACTTTAGCTACTCCTCAGCGGTAGTAAAGTTTAACTTTACAGCCGTTAAATTACCTATGGTTGATAGTGACTTTATTATTATTATAATTCTTTATTTCATCTTTAGTATAACATACAGGTAGACTACTTTTTAATTACTAATAAGTTTTATATACATATAAAGATTATACGACTGTTAAAAAAAAAGTAACAGAAATATAAAATGAGAACAATTTACAACATCAATTTACATTTTATGCTTAAATATATTGGAGATAGTTATTGAAAATTTAAAATATGCTGCTTTAACGAATTTTCAAACTTATCCGAGAAACATTGAAATCAAACACCGTAAAATAATTATTAAAATATTTGATGCACCCTAAAATGAGATCAGATGTTTCGTACTTAGCTCGGCAAAATGTTTTGGCAAAGGTATTGGTATTGGCAAAATGGTATGAAAAATTCATCTTGACGACGAAGAGTTCACCTTGGAACATTGATTTGAAAAAAATTCAATAGCTCCGCGCAGTTAATTAGACCTGAGATGATATCGTAAGAAAACGTAACATAATAAATCTGTCGTTTGCGAAATAGTGGCAACATATTCAACAATTGGAAACGATTGTCGTACGGTTCCCTAACAAATGAGGTTAAATTACTGGAAAGTAGTAGGCGTAAGATTGTTTTTGTATACTTTCAATCCTCGATGAGTAAATTTCAAAATGTGGAGACCATATCACTGAGGCATACTCCAGTTGCGACCTGACCTGACGTATAAAGAACTTTGAGAGTGTTTGGGTCCTTAAAATCCCTGCCATTTCTTTTAATCATTCCCAACATGGAGTTGGACTTAGCAATTATTGAGTTAATGTGTAGGTTGAATGAAAGGTCAGTAGAGTAAGTGACACCTAGATCATGCATGTATTTAACTCGCTCCAAATTTTCTCCATATAATTCGTATGACTTATTAACGAATGACTTATTTTTGCAGAAACTCATAATTTTACATTTACTTATATTTAAAGTCAATTTATTTACTCGGGACCATTCACAAAAGTTGCCAGGGTCCAATTGAAAGTTTGCAAAATCATCGTGGGATCCCAAATAGGCATAAATCTTCAAATCATCTGCATACATTAGACAATTTGAAAATTTGAAACAGGAAACGACATCGTTAATGAATAAATTAAATAATACTGGTCCTAGTTGGCTTCCCTGAGGTACACCAGATGAAACGGCAAACGTTTCTGATTTGAAATTTTAGATCGTTAGAACATACTGCTAACGATTTGACATATAAGAGGCTAGCCATTTCAAGGAGATAATGTCAAAATTTAAAACTTCTAACTTTTCCAGCATGATAAGATGATCAATGCAATCAAATGCTCTTGAAAAATCTGTGTAAACTACATCAATTTGAATATCACCAAATAAAAAATTGCTAAATACTGTTAAGTTAGTTACTGTGGACCGCCCCTTCATAAAACCAAGTAGTCTTGAAGATACCAACGAGGATAGATTAAAATCAATTTTTATTTTTATAGGCTTTCAAAAAGCTTAGGAATAGCAGACAATATACCCGTCAAACAAACTGCGTCTGTGCGTCTGTTCAACAAGCGCAAATACGCCCAATATTTTATCTTGCGCCTGTTTTACGTACACAAAAAATATAACTTTTCAAATTTTCTACAAGCGCCTTTGCATGTCCTTTTCTTGTCGGTTGTTCTCAAACACAGTACAAGTACTTAGCAACCACAGAAGTTTGATCTTTTCTGTATGCCTTGTGCATGTCGCGTGGCAAACCGGCAATTTTTGGTTATAAAAACAATTTTTTGGATTATAAACATACAAAAATACATTTTTGTTTGCCTGTTCTGGGCATGGTCGGTGTTCTCCCTTACCAAAAGAAAGGAAATACATAAATTACTAAAATCTAAATATAAATAAATTATTATTGTTAACACAAAACATGTGTTATTGTGGGTGTTTTGAGCATGAACCGCGTTCGTCGCTATATAATACAGAAAATATATACAAGAATAACAAATTTTTCAGTTAAAAATAATGATACAAGTTTGTGTGTATGTTCTGGGCACGGCTGGCGCTCGTCCCTACCTAACATAAATTAATGTAACAACAGAATGAATTATTTGGTGCATGTACTGCGGATGAGCCGCGTTCTTCCTTACCGAAAAGCATGATATAAATTAGTATTGTACACACAAAACATATGTAACTATGTATGTTTTGGGCATGGTCCGCGTTCGCCGTTATACTAAAAAAAATTAATGATTAGGTATTACAAGTTGTTCATGTAAGAGTAATGAGTTATACAAGTTTTTGTGCATGTTCCGTGCATGAACCGCGCTCGCACTCATCAAATAATAAAAAAATAAGTTAGTTTGGGTTAACATACACATGTCGTTATTTACAATTCGACTCGTACGATTACCAACTTTGCTTAGGCAGTTTGAATATAGATTTTGAAGTGATTTATTCTGTGCATTTTAAAAATAAACTGAAAAATTATATTATATTATATAAAATTATATTATAGTATAGTATTTCTATAATATATATTATTTGATTGAAATATTATTTGAACTAATTTAGATAAAACTATAAATAAACAATTGCGTTTTTTTTCAAATAAATGTTTACATAACTCATACTCAAATGGGGAGGATATTTTAAATATGTGTTACATCTTCTTGCCTAGTTTTTTCATTCACTTTATAACACGTATATGCAATATTGTTATTTTTATTGCACAACAAGTGCAGATGTGCTTGTTAACACACATTTGTGGCTGCCTATAAGCACTACTTAAAGCTTGTTCTGTGCCCATACGCAAAGGGTTTTAAACCATCGGTGCAAGTGAAATGGATATGCAACATACTTTGCCCATAAGCATTGCTATGAGCTCGTTCTGTGCTCAAGCGCAAGATACTGTACACCGTCAGTGCTAAAAGGGATGGATATTAAACACACTTTTAAGGCTGTCTATAATCAATCATTTGCGCCTGTTCTGTGCTCATGCGCAAGAGTTTGTACGCTGTCAGTGCAAGTGACATGGACATTAAACATACTGTTGACACTGACCATAAACAGCCCTTTGAGCTTGTTCTGTGCTCATGCGCAAGATACTGTACACCGACAATGGTAAATGGCACAGATATTAAACACACTTTTGAGGCTGTCTATAATCAATCGTTTGCGCCTGTTCTGTGCTCATACGCAAGAGTTTGTACGCCATCAGTGCAAGTGACATGGACATTTAATATACTTTTGAGACTGACCATGAACATTCCTTTGAGCTTGTGCTGTGCTCATGCGCAAGATACTGTACACCGTCAGTGCTAAACAGAATAGATATTAAACACACTTTTGAGGCTGTCTATAATCAATCCTTTGCGCCTGTTCGGTGCTCATACGCAAGAGATTGTACACCGTCGGTACAAGCGCTTGCGCTAAGGGGTTTAATGCATTGTGTATGTACTTCTTAATGACTTGTGTCGTACTGCGCTTTTCTCATACACAAGGACGCAAAACATACATTTAACAAGCCCAAATGTTAAAATTGTTTGACGGGATAGATATACTTCTGTAATTTGAAACATCACATTTATTACCAAATTTAAAAATCGGAGTAATATGTGAGAGTTTCCACTCATCTGGGAATATACCGGTTGATATGCTGCAATTCAACAAAATTGTTAGTGGTGTAGATAAAACATCGTACTACGAAAATTGGTGGATCCCATCTGGTCCAGCTCACTTGAATTCGTTAAGTGAAACTTAACTTTTATAAACGTCAGCTTTATCCAAGCACAAAAAACAAGAGTTGTAGCTATTAGAACGAAATTTGGAAATGTCACTGGAAGGAGAGTACACCTGCTGAAAAAATGATAAGAACAGTTTACAAATTTCAAAAAGAACCTGTGCAGACAAATCTTCATATCTCATTGAGTTTGAATGAGATCCCGAGTTTTGTTTGCTGTCAACAAATGAAAAAAAACCTTTTTGGATTCGATGAGATCTCACTCTCAATGCTTAAGATATAGTTACCGTGCAAAAAAACATTTAAAATTTCAAACTCACGCTTAATATTCTTGTAAATACTTTTATTGAGTTTACATTCCGTATCATATTTAGAATTTCGTAGTCGCGTGAGAGCCTTAGATTGTCGATTTAATAAATTAAAAATTCTCTTATTGAACCACGAAGGATGATTTATATGTTCAGTTTGCTTTAGTGGTACAAACTTTTCTATACATGTATCAAGAATATCGTTAAATTTATTAAGATTATCAATAAAATTATCCAGATTAAAAATATTTGACCAATCAATGTTTTCAAGATGTTCGTTGATGTTTGAAAAATCAGAATGCTTAAAATCATAAACCAAAATGTTGTTAGAATGAGTTACAGGTGAGTTATCCTTGAAGTAGTATTTCCCATTCAGTAGTGTGTGATGAATGCTGGAAGATTTTCCAAGATCATCACAAGTGTTGATAGTAATGGCGTAGGTCGATGATAAAAACAGATCCAGTATATAGACTTAGAGCCCGCGGCCAGAACTTCGTTATTTTACAGAAGCTGAAAGTTTCTCTGCGCATACCCCTTACTCAGATAGGAACGATTACCGACATATGAAGTTTGGATCATGGTGGCTTTGGCAGGGAGCAGGTAACAGAGGGGCCTCCAAAGTTTCGTGAAAGTATAATAGATATTTTTTTTATTTATTCTTCGGGATAGTATTAGAAGTCACGTCACCCATTGCCAGACACTTACTATCGTGGCAAACCCTGCCAGACACCCTAAAACTTTATCGATTTGTTAAAATTTAAGGGTGTCTGGCAGGTGGCTACCACGATAGTAAGTGTCTGCCAATGGGTGACGTGACTTCTAACACTATCCCGAAGAATATATAAAAAAATTACCTTTTATACTTTCACGAAACTTTGGGGGCCTCTTTGTTACCTGCTCCCTGCCAAAGCCACCATGATCCACACTTCATATGTCGCTAATTGTTCCTACCTGAGTAGGGGGTATGCGCAAAAAAACTTTCAGCTTTTATAAAATAACGAAGGTCTGGCCGTCGCGGGCTCTTGCTCTAATATGCATGTTGATGTTAAACATGCAACTAAATTGTTTGGTGCCGAGTCCCAAAAAACTCTCCACCACGAAATTAAACACTGGATCCAGCGAGTATGGACAAAAGTCATCACCCATCCATTTCCAATCGATCTTGGGCAGATTGAAATCTCCAATAAATAAAAATGGATCTTCTTCGTTTAACAGGCCAGATAAGTTAGTATTTATGGAACTAACAAATTCGCGGTACACGTTCTCAGCGCTATTGCATACTATGTAGATAATGTTGATAAAGATCCAATGGCTACCGCATTTTACTTGACACATAAGATTTTTCATGGTTCTCGTGCTGAATAAACAAGTTCACTTTCCCCACAATTTTTAACTGGCACGATAAGGCCTCCTCCCCTTAATATATGATTTTCTTCGTGTCTATCCTGGCGAAACACCGTTTAATTAGAAGGGAAGAATTCTTCGGCACATTTCTTTATCGACACATTTAACGATCTCGTAATTCGAGATTGTAAAATCTAAGTATTCCGGGAATTCACGGGACCTGGCCATTAATATCAACATTCACATTCTTATAGTTTTGGTTCTAAAGAGAACCACAAAATGTTTTAAGTATCCTAAAACAAAATATAACATTAAGGCAACATTATAAAACATATTGGCTATAAACAAATAAATACTAATATATACAAAGAAATGCATTTACTTTTAACCTTACTAAATGACTACACTCGTTTACCATAAAAATCTCACCAAACAAATTCCAACTTTTTTATGAATTTTGACCTACTTAATATGAATATCAATCATATCTTATTCGTTTTTTTAGGTAAATTCTTGCTTTTGAGATATTCGCAATTCCAGTTTTTGGATATTATATTTTACAAACCAAACAAATTCAATATATTAATATAACAAGTGCATAGCAAATATGCTACTAAACATATTGAGCTAGTTTTTGTAAAAATCCATCACGGATTTTGGCAGTTACACTCGAAAAAAGATGACAAAAAACTAAAAAGTTACGGGTTTTTCAAATTTTTCCATATTCAACGCCATAAATTTGAACAAATAAAAATTGTAAAATTTTTTAATTTCCTGGAGCCTTTAGTTCATCCATTTTTCTTTCTTTTAAGTTCACAAAAGCGTTTATTGTTATGTACATGAAATGAAGCTTATGTGGAGTTTAAAAATAAGTTTCCTGATGTGAAAATAGGATTTACTAAATTCACGTCCCTTCGACCACAAGAATGTATAAAATTATCCCAAGGAGTTCATAATGTGTGCGTGTGTACCATACATCAAAATATCAAACTAATGATTCAACACTCTAAGATGTCTTGGATTACTGATGCTGCTTTCCAGAATTATAAAACATAAATTGACTTTGTTTCATGTGGTAAATTAACAGAAGATTGTCATACTTTGAAGTGCAATGAATGTTTAGAAAAACTTCAATAACTGGAAGAAAAATTACTAAAAGATTTTGACGTTAAGGGAATCCTTCAAGTCAAATATCAACAATGGAATACCACTGATCGATGCAATTTGGATACTTTAATAGAAACTGTAGAAGAATTTATGAAAAATTTGTTTACCGTTTACAAATTTCGATACCACACAGCTTTATAGCAAAACAGATTGCTGTTCACATTCATTGAGGAAAAACAAAAAATTAGAAGCAGGAGAGTGCTTCGTTCAAGGGGACTTTTCTGAAAACTATGGCATCATAATTCAGGTTGCGGTTCAAGGCTATCATAATATTAATTCACAAGCTACTATTTATCCATTTGTCATTTATCTTAAAAGTGCCGCAAGTCTATTGGCCTATGTCATATTTTGTCAATGATAGGATTTTTCGTTTAGTTATCCATTCTTTAACAAAAAATATAAAAAAAAACAAAAAAAAAAGATTTAAGTCCATCAACACCTTTGAACGTATGTTGTTGTGGGATCTTGGTCTTAAAAGGTTTTAATGTGTTGTTGTAACACATATTGTAATTCCTACTACACAACACATTTTATTAAAAAAAAAAATGAATATATACAACACCGAAGTTTTACACTCAATTCGGATATAAACGATCACAACAGTACTACAGTCCATCTTTTCATTACAAAACTTATTGAATTCATCGAAACGCATATAAATTCTAATATTACGAAAATAATTTATAACACTGACGGTGCACCTTCTCAATACAAAAATAAACATAACCTAATTAACTTATGCCACCATAAAAAAGACTTCAAAGTTGATGCACAATGGCATTTTCATGCTACCAGCCATGGAAAGGGACCTTGTGATGGAATTGGTGGTACACTGAAGCGTGCTGCACACCGTTATAGTATGGCGGGCAAAGATATTATTGATACACCAAAAAAACTTTTCGAATGGGCTTTAAATGGGAATCTACCATGAACTTTGGATACGCTGATAAAAATGAATATCAATTAACAAAAGAAAAATTACAAAATCGATATAAAAATGCGATTACTATAAGTGGAACTGAAAAATTTCATTCTTTTGTACCATAAATACTAAGACAATGAATGCAAAAATGTTTTCCAACTCATAAGAAACTTTTGAATGTAAAATAAGTAAATAATTTTAATAACTATATTTACTTTCTTTAACCTACATATATAATTTGTATGATACTTTAAAAAGTTTATTCAATAATAAAATATTTGTAATTTAATGTTAAAATACAATCTTTTACTTTATGACCATAATAACATAATACGAACATAATACTTCTCCAGTCAAAAGTTCCTAAATATATTTAGTTATTTATACGACTTTTTTGTTCTCAGTCGAGACTGTCAAATTATTTTTTATAAGAGTGACAAGTGATTATTAAAAGTGGTAAATAAACATTTCATTTTTTATGCCATCTAATACAAAGAAAATAATTGCAGAATTGTTTTCCTATTCAAAAGAAACTTCTGTTTGTAAAATAAGTAAATCATTTTAACAATTGTATTGATTTTATTTATTGTACTACATATATAATTTTTATAATATTTTAAAAAGTTCATTTAATAATAAAATATTTGATATTTAACATAAAAAAAATCTCTTAGTTTGTAACGCCATTTTTAAAATTTTCCTTCAGAACAAAAAAAACTGATTCCCGACAGTCATATGCACAACGAATTTTATCTTTAAAACCAAAAATAACGCGTGTCTTAAAAAAAAAAAAAAGAGGCTGTGCCATCTTTTCTTCAATTACACCGTTTTTTTCATAACATAATTTCACCGTTAAAAATTATTTCAAAAAATTAACAGTGTACATTTTTAAAAACTGTTCTAATACCTATTCAACGACATATCATTTATGAAAATCGATTCAGTAGGTTTTCTACCATCGCTCGTCAAAATTCACTCACATCACAAAAAAACAAAAAATTGAGAGGCACCCTGTGAAGACCCCTGGTCGAAAAAAAAATTCTAATAGAACTTTTATTTTTTATTTATGAAAGACTATCTATAAACAAAAAATAATCAAAATTAAAAGGGGTCAAGTCAAAATTTCCCAAAAATTTGCTGAACTTGAGTGAAATTGCTCATATATATATATATATATATATATATATATATATATATATATATATATATATATATATATATATATATATATATATATATATATATATATATATATATATATATATATATATATATATATATATATATATATATATATATATATATATATATATATATATATATATATATATATATATATATATATATATATATATATATATATATATATATATATATATATATATATATATAAATATATATATATATATATATATATATATATATATATATATATATATATATATATATATATATATATATATATATATATATATATATATATATATATATATATATATATATATATATATATATATATATATATATATATATATATATATATATATATATATATATATATTAGGGTGGCCCTTAGATTACACTAGAATTTTTTTTTCATTGTGCAGTTTGCGGCACCCTCCCATTTCGTGTGAATACTCATAAAAATATTATTTGCAAAATCTGATATCAATCGGTCAATTCTAAGACGTGCCTCCGACCACTTAAAGTTGAGAAATTTTGTTCTGGACCCTAAAAAAAAATTTTTTTTTTTTGTGCGACACCCTCTCATTTCGTGTCAATACCCATAAAAAAATTATGTGTAAAAATTGAAATCAATCGTTCAACTCTAAGGGGTGCCCCCGGCCACTTAAAGTTGAGAGGTTTCGTTGTGGCCATTACAAAGAAAAATTTAAATTTTTGTACGGCACCCTCCCATTTGGTGTCAATACCCATAAAAAAAAAATGTGTAAAATTTGAAATCAATCGGTCAACTCTAAGGGGTGCCCCCGGCCACTTGGAGTTGAGAGGTTTATTTGTGGCCATTATAAAGAAAAATTTAAATTTTTTGTACGACACCCTCCGATTTGGTGTCGATACCCATAAAACTTCTATGTGTAAAATTTGAAATCCATCGGTCAACTCTAAGGGGTTCCCCCGGCCACTTAAAGTTGAAAGGTTTGGTTGTGGCTATTACAAAGAAAAATTTAAATTTTTTGTACGACACCCTTCCATTTGGTGTCGATACCCATAAAAATATTATTTGTAAAATTTGAAATCAATCGGTCAACTCTAAGGGGTGCCTCCGGCCACTAAAAGTTGAGGGGTTTTGTTGTGGCCATTATAAAGAAAAATTTAAATTTTTTGTACGACACCCTCCAATTTCATGTCAATACCCGTAAAAATTCTATGTGTAAAATTTGAAATCAATTGGTCAATTCTAAGACGTGCCTTCGGCCACTTGGAGTTGAGAAATTTTGTTCTGGACCTTAAAAAAATTTTTTTATTTTTTGTGCGACACCTTCCCATTCCATGTCAATACCCATAAAAAAATTATGTGTAAAATTTGAATTCAGTCGTTCAACTCTAAGGCGTGCCCCCGGCCACTTAAGCTTGAAAGGTTTTGCTCTGGCCATTACAAAGAAAAATTTAATTTTTTGTACGACACCCCCATATTGCGTGTGAATACCCTTGAAAATGTTATTTGCAAAATTTGAAATAAATCGTTCAACTCTAAGGCGTGCCCCGCCACTTAAACTTGAAAGGTTTTGTTCTGGCAATTAAGTGGCCGAGACACGTCTTAGAATTGACCGATTGATTTCAAATTTTGCACATAATATTTTTACGGGTATTGACATGAAATGGAAGGGTCTCGCACAAAAATTTAAATTTTCTTTATAATGGCCACAACAAAACCCCTCAACTTTAAGTGGCCGGAGGCACCCCTTAGAGTTGACCGATTGATTTCAAATTTTACAAATAATATTTTTATGGGTATCGACACCAAATGGAAGGGTGTCGTACAAAAAATTTAAATTTTTCTTTGTAATAGCCACAACCAAACCTTTCAACTTTAAGTGGCCGGGGGAACCCCTTAGAGTTGACCGATGGATTTCAAATTTTACCA
>OY856186.1:131131260-131290320 GCA_963693315.1 Diogma glabrata
TATATATATATATATATAAATATATATATATAAATATATATATATATATATATAAATATATATATATAAATATATATATATATATATATAAATATATATATATATATATATATATATATATATATTTATATATATATATATATATATTTATATATATATATATATATATATATATATATATATATATATATATATATATATATATATATATATATATATATATAAATATATATATATATATATATATATATATATATATATATATATATATATATATATATATATATATATATATATATATATATATATATATATATATATATTTATATATATATATATATATATATATATATATATATATATATATATATATATATATATATATATATATATATATATAAAGATATATATATATATATTTATATATATATATATATATATATATATATATATATATATATATATATATATATATATATATATATATATATATATATATATATATATATATATATATATATATATATATATATATATATATATATATATATATTTATATACATATATATATATATATATATATATATATATATATATATATATATATATATATATATATATATATATATATATATATATATATATATATATATATATATATATATATATATATATATATATATATATATATATATATATATATATATATATATATATATATATATATATATATATATATATATATATATATATATATATATATATATATATATATATATATAAGGTTATTAGGCTTCAATATTATTTTAATAATAAAAAATTGTTTATTTGGTATATAGCCTATTTAATTCATAAATATTTTACATAAAAACTTTTACGGCTTTCGACGCTATCGCTTTCGCATCATTTTCAAAAAGTTTATTAAGAAACGCAGAAAAAATTTTAATAGAAATTTAAAACAAAGAAAAAATTGGAAAATAAAAATTTACTGAAAAATAAAATGTTCCTTTGATTTTCGCTGTCAAATAATTTAATTTAAAATTGAGTTGTAATAATTATGAATGTAGTTAGAATCCGTTTGTTTGTTTAAAGAGTTAGAACTTTTTTTAATGTGGAGCATTTCCAACATTTGTAACTTATTAAAATTATTCTCCCTCTCTAAAATTTTCACATTGTCCATAGTTATTTTTTTTAAATTTGAGTAGTACGGCCAGTATAAGTTGCAGGACAATCACAAAAAGCTTGGTAAACAACATTACTTGAGAACTGCTTTTGAATTTTATCCAGTAGACTGGAAAAAAGTTGACTTTGAAAATTTGAACACGGTAAACCAACAGTATTAATATCGTATTGTTTTAACAAGCAGCTAATTTTTTCAAATAAATTTTTGACATATGGAATCGAAACAAATTTCTTTTTTCTTTCTTCAGACTTATTTTCAAAAACTGGAGCAAAAGTATTATCATGTGTTGTAGCTTCTTGAACAGCATTTTTAAAAATAGCATCTTTTATACCACGTTTTATCAAAAACAAAGGGTAGCCATTTAAAAGAAGAATATCAGTTAACATTTTAAAATTTTTATGGTGAAATTTCAAATCTGAAAGACGTATAACTTTTTCAGCGAAAAGAAACACAGCATTTTTCTTATAGTTCAAAGGAAGCCACGATGCAAAATTTAGATATCTACCAGACCAGGTTTGTTTATGATACCAATCAGTACTTAAAGAGCCATCATTATTATGGATAATAATAAGATCCAAAAAATTAAATTGATTATTAACTTCAATTTCAACAGTAAATTTAATATTTTTATCATAATCATTAAACTCTTTTAGAAAAACTTCAATTTTATCAGTCGGAACAGCTGTAATAATATCATCGACATATCTAAAAAAGAACGGTGGTTTAATATCACAATGATTTAAAATATCCTCTTCTAAAAATTCTATAACAAGATTAGAAGCTGATGGACTAATTGGAGAACCCATAGGACATCCAAAAATTTGACGATAACATTTCCCATCAAAAGTAAATTCACAATTATTTAAAACCAACATCAAAGCTTCAATAAAATTTATCTTTTTCAACTTCAACTTATTTTCTTTCTCAATAGACATCCATTTTTTACTAACTGCATTAATAACAGCTTCACGACTAACATTAGTAAAAAGTGAAACAACGTCTAAAGAAATAAGAGAAAATCCTGAAGGCAAAAAGATGCTTTTAATTTTTTCTTTAAAATCCTCAGCATTTTTAATAAATGTTGTAGTTTTACCAACAACCTTATTTAGAGCATCAGATAAAAATTTTGATAAACCATAAGTTACAGTACCTATACAATTAACAATAGGCCGTAGAGGTCGGTTAGGTTTATGCACTTTTACAAGTCCATACATCCGAGCATTAATACTATTATGGCAACGTAGCTTTTATCCGTCAAAAACAGTAATCCTACCTTCTTTTTCCCAACACATAATCATTTCATTCATTTCTTTTTCTAATCTAGATTTAGCAATAGTTTTAATTTCCATATAATTTTTCAAAATATTCATTACGTTTAATAAGAACAGTAACATTGCCCTTATCAGCTCTTGAAACCAAAACATCAGGATGTTCGTTTAAAAATTTTTTTGTAAGTCTAATATCATTGAGCATTAAACTCTCCACTTCATTAAGTAATTTGATATGATTATTATTATATTTAAAATTTGTAAGGATGTTCACTAAACGGTTACGAATCACAGTTTGAGCTTCAATTTCATTTTCATTCATTTTGTATAGCAAACTTTCAACTCCAGCTATAATACGAACAAAAGGAATATTTTTACCGTTGATTGGAGGCGAAAATTTTTCTCCATAACTTAAAATACCACTAACATTATTAGGTATATCAACATCAGTGAAATTTAGCAGTCAATTATCTTTACTACAAACAACATTATTAATAATACTATCAACATTACTATTATTTCCATTTGAATTGATTAGTGTTTGAAAAGTATTCGTATTAGAATTTAAATCTTCTATAGTTTCAAAATCAAGTTGATTAGTAGTAGGAATAGCCATATTAGACATAGACAAATTCATAAGATTAGTTATTTTCTTGATATGACAATCTTTGCAATCATTGAATATTTTTATAAATGTAAATTCACTTCTTTTGAAAAAATTATCAACAAAGTCATCCTCCAAATCAAAATTATTAATTTTTTGAAATAACACAGAAATAGACCAAAATCTAGATTACTGCATTATAAGTTTGTCAAAAAAATGTTGTCAAGTGTGTCAAAAGAAACATTTTTATTTATTTTTTTGCGTTTTTGGAAAAAAATTAATTTAATAATTTGTATAACATGAAAATATATTATTATTATAGAGAATTATGGCATTATAAGTTTGTCAAAAAAATACTGTCAAGCGTGTCATAAAATGATTTCATTGATTTTTTTAGCCAATTTTTTGGGAAAAAATATGTAGCTGTTTTTATGACGTAAATGTAATTGAAAATGAAGTTGGACATGGAAATTTTTTAATTTGTTGTAGTTTTTGAAATTTTTTTGGAATTTTGAAAAAAGTTTGTATTTTTGATTTTGTAATAATTTTTGCAATATTTTTAGAATTTTGGAAAAAGTTTTAATATTTGATTTTGTAAGAATTTTTGGAAATTTTTGGAATTTTGAAAAATTTTAAATTTTTGATTTTATTAGGTATAATTTTTTGAATTTTGAAAAACGTTTCAATTTTTGATTTTGTAATAATTTTTGGAATATTTTTAGAATGTTGAAAAAAGTTTGATTTTATTATAATTTTTACAATATTTTTTGGAATTTTGAAAGAAATATGAATTTGTGATTTTGTAATATTTTCTCGAATCGCTGAATTGAAGGTTTTTGAATAGTTTGCTGAAAATGTAAATAAAAATGAAATTGGACATGGACATTTTTGAATTTGTTATAGTTTTTGAATATTTTTGGAATTTTGAAAAAGTTTCAATTTTTGATTTTGTAAGAATTTTTGGAATATTTTTAGAATTTTGAAAAATTTTTAATTTTTGATTTTATTTTAATTTTTATAATTTTGGAAAAAGTTTCTATTTTTGATATTGTTATAATTTTTGCAATATTTTTAGAGTTTTGAAAAAGTTTGAATTTTAAGAATTTTTGGAATATTATTAGAATTTAGAAAAAGTTTAAATATTTGATTTTATTCTAATTTTTGGAATATTTTTGGAATTTTGAAAAAAGTTTTAATTTTTGATTTTGTATAATTTTTGCAATATTTTCAGAATTTTTGAAAAAAGTTTAATCTTTGATTTTGTAATAATTTTTGGAATATTTTTAGCATTTTGAAAAAAGTTTGATTTTATTTAATTTTTACAATATTTTTGGAATTTTGAAAGAAATATGAATTTGTGATTTTGTAATATTTTCTCAAAACGCTAAATGAAGAGGTTTTTGAGTAGTTTGCTGATTGTATCATCTTTTCACTAAATTATGTTAATTTATGATCTTTTATAATTTTCCGGCATCGTATTGATGTTTCGTGTTAGTTTTGTAATAAATTTCTAAACAGAGATTAAAAAAAATACTTGTACTTTAACAAAGAGTTATGTTTGATATACATCGCTGCCCAAAACTAAAAACCATGTCCTTCTAAAAGTTTTTTGCCAAAAACTATATCAAAATCCTTAACCCAGACCGAAGTCTTGATATCTCAGAGCTGTGAGATTTCAGCCCCTCCATATTTTTAATTATTCAGAAACAGAGATTTTATATTATTTTAATTTATTAAATTCAGAACTGGAGTCTTCACTGTTTGAAATGTTTTTCCTCACTTAATTTTTTTTTCATTTTCAAAAACCAATTTTCGAATAATTAAATCCAGGAATAGTAAACCAAAATAAAAAGAAATGCAAATGCACCAAACAATATCATTTATTGTTTTATTGCTCTTGTAATTGAAGGAAAGACAAATTGTTTATATAAGGAAATGAATTTAAGGGATGGTCCGTAAAAAATATTAAGGAAAATATACACGTTGAGACAAAAGGGATATTAAGAAGAATTTAACCGTGGCGACAATATTCTTAAATTAGTATACATTTTTTTAATATGTATTTTAGAGGATTATAGAGGTTATGAAAAAGGTGTAAAAGGGATTAAACTCATAAATGTTTTTCGGAAGTATTTAATGAAAGAAACAATTGAAGATGAGTAATTAAAATTTATATTCAAGAAAATAGTTTATGGGATCGAATTTGTGAATGGGATGATATTTGTTGAAATATTTTATGATACGGGATTATTCTTAATTTAAAATAAAAGAAATGGTCTATGACAAAAGAATCTAGGCGACGTCATGCGAGATAGAAATGGGAGCATGACACTAGCACCAAAGGGTGAACTAGTACAAAAACTCGAAGAAATGTATGCATATGAATGTTCAGACTGCTAGCACCAAAGGGTGAACTAGTACAAAACTCGAACAAATGTATGCATATGAATGTTCAGACTACTAGCACCAAAGGGTGAACTAGTACAAAACTCGAATAAATGTATGCGTATGATTGTTCAGACTACTAGCACCAAAGGGTGACCTAGTACAGAACTCGAAGAAAATTATGCATATGAACGTTCAGACTACTAGCACCAAACGGTGAACTAGTGCTCGAAGAAAATGTATGCATATGATTGTTCAGACTACTAGCACCAAAGGGTGAACTAGTACAGAACTCGAAGAAAATGTATGCATGTGACTGTTCAGACTACTGGCACCAAAGGGTGAACTAGTACAGAACTCGAAGAAAATATATGCATATGAATGTTCAGACTACTAGCACCAAAGGGTGAACTAGTACAGAACTCGAAGAAAATGTATGCATGTGACTGTTCAGACTACTAGCACCAAAGGGTGAACTAGTACAGAACTCGAGGAAAATAGGTGAATGTAGCCGGAAATTGATACACCCACGACACCAAGAACAAAAGACTCGACAGCATTAACAGTATCGCTATTGATAAGAAAAAGCAAGTAAAAAGTAGAAGTAAAATTTAAAAGAAACTAAAGCAGAAAATACTTTCATGAAATTTACATTGTGAGGGTACTTTATTCTTTAAAGTTTGCTTTTAATAATTCAAAACACAATTAGGTTATCTAAAGAATTCAATTTATTTACAACAATTAGACATTACACGATTTTAGCGTTTTAATTGACGAACTAGGCAATTGACGAACTACTCTAATTTTTATTTATTTCAATTTCGTGTTCAAATAAAAAGAAAAGGACATATACAGTTTGACATCTCAAAGCAAGTTTCAAATATTTTTTTTCTTTTGTTTCTTATACACTACGGCCCTTACATTTCGGCCAATCTGACCTATATCGACCTCGATACTATTAAAACTATACAATAAAAATCAAAAATTAGTCAATTAATATAATTCAAAAATATTTGTTTTCAAATAAAACGTTATTTATAATAATCTGCTTCATAAAAATAAATTTCTATTAATATTACTATTATCCTTTAAAATTCAATGTTTTGTAAATTATTTAATAAATTTTATTTATTTCTTATTATATATATTTTTTTCAAAATTAAATATTTTCAGTTGCATATGGTTTGATTCGGGTACATCGTACACGCCACAAAAAGATCGGCTAGTAACCTGAAATCCCTCCACATCCTTCAAGCAATACCTATCGTTTCCTAAAACCTTATCAACCTTGTAGGGCCCTCGATATTTGGGAATCAATTTCTTATTTACACCTATGGTGGTGTCTACATTTTTTACTACTACTAAATCACCTTCTTGGTATAACATAGGGTCCTTACGTTTTTTATTATAGTAATTTTCATTGTACTTTTGGCTTTTTTCAATATTTTGTACGGCAATCTTTCTCAAGTCAACCCTATCTTATTCATTTTCAGGATTCAAATCTACATAATTTTCTAAATATTTCTTGATTTTATCACAAACCTCACCCTTTTGGTGATTACCATACAACAATTGACTGGGGTTACCCTAGTAGTTTTGCTACTAGTGTTATTATATGCAAACTCAACCCTGTCAAGGACATAGTCCCAATCGATGTTCCTTTCTTTATCAACAAGTTTTGACAACATTGGAGTCAGAGTGCGATTCACTCTTTCAATCTGTCCATTCGCCCTAGCACAAGCCGACGCGACTTTAATATGCTGTATACAATTTTCTGTTAAAAAATCCTTAAAATCTGTAGAGGTAAAATTGCTTCCTCTGTCTGTTATCAACCTTTTTGGGCGACTAAAGTTTTTGAAGTACAATTTTAAACAAGAGATGGTATCGTTTGTGCTCGTGGTGTTTGTAGCATATAAATTTGTAAATTTGGTAAAACCATCAATTAAACACAAAACATGTTTGTTTTTAGACTTTGTACAACCCAAAGGACCATGAAAATCGCAATGCAGGGTATCAAATGGCTTATCAACTTTTGGTATTGAGTGCAAATAACCCTCCAATTTTCCACTGCGAACATTAAATGTTATGCATTTAAGACAATTATCTATATACGTTTTTACCGTTTGCTTCAAATCTGGGAACCAATAATTTCGACGTATTATCTCGACGGTTTTTTCAACTCCAATATGACCCATAAGATCATGACTATTTCTAATTATTTTTGTAATTAAACTATCTGGCACATAAAAACGAATTTTGTGCCTATCAATTTTACGATAAATAATTCCATCCCGCAATTCATAAAAGGGACATTCCTTTTTTTCCAAGTCCTTCCTCAAATTTTCAAGAGCTAAATCCTGGCTTTGCATAAGCGCAAGGGTTTGCTCAAAGGGACTTTCTTCAATTATTAAAATACATTCGGAACGACTTAACGCATCCACATGTTGCATACGTTTTCCTGATCTATGTTCTATTTTATAGTCATAGTTTTGCAATTCAAACGCCCAACGTGCAATTCTTGGGTTTATCAATTTTTTATTCAATGTCAAGGTCAGAGCGTTACAATCAGTAACAATTTTAAATACACGTTCGTGTAAATATACTCTAAAACGACGTAACGCGTATATAATCGCTAGAGTTTCCAACTCGTAAGAATGGCATTTAGACTCGACGGGTGTAGTGCGTTTTGAGAAATAACAAATGGTATGGAACTTATTGTCATCCTTTCTCTGCAGCAACATGGCGCCAAATCCAAAGGAACTTGCGTCACAATGAAGTTCAGTCTCGTCTTTGGGAGAGAAAATAGCTAACACAGGTCGCTCAATCAATTTTGCCCTTAATGTATCAAAAGCCTCAACCTGCTCTGCTCCGAATTCAAAACGAGCACCTCCTCTAATCAAGTCCTGTAATGGCTTAGCTAAATGACAGAAATCTTTAATAAATTTTCAAAAATACGAACACAATCCCAAGAATCTTTGAGTTTCGCGTAAATTTTTTGGCAATGGGAATGATTCAATTGATTTTATATTCGCATAATTAGGTCTAATGCCACTTTTGTCTACAGTATATCCCAAATATTCTATTTCTGAATACAAAAACCTACATTTACTCAATCTTAGTTCCAATAAATTTTCTGTCAAGAGCTTAAAAACACGTATTAGAATTTCAATATGTTCGGCAATGGTAACGGTTGCAATCAAAATATCATCTATGTAAATTGTAATTTTTTCTTCCGCAATCAATTCAGCAAATATACAATTCACAAATCTCTGAAACACTGCGGGTCCATTTTTCAATCCAAACGGATTGAAAAATGGACCATTTCTCATTTCGGTCCATTTCTCATCCAGATCACGAATATATTCTTCAATCAAACAGAAGTCTGGAAGACAGGATTCCTTTATAACTGTTACTGGACTTGCAGTATCCACCAAAGCAACTTCTTCAAATTTTTCTTCACAATTTTCATGTTTTGATGGAACCAATATTTCAATTTCAAGGAAGCACACCATCTTGAATGCTTGATTCACAAAGCGCAATATTTTTGACGTTTCTACATTTTTCCGTTTATTTGGACATTCACCAATTTTATGATCAACAGCTCCACATCCAATACATGAACCAAACAATCTTTTCGGTTTTTTGGCAATTCGTCGACACATTATTCAATTCACCACAATTTCCTATCAAATGGTTTATCAATTCTGTTATTTGTTGGAAATTTCGATTTTTCGACTGGTTTCGGCAAGAATCCTCTATCTTTTTCCGTAACCTTAGAAAAAACAAGCAATAAATCAGCTGGTGTTTGGTAACATTGTATTCTGGCCTGGCTTTGTAGTACCGGATTCACCATTCCATCAATTAGACAATCAACAGTTTCTTCCTCCTCTAATTTCAATTGATTGGCTAATATTAATTTGTCTTGATAATATTGACAAAATTCTTCGTCTTTTCGCCATATTCGCTATTCAAATTTTTTTCTAATTTCCTGTCTATTTGGTCGCGTATCAAATTTTTTTTTCAATT
Source organism: Diogma glabrata (assembly GCA_963693315.1). Lineage (NCBI taxonomy): Eukaryota > Metazoa > Arthropoda > Insecta > Diptera > Cylindrotomidae > Diogma > Diogma glabrata. Next base: position 131,140,727 of record OY856186.1, read on the forward strand.
CTGCCAATAATTGATCCAATGATAGTTCAATATGAGATGGTTTTGAGTGAAACCAACTCAGTGCACGCCCTTCCAATTTATTTATAACAATAATTTTCATCTCATCTGCTGATACTTGATATGTCCTCATCAATAATTTCACTTTCTCTTCAGAACCACTAAATGTCTCACCTTGTCCTGTAAATGCCGATAATAATTTTGATACATCAAATTCTCGCTTAAAACTTCTGGAATTAGTTTCGACGACTCGATCACTTCCATTGTGGTTTTGTTCAAATTTGTCAAATTTGATCTTCGCTTCAATTCTTCGATTTGAGTTCTTAACTCTTCAAACTCGTCTACTTCTTCGTCCTCCGTTCTATAGAATTCAATAAGTCTCGCCTGTAAATCCTTTTTATACCCATCAATAGATAATTTGTTCTCCAATAATTTAGCCTTCAATTCGTCCGAATTTAATTTTTTTATTTGACTTGGCAACATCGTGAAAACAATTCTTGGAATAGCAAATAGAAAATAACAATGTACAGTCAATCAATTAAAAAAACTTTTAGCGAACAAAAATTATCTCTTTTGTTTCACAATTCAATATAAGAAAGTAAGAGACACAATTACAATCACCAATTTTTTGTTTTCTGTTCACTAATGCTTTCTCAATATTAACGGTTTTTTTCACGATTTTTTTCAATGCACAAAATGGTTTGTTGCTTTTCCAAGAACCACTGAGTTTATTTATTTCAATCACACAAAACCGGGTTTTATAAAACTCCACACCTGAAATTTGTGAGGGTACTTTATTCTTTAAAGTTTGCTTTTAATAATTCAAAACACAATTAGGTTATCTAAAGAATTCAATTTATTTACAACAATTAGACATTACACGATTTTAGCGTTTTAATGTATCGGAGGCAATTGACGAACTACTCTAATTTTTATTTATTTCAATTTCGTGTTCAAATAAAAAGAAAAAGACATATACAGTTTGACATCTCAAACCAAGTTTCAAATATTTTTTTTTCTTTTGTTTCTTATACACTACGACCCTTACAACATATAGAATGAACGGTCAGTAATATACTAGTTAAATTAATTAATAAAGTATGAATTAATTATTATATGTAGTTATAATTATAATTTTGTACCTGGTGATCCGGTTGATTGGTGATTGCTGGTGGCTCAGGGCTCCAAATCCGGCTCGAAGGACCAAAATGGCTAAGTGGACTGTATTAAAAACTTTACTTTGTATTGGTTTCCAAACTACTGAACTTTCAATGATGACGATGATAATGTTACATAATATAATATTTCCAAGACTAGCAACGTCTAGTGATGACGATGACAATAATAAATGATATAATATTTTCCAAACTACACCTATCCCCCGCTTTACACGGCACTCATTTAACACGTTTTCGACTTTACACGGTTTTTGAAATCAAAATTTCCAAAAAAAAAAGTTCAAAAAAAAGACAAATTTTGGTATTACACGCACTTATATCTACTTTATTTTTATTAAACCTTCTTGTATACCACTTATGATCATATACACACAAGTTGTAATTAAAACAAGAAACATGTAACAAAAAACGCCTTTGAGTGTTCAAAGCAAAATTTTGTAAATACATGTTGATATAAATCAGCAAAGGGATGTAAGAGATTCTCTATGTAAATCAGTTGATTTTAAGCAATAGATCGTTATTAGCTAGATACAAAATGCGTAGGTTTATCAATGGTCCTAGTTAATTTGTATTAAATAATTATATCTGTTTTTTTTTGTTCAACTTTATTTGGACTGTTTTTGAAAATAAAAAACTTATGACCATACATATAATTTAACAATCTTTAAAAATAAATTATCCTTACAAAAAGAAAAAAAAATTGAAAATTGCAATTATAACCTTACATTATTTTTTTCAATTAACATATTTAACATTTTAATTAATTTTAAATTTTGACTAAAAACTAACAAATTTGTATTAACCGGTAAACTATTTATATATTTATACTTAATAATTTTTTTATAAAAATTCGTAAGATTTGCAAAATGTTTTCTACAACATCATCTTGAGCACGACAAAGCGAACATTATATTCCTTACAGAAACATAAGTTTCTGAAAATTTTCTCTTTATAGAATCGCTTAATTCCAAATATAGGCTCGAATCAGCTTTCAAACTCCATCAGGGCGTATGCGCATTTATTCACGAGAGTGTTGCGTACACGCGCTTTCCAAATTTTGAACTACACGGTGACGGCTTCAATACAATGGTTTTAAAGATTTGTCTTCCAGAAATGACTTTACAATAGCTATATACCGGTCCCCCAACAAACGAAACTCAAACTTTTTTAATATACTGACAAAAATTGTGAACGAGATTAAGTCCCCTAATTGTGAATTTATGGTTACTGGTGACTTCAACGTCCACAACAAATCATGATTGGAATTCTCCAAATCGACCGACGATGTTGACAATAGTGGAAAGCTGGCAGAAATTTTTGCCGCGTCTCAGGGCCTATTCCAAATTGTTGAAAACCCGACTTTCACTCCCCGTAATGGCGGTGATAATAGTTTTCTTTTAGATCTCTATCTTAACACAATGCCAGATATTACAAGTGTCGATGTAGCGAAAGGTAGTATTGGAAATTCTGATCATTATTTAATCTCATCAGTTATCAAAACTGATTTACTTAAAACTGCAGCTCCCAAACCCCGTAAAATATTTCACTACTCAAAAATCGATAAGAGTGGTCTTCAAAATTTTTTCCATGGTTTCCCTTTCGACCGTCATTGTTTTTTCACTGACAATGTAAATGTTTCTGTTTAAACTTTACAGAGACCATCCAATTTGCTATCAATAAATTTGTCCCTTTCTCCATAGTAAAACCTAAACAAAAATACTTGTATTCGAAAGCTGCCAAAGCGGCACTAAGAAACAAACGTAGATCATTTAATATTTGGATTCATAACAAAACTCCCACTAATCGATCCCAATATCTAAAGGCCAACAAAATATCTAACCAGATTATCTCAAACGAAAAGTCTGAAATTATAAAGCCTCAAAACTTATATCTATGTCTATGTCTGTTTCTGGCAAGAGTTTCTAGAGTGCCATTAATTCTTTAAATTCTGGTACAAAATTTTCTATTCCCGATGTTAAAGCTCCACCAATATACCTGTAAGGATAAATAAAAGTTAGTTTTTCAACACTACTTACCTTATCCATATTGGTCCAGCATTGACATCTTCTCCTGCCATTCATACTCATTGCATCAGCCTACAAAATCAAGGGTATTAATAATTTTATTAATCTCTTAATAGTAAATTGTTTTTTCTTACCTTAATGAAAATATTTTGTGTTGTTTTCATTTTTAATGTCATTCTGACATTTAACAATTTTATCGAGTTCAGTTCTCGATCTTGCCATATATTAAAAATTGGCGTTGTTGTTCATTGGTATAGTAGTTGTTCAGCAATTAGTAGTGCAGTGTTCAACAACTGTGGCGCGGCTGTTGAAAAAAGAGTACCGCATGTGCGGGCTTCCAATTATACTGGAAACATTATACCGTGCGGATTTACCATCATCATCGTTAGCAGCCTAACCTATCGTAAAATTATTGTGTCTTGTTAGGCATATAAGATTGTCATCATCATCCAGTGAAAGCAGCCCAACATATTGGAGAAATATTGTGTCTTGTTAGGCATATACAAATGTCATCGTCATCATTTTTTATAAAATTGCCATTGCCATCCAGTGAAGTAAATTATTGTGTCTTGCTAGGCATATAAGATTGTCATCGTCATCCAGCAAAGGCAGCCTAACATATTGGAGAAATATTGTGTCTTGTTTGGCATATACAAATGTCATCGTCATCATTTTTTTATAAAATTGTCATCGCCATCCAGTGAAGTATATTATTGAAGGTCATGTGTGTTAGGCATTTTTGTGAGTTATCGTCATCATCTTTAGCAGTTCATCATATTGGAAATAATGTCTATGGTTAGACATTTAACATTATCACCGTCACCACTGAAGTTTAATAGTTTTGGAAAATATTATATCATTTATTATTGTCATCGTCATCACTAGAAGTTGCTAGTCTTGGAAATATTATATTATGTAATATTATCATCGTCATCATTGAAAGTTCAATACACCTATCCCCCGTTTTACACGGTAGATGTCGTGCTCAAGATGATGTTGTACGTGGTCATGGTTAGCGTTCAATCCGTACTGCCATATATATATATATATATATATATATATATATATATATATATATATATATATATATATATATATATATATATATATATATATATATATATATATATATATATATATATATATCAAAAGGTTTATTTTATTTTTTTATGTTTTATTTTAAAATGCCTAACTAAGTAAAAAATCCTATCATACAATAAAATATGACATATGCCAATATTTCATGATAAGATGAAGAAATAATAACAAAATAATAAGTGAAAAACAAATTGTGAGAAATTTGCAGAAAACAAAATAAAACTAAATGCCAATAATCCAGCTGATGCAGCGCACCCCAGACGCACCGCCCACCACCTCAATCGAGGCACAAAGCCCACACATAATTACGTGTTGGTCCAATTCCTCGGAAGAGATAATGAGCGGTACCACTACGGAACGCTGCCCAGCTAAGACTGGAAGTTCTGGCGTTGACTAATTAAAGTTCGTCCGCCAGCGCCCTAAGATATCATCTTGGCTAATGACATCTCCTGCCATTGTCAGTGGTATGTGATATATCACGCTAAATCATATGTCAATGGCAGGGACTGGAGTACACAGGGTAGTCAGACCCGTAGATCAACATTGATCATAATCGATCAAAATCGATCCCTCCTGCGAAATATCGCCGCCTTAAGATTAAATCCCAGTTAAATTTTAGCACTGGTAGTAAAGTTAGCTACAGACTGCGGCATTTGATGGCCGCTATTACAGTGCCAGTGCTAGAGTCATTGTTGTAAACACGTGCCTAGCCAGCCAAAATATCAGTACCCTGACGAGTCGTTATTTTCTTGTAAACCTGAGTTTTATTTTAATTTAAACATGGTTACCCTTGATTGGTTAAAATGCAGCTTGTTGATATTCAAAAAACATAAGGAAGCATTAGCTGTAATTATAACATGAAATATATGTCTTTTGCATCAATCCCCTGGCGTCAGTCCCCTGGTCAGTATTGAATCGTTTTCATGTTTCTTAGGCAAATAGTGTCATAGTTTTGTTTCTATTGTGTGTTGTTTTCTTAGAAAATGTAAACTGTTAACTAAAACTACCCTAAAATAATATAATTTATGTCAAAAGACAGTCAAAAAACTGTTTTGAAGACTGAGATAGTTCTCCCGGTATTACACGGTAACAGTTATTTTTAATAGTTACTTAAGTGGTTTAATATTGAAAAGATATGTCCTATTATAAGATTATAAGAGATTTGTTCAAGGTTTTAGTAACTTTCATATATTACTCTGTGTCTCATATATTACATTACTCTGAAGAGGGTTCAGCACCCTGGCAGTCAAATAAAAAAAACAAAATTGAAATATCTCTAAATTTACTCAAAAATGTGCCTGGCTCGATTTGGAACTATATATTTATTAGATTACCTATGTTAAATACCGGAATTTGAAGAAATTTAACTTAAAAACTATGGTAAATAGAACATCTTTAAAAGTTACCCAATTTTTGTAGAATGACGCATGTGTTGTCTCTTTCGGATGATATTTTATTAAAAATCTACATTATCGACTTTCGGCTAACTTTAATAGGGTGTTTTTGAGTAGTTTCCTGATGATATCATCTTTTCACTAAATTATGTTAATTTATGATCTGTTATAATTTTCCGGCAACGTATTGATGTTTCGTGTTAGTTGTGTAATAAATATCTAAACAGAAATAAATAGTTAATCAATTATTAAATTTAATAATTAAAAGTAATATAATTTTTCTAACAACTTTTATTAAAAATATAAATTTCAGACGCGTTTCGGATATAAATATCCATCATCAATGAAAGAATTTATATTTATGACATAATCTAAAAATTTTAGTTTGTTTCTAAAAATATGTATACTATATTAAACATAAAAAATTCAAATCAAAAATGAGAAAATTTAAAATTATAAAATATGGCAAGAACAAAAGAATAAAGAAAGGTATTAATTTATAATTAAATTGTATAAAATATTAGAACTAAATGAAAGTTGTTCATTTAAAATTAGAAATGGTGACTTCTTGATAGCTTTATATATTTCAAACTCTTCCATTGAATCCATGAGAGGACCTTTGTTACAAAAATGTAAAACTTTAAAATTGTTTTCGAAACTTGTATATGTATGATTTTTGTCGATTAGATGTTGAGCAAAAATAGATTTTATATTAAGAATGTTTTTTCTTTTAGGTAAATGTTCCGAAAATCTTTTTATAAATTTTCTACCTGTTTGGCCAATATAAAATTTATCACAGGAATCACAATTTATTTGATATATGCCAGAGAATTCTTCTAACTTAGGTTTTTCTTTGAATTTGAAATTTTTATACAGATTGTTAATTGTTTTGAAAGAAATTTTAAATTTGTATTTTTTAAATTGATTAGTTATTATGTTGGGAAGTGAATTTGTGTAATTTATGGAAATATATTTTAAATCTGTATTAGTGTTCAAATTGTTTATAGATCTATGATTGTTTATTCTTTTTGAATTTCGATTTAATATTTTATCAATAATATCTGGGATAAATCCGTTTTTAATGGCTATAAATTTAATTGTATTTAATTCATTCTGGAAATTTAAATGATTCATTGGAATAGTAAGTAATCTATTTACAAATGAATTATAAGCTGACATTTTTTGAGAATATGGATGGTGTGAGCTAGAGTTAATTGTAATATCAGTTGTAGTAGGTTTTCTTTAAATTTTAAACTCAAAATTGTTATTATTTTTTGATATGGTTAAATCTAAAAAATTTAACATGTTGTCTTTTTCAATTTTAAGAGTAAATTGTATCTTTAGAGATAAATACTTGTACTTTAACAAAGAGTTTTATGTTTAATATGCATCGATGCCCAAAACTAAAAACAATGTCCTCATAAAATTGTTTTGCCGAAAACTAAATCAAAATTCCTAACCCAGATCGAACGAAGTATCGATACCTCAGAGTTGTGGGATTTCAACTCCTTCATATTTTTACTTTTAGTTCCTACATCTCATAATGGCCAATTTCATATATTGTTCTATGTAAAAAACAAAAGAAAAAACAAAACACAAAAGAAGATTGCGTACATCAACATCACAGTATGATTTGTTTTCGACGTTGAAATCATCGGGTAACGGTAACCGCATATTTAGGAGATTGTGATATATTTTCATCACAAATCAGTACATTACTATTACAGTCAGGCTTCGGACAATTTACGGTATTTAAATTTATCGATAAAGTAGTCTTTTAAGCTTATTGCTATTGTCTTTGAATACCACCGTTCTAATTAATATCATTTTGACATTTCATTTTCCTTCATAAGATTCAATGTGTTCCTTCATAAGATAATAAAATTAAATGATTGTTAAAAAAATATACAAATTTGGTTTAACTTATTTAATTGTTCAAATTGTTTTACTCTAATGGGCAAATAAAAAGAAAAATGGCTAAAATATTAAACCAAATTATTAAAAAAATACAAAATATTTTCTCCCAGCCCACTGCAATTTTTCTAATGAAATGAATTTTTTGATGAAGAATGTCTAACAATATAATAAAACGACAAAAATAAATTTAAACTATAAAAAATATGAATTTGCTATAGAAGTAAAAAGATTAAAATGACAATTAAGGTCTTATGGTCTTTTTTTAATGTCATTAGAAATTTAATGTCTTTCGTTCTACTTTGCCGACACATGGATGCATTCAATGTAAGTTAAGGACTTAAGGCCTTAAAATAACCTTAATTTGAACAAGGCATCATTATGTTAAAAAAAAACCTGGATTCTTTCGAAAAAACCTACTTCTATCAATCTTGAAAAAGACAAAGTTCAAACACAAAGTTTGTGAGGTCTTTTGTAACCAATATATCAAAACAAAAAATTATATCTAATCTATCAGAGTTGCTGTTGAAAAATCATTTTTTTTTCCAATACCGTTGTTAATTTGCAAACGTTGCTTTTTAAACAACATCTGTAAGTCACACTTTCATCGTAACCACTTAACATAATTTGAAAATCATTTTAATATCAATAAACAAAATTGGATTTTCTAACATTAATCTTAAATCTTTCTGTTATTTTGGTTATTTGTATATTTTTTTCAGTCCCATACAATCACATTAAAATAAATTTTATTTTCAATTGAGGAATTTTTATTATTTTATCATCTGACACAGACAAATTGAACGATTGATCAATAAATATTCTCCAACAAACAAACGAGAAAAAAAATTCACACAATCCATACAAACTTACCTTAAAGAAAATGAAAAAAAAATTTACCCTAAAAGGAAAAAAATGTTATAGCATAGACTATAGAGAATCGAAATATACAAAACATGACAGTTTTATAGAAAAAAAAAAAAGCTAAGCGGTTTATCCAAAACAGAAACAAATTCAAAATAACATAAACAGAAAACAAAAGATAGAAAAATCCAGATAAAGCTGCTGAACAAAAATGGTTTGTTGGCGGTACTAATATATTTATTATTTTGTTTTGCAGCTCAGCTTTAAATCTGTTGTCATTGTTTTTGTTAACTTTAAAGAAAGGAATTAAAGAAACCATATAAGATTAAATTGTTGTTGTTATTTTTCTGAATTCAGTTTGTTATTTTGTAGGAAAATGTTCGTATGTGTTTTCTTTTAATTTGGTATGATATGTCGAGGGTTATCCGCAGTTGGTTAACTTTTATATCATGGGAGTTAGTGATCAAAATTAATTTGCATTTTGGTGTGTTACAAAAACCGCGAGAGATTTATTTTATAAATTGATTTTTTATTTTCTGTATCAAAATTGAAATTGGTTTTAGAAATGAGTCAAAGCAAAGTCATATAATGTAATGGAGGACAACAAGAATCTGATTAGAATCTGAGAATTATTTAGGATAATTATACGTAATTAGAGTTCAGAAAATAGCCAAATATCGAGTTGTTATTTTAATCAAATACCCGGGGTTATTGAGCATTTAAAACTAATTTTTAGTAGTCAATTTGTACTAGGGCTTGCAATACCGGTATACCGAATATCGGGATACCGGTTGATTTTTTAATACCGGTCTTAGTTGTCCCAAATATCGGGTTTTCGGTATTTTCGATATATTACAATTTAGTAGGTTTTTAAATTTAGTGTTGAGCATATTTACTTATTTACAGTATAAAACATGTATGAAATATATGATTTACAAAACTATGTAAGACAAAATGTTGTAATGAAGCGCTGCTTCATTGAAAACCAATGAAGTGGCATAGCAGGCCGCGCACCTGGTGAGATTTATAAAGCCCCAAACTAGCTTCAGTAAGTGGGGTCGAACATAGAATACCTGCTACTCCAGCACAAATGTCAGAATTGTACGCGTATCAAAAGATAAAAAAAAACGGAAAAAAGAAAAGGCAAGTGAACTAAGTAGACTCTGGCGACCCCCGTATATGAAAAAACCCGCGATAACCACGTCCGACCTCCATAATTCAAACACACTCACACGCTCTCGCCCTTCATCCACTCACTCACACACACACACACACACACACACACGTACTCGCATACACATGTACACATCCATACCCATACGCGCATTCGCACGATGCGATACAGCCAAGCTACCATATTCCATCAAACAGATTAGCTTGATATCATTTTCATGATTGTCGATATGTACCATATGAGATATACGACCAGAATACAAACTATTTTGATGACAAAAAAATTCAGGAAAAGAATATCAGATGACGCAAGATTTGGTGTTTGACGGCTTGAATATAATGACAAAACCTTATTGTTAACAAAAATTAGTGCATGACTTCGTTGTGAGAGTGGATCTTGTTTTAACTTTTCGGTAACCGATTGTAATGCTTTCAATGCAACATTTCGTACATCAGGATTTACTAAAAGCTGTTCAACTGCTTCTACTACAATAGGCTGATCATACTTGTACAACTCAGTCCATAATTCAATTAATGATGTCAATATATTTCCATGTTTTGGAATTGTTTTTAATAAAATCACGTCAGGACCACACATAGATTTCACAAACGAAATGAATATCCCTAAATGCCGTTGTAACATTGCTACTAGGTTTGTTCCAAGCTTAATAAAAACAAAAATAAATTTTCTTCAGAAATAATATTGAAATCATTTTCACATTGTAATGTAATACAAGAATTATCGAATTGACACAACATTATCCGTAGAGACGCAATAATTAGACCAAATATTTGTATGATAGCAATAGAAGACGATATTCTTTTTCATCCGCCATATCGTCTTTTACTAATCTATTCGTCACTGCTAGTTCACGAATTTTGTTTTTCATTCCATCATCAAATTTACGATCAACTCTATCATCGGATTGAATAAATATTAATTAGCCATCCATTTTTAATTTTAATTATTTTTAAATATTTATCAATAAATTTTTGTTTTACAATATTTATGCCGAAATTCTGGTTTACCTGTTTCCAATTGGAGTTTGATAGTTATACGCGCATACAACAAATATACTCGCTCATACGTGCCCACATCCACACATCTATATACACACACTCATACAGCTACATACATATTCATAATCATCAGTGGCGGATTTACCATATGCGAGGCCATAGGCAAGTTTTCTATTAATATTAGTTGAGTTTTTAATTCTTGTGTTCTATTGTGTTTTGGATATTTATTAGAACGTAACGAAACAAAAAACGCACATAGGTTTTAAATGTACATAAAGCATTTTTTTTATTTTGGATGAAGATGCACTAATAAGACTACTCAAAATGCGGTACCATTTATTTTTTTCGCAGATTTTAGGAGGATCGATTACATTGACTTTAAACTTAACCTTTCGGACTTTTAAAGACGCAAACTCATCAATTAAATCAGAACAGTCCAAGGACCTTATTTTATTTTCAATGGAAATTAAAGCTAATGCAGATAAGCGGTCTTGACCCAGAAGGAACGTAAATAGTTTTTTATGAGTTTTAATTTGGAAAATGACCTCTCTGCGCTTGCCACTGAAATAGGGGACGATAGTAAAATTCGTAGAGCAATAAAGAAATTTGGAAAAATTTCGATTAAAGAATTTGCCGTAATATACTTTAAAATTTCCAGTGCATCTTTCGATTCCGCCGAAGCTTCCATTCTTAAAAATGTATTTATTTCCAAGTATAACTCTTCATGGTTCACGTCCGATTCTTCTGTACTAGGATTTCTCTGTGATATTTCTAAATTTTTACAATCATTCAACAATTCATTTGCATCTAAGCTTCGAAATTTTATCGGTACGGGTTAAAGAACCAAATATTTTGTTGTATAAATCAAGCATTTTGAATCTTTCATTTAAGCTTGCTAATGCAACATCAATTATTGCATTAAAAAAATCTACTTTATATTTAGACTTTCCATTTAGAGGTGTATCAGTTCCTTCATATTCAAAAAAAACGTCGTTTTCAGCTAAGCCGCACTTGAGGGAATACTGGCTCAGTACCTAACTTTATAGCTATTTCTTCAGATTTTTTAATAATCGCTTCAAATGATTCATCACTTTTGAATGATTCTAAAAATTTGTTCGTAGCTTCCACCGATTTTATCTTAATAGAAATATATGCCGAGGGATTCTGCATAACTTTACTTATTTTGTTAATTTCATACAATATATCATGCCAAATTGTAAGTAAAAGTATAAACAGATATGAGGATATCACATTCGCAAGACCGTTAGCTTCAGAAACAGCAACTCCAATTGAACTTGAATCTGCAACTTTGTATAATTTGAACCCAATTATCTTTTACAACTTTTATACTATTTATACGGCTTTCCCAACGCGTATCTGATAATGATTTAACAGTCATTTTACAAACACTTTGCAGTATGTCCCATCGAACGGTTGATGAGGCAAAAAATGTAAAAATTCGTTGAACAGTACCACAAAAGTTAATGGCAATTGATACTGATTTTGCAGCATCACATACCATTAGATTAAATGTGTGGTTAGCACATGGAACGTAAAGAGCTCTGGGATTTTTTTCTTTGATTAAAGCTTGAACCCCTTTGTATTGCCCTCGCATGTTAGCACCATTATCATACGATTGCCCGCGACAATTCATTAGATCCAAATTATACTCAGCTAATAAATTTAAAAAAATTTCAACTAAACCTGAACCAGTGCTATCAGTTATGTGAAAAAAACCACGAAAACATTCTTCAATTTGTACTTCTTCCTGATTAATTTTAACGCATCTCAAAAGAATTGAAAGCTGTTCCTTATGACTTACATCAGGAGTGCAATCCATGATAACAGAAAAATATTTTGATGACGAGAAGAGAACGATAAGATAGTTTTCAGTATTCTTCTCGATATAAGTCCAATTATTTCATTCTGCACATCTTTTCCAAGATAAGTGACAAAGCATTCTTTATTTTTTATTCGTTTGAAATACTCTAACATAACTGGATCAAATTTTGCAATAAGTTCTACTTGTGCCAAGAAGTGTCCATTATTAGGCTGATAAAGTTGCTCATGGTGTCCACGAAGAGGTAATGATCTTTCAGCTAACATTAGCACTATAGCAAAAAGACGTTTTTTTACTACTTGCATGAGAAATTTCAATTATTTACCCAAAAACCCAAGACAAAAGTTATTTTTCTCAGCTATGGTTAGGTACTAATAACTTTTCCCCACACCTAATAATAAGCATTTTAGCACCTTCATAAATAAAATAATGAATGAATGCAAAAACTTCTTTGCAACTTTAGTAGTTTATTTGAAATTTTAATTCGTGTTAAACAGAATTTTGTTGAAATTTAGTTGTGAGTTGTAGACTCAAAAGATTCTAAATTTGGTTCAACAATATTGAATAGATTTTCAATTTCATGTCAAAAAAAAAATAAAAGCTATATTTTTTAATGCAAAGCATATGTGATTTTTATATAGTTTTAAGAAAATTCATTGAAAATAAATTTCTAGCTAAGCAGCCCTGAATAATAAATATCCAATACGCAATCCAATGATATGATAAAAAAGGTTTCACCAAATCAAAATTTTTATTTATTCACCATTCGCTTATTAATTGATATTTTATTTTGTGAATAATTAAGAGTTTTAGTGCATTTTTTATATCAAGTAGTAAAAAAAATAGTATATAAACCTCGGTGAAGAAAATTTTCTTCATTTCGGTGCTTAATTCGCTCGAAACTTCGTTTCTCGCGAATTAATATCCACCTCAATGTAGAAAATTTACTTTATCACCTCGGTATATAATGTACTATTAAGTACCAAGCGCCAATGTTTCTTCTCATTTTCTATCATTCTCTGCAAATTTTGATCAATTGTTGCATTTGATTTTAAATTAACTGACATATTCATCCATTTTTGCATACAGCTAATGTGATCCTGAGATTTATCATGTTGTTTTAAGCTAAAACCTATATTTTTCTAATCTGAATAACCTTCAGTCGACGATAAACATATTTTTCGGGTAGAAAAATGCAACAAAAGCCAAATACCGAATTATTTTGTATAGAATACACTAGCAAGCTTCTAGAAACTTCTTCACCGTTAGCAAGAACTCTCGTGTAGAAACTGGTATTAAATCTGCGACCCGATTTATCGGCTTTAAAATTTATTTGTTTAACCTGACTCGGTCCTTTTTTAACAATATCGACTCTTTTCGTTCATTAAACGAAATGAGCCATAACGCCGGGTCGTCGGAAACAATAACCACATCAGTTATGTCTTGTTGTGCTTCATGCAATTTGGGATTCGAAGCTAAAACAAAATCATTGGAAGCTAACGAAGACTCTTGAGACAAATTCATTTCAAAATCTTTTTCATGGGTGTCTGGTAATAGGACAGCAGAAACTTCAGAATTTGAAACAACAAAAGATAAAGACCTGATGATATATTAAAAAAACTTGTCAATGGTTTAATTTGCTTTAACATATCTGTATGTTTTTCTTATTTCTTTTTTTTTCGGCACCCGAAGCCCATTTTCTTCCAGTGTCTCGATCACGATGAGGATTTATAGTTAAATAACGATGAATATAAATTTAAACTTTTTCGAAAGTTTGATATTTATTTATAAATATATAATATAATTTATATAATATTAATATAAAAGCGAATAATCAGAAGAATAGCAAAGGAAAGAGCAGAAGTCGTCAATTTAAAATGTATAATCAGAAGAATAACAAGGAGAAAAGCAAAAATCTTCAATATTAAAATCGCATAAATTACTAAGAACACCAAAAAAGAACGTCTGAACTATAAGAATTATAATTTAGAAGTGAAATGGAAAACAAATAATCTCTATTTTTACATCATTCATTACTTAAATTATACCAAAAAATTGTAACTTGCACACAATCATAACACAACATTTTTTTATACCAATACAAATCATACTGTAGCTATAGCAATCATATATTCACAAAAATATAATAACTGTGAAATCTTAAAAAAAAATCTAGAAGGCTTAGAAAAAATTTCAAATTTCGTTTATCTATATGAGACTAGAAACCGCATACTCTTTCATATGGTTGCCAGGCATTATGTATAACGCAAAAAAAATTGCTACATACATAATAATAGATGTATATGTAAAGTTAAATTTTTTATAAAATTACTGTTTATAAAAATACTGTACGCATACATTATATTGAATTTTAATAAATGAGTTTCGTTGTTTATATTTATTGTACTAAGAAAAATTGTTTATATTACTTGTACTAAGAAAAAAAATGCGAGGCCACCGGCAAATGCCTGGTTTGCCTGTGCTTAAAACCGCCACTGATAATCACACATGAAAATAAAACAATATTAAGATATGACTCACCCCATGACTAGTCCAGATCCCGCTCCAAGAAAAATTCAACTACGCGCTCATCCTCATCCAGTTAATAATAATAATAATAATAATAATAATAATATGTTTATTGAAAAAAAGAATAAAAAAATTCAATTTACATTTCAAATTCTAAATATTACAACACAAATTTACGACTATAACTAAGATTAGTTGTCAGTCGGAAGATTGTACTTTTATATAAAAACGCTAAAAGTAAAAAGAAATAATGTACCACAATAGAGACAAAATCAAAGAAAAATTTCAACGCTTGAAATTAGAAAATTAACTTAAACAATGAAATAATTTTGAGCATAGATTACTTCTCCGAACCTTCGCATAATATTAGGCAGTTACAATAGGAAAAGTAAGATATTTTGCAGTTTTTTAAAAATTAAATTCATTTATGAGAGAAGTTCTGGTTTTTAAAGCTACAATCAAAAAACTGTACAAGTTGTTCCAGCTTATGCCATTTAAAATCCTGACGCACTGTTCTGCCGTTAATATTGTTTCCCCAAAAGCACATCTTCTAGCATCTACCAATACTGGACAACAACCTAAAAAGTGTTGAACGGTCTCTTCCTCATTCAAATTACATAATGAGCAAGTTCTGGAGTATCCTACCCGCCATATACTACTGTTTAAACCTAACATCCCACACCTTGCCCTTATAATTAGTCCAATTTTATTTGGCTGAAAGTCATAATTAAAATATGCACTTCCATTTGCAAAGTTGAGACAATTGAAAAAGCCATGCCTCCTTGAGTTCCTTGCATTATCCAATTCTTGTTTCAAATACCACTCCTGTTCTTTCTTTACTATGTCTTTCATATTATCTCTGTACTTTTGTTTGTTAGATTCTGGATTACCCCATACCAAACAATGTTTAGAACTAAACGTTTCCCATTCCTTAAACCAACACAACTTTTTTTCTATGATTTTATTTGCTAAAATTTTAGGCAATCTGTGGCCGGGGTAGTTAAAAATAACATTATGCAGGTATTTAAAATGACATTTTAGAGTGTAAAGGGCAATTTTAGAAATACCAGTTTCCAAATAGACAACATAATTTGGAGTAGCTTTTGGCAAGTGAAGCAATTTCTTTATAAACCAACGTTGACACTTTTCAATCTCTTCGGATATTTTATAGCCCCATACCTGGCATCCATAGCACATTATAGCCCTTGCTACTGAGAAAAAAAGTTCCATTTTTGTTTGAAAAGAGACTTCTTTTTTGGAGATTAAACTTTTCCAAGTGATGTTTAGGTTCATTTTTGCTGAATTTGCTCTAAGCTTGGCATTATCTTCAAAATTTAAGGATGGCTTGAGCAATATTCCTAAATATTTGTATTCGTGTACAACGTTAATTTCTTTTCCTTCAAAGAGCCATTTCTCACTTCCTTTTCGACCACCGTATTTTTTCATGATCATTATTTGGGATTTTTCCAGATTCACTTCGAGGGACCATAGTTTACAATATTCTTCCAACTTATCTATCATTTGTTGCAATAATCGAATATTGATACCATCCAATAATATCCCACCACCGATAAAATCATATAAGTCGTCGAGGAAAAGTGCAAATAAAAGTGGGCTTAGAATGCACCCCTGCTTTACTCCTGATTCTGTTGAAAAATATTCAGATAAAAACTCTCCGTTCCAGATGCCGCTTACGGTATTAGCATACAGCATTCTTATGAGTCTCAAAAATTTCATCGACAGACCCATTTTAGTTAGTTTGTAGAATAAAGCGTTTCGATTGACTCGGTCAAAGGCCGCCTTAAAATCAACAAAAAAACAGTAGACTTTTTTGTGACCCTCGTCCCACTTTACCTGCACAATACTTACAAGACTAAATATATTATCATTCGCTTGATAACCTGCCCTAAACCCAGCTTGAAATTCGTTTAATTTTTGAAATTTGTTGACCCATTTTAAAAGTCGATTATTGATTACCCCCGCAAATATTTTTCCAATGGCGTTACCAAAAGAAATCCCTCTATAATTCTCTGCTCTTTCCATGTTTCCCTTTTTATGTATAGGAAAAATAATCGATTTCATAAAACTTTCATCCATAGATGTCGATGTCCACATCCTGTTAAATAAACTGTTAACCAAAGAAAGCAGTTCCGTTGGAGCATATTTAAAGAATTCAGCCGGAACTCTATCTTCTCCTGGAGCCTTTTTATCTTTCATATCATGCAGAACTTGTGCAATTTCAGAAAGTTGAAACTCAGCATCTAGTTCACTGTCTACAAAGCATGGCTCAGCGTACGATATGTGTACTACTGTCACGTTTTCTGGATTAAGCAGCTTACAGAAGTGAGTTTGAAAGTCCTCAATATTAATATTATTACCAATACAAAACTTTTTACCTCTCAGTTCATTAGCAAGATCCCATTATTCCTTTCTATCCCTTACGCTTACCAGCCTGCTTCCTATATTATTGTAATATGTAATTTTTTTATCATGGCATATTTTTTTGTATTTTTTATTTGCATCCAGATAGTATTTCTTTAATTTGTCAGAGTTTGAAGTTCTATATTTGTTAAGCCAATAGAATGAAGTACTCCTTGCCTTTTCACATCCCCAATCGTACCACTTTTCTTTATATGTTAGATTTCTTGACCCAATTATTTGACAGTCCGTGGCTTTTTTAATGAGATTGACTATACTACACGCCGTTATACTACCCGCTTCCAGCTTTTCTATTTCCTGAACTACATTTTGTTGATATTTTAATATCTTCTATGTGGAAGCCCGCATTAGTTTAGGCATTAGAGATAATGGTTTGGCCACTGCCGAATTTTTATCAATTCTGATCGTCAAAACAATTGGCATGTGATCCGAGTGAACAACATTTTCCACACTGAAATTGTTTCCGATAGGCAGTAACTCATAAGAAACCAATGCCAAATCATTTACAGACTTCCCCATCGCCCCTATAAATGTTAGTTCCCCACTGAGATCCCCAGTTATCCTGCCATTTAAGATACCTAATCCCATATCATTACACAGGTCCACTATCCGCCTACCCTTCGCATTAACGGTTTTATCATTTGAGAGTCTAGTGGATCTAATTTCTTCATTAGAATTAAACAGATTACTATCCAAAACTTGTAGTTCCCCAATTCTAGCATTAAAATCCCCCAATACTACAAAATTTTGGTCATAATTGTTCAACATAACATCATTTAATTCTTCAAAATCTTGCTCCCATTTAGTACAATTTATATATACTGGTACAATTTTTAATACTTTTCTATCTCCGTTTTCAATCACAATTATTAAATTACTACCCAGATTATCAAATCTTATTTTGCGTTTATTCATTTTATTACGATATCCCAAAAGTATTCCTCCACTAGCCCTTCCAAATCTAGCTAAACGTGTTGCTGGTATCCAATTAAGATGAAAACCCCCAAAATATCTTTCATAATTGCGTGTATTTTCAAGCGTAATAAAAGTTTCAAAAAGCATAAAGACATCGTGATTTTTAACGAACTCGAAAAAATCCGGAAAAATAATCTTACTCGCTAAACCACAGACATTATACGACAGAATTTTAATTTCGGATGGTTCAATGTCATTTATTAAGCGATCGTTATTAACTGTTAAAATTTCGATGTTTTCTCTATTAATTCTAACTCGTTTGTTATCCATGTTTACTATATTGACTTCATTTTTTTTAATTATACTACAACTTACTTCTAATTTTTGCTTATTTACAATTTCTATCTTCCGACTGACAGCTAATTCCTATAGATTGTTGTGAACGTGAACCTCATCCAGTTCAACGATCATGAATTCAGCAATCCGGATTACGACAATGTTGGAAATTTGTTGATAAAATAGTTTGTTGATGATAGCTGTATTTGTTGGTGCTACCGAAAATGTATACAAATACTCAGCATGCAGGAAGTAATTGTAGCCTTTGGGCAATGGTTAGCACAGAGATAAACCAAATATTAAAAATAGAATTGTAGTTTTATTAGATAACCGGTTGTTTTTTTGTTTTTATTATCACATTATAAATAATCACACAATAAATAAATAAATAAATAAATAAATCACAGTTGTTTAACATGAATGTAACTACTATTTAATAATTAACAGCTATTTTTAATATAAATTGCTATCACAGTAATTTGATATGAATGTAAATTATGATTTATTGATTAACAGCTATTTTTAATATAATTATTGCACCATAACATAAACATTTTATTTAGGTATAACTACACTCTTATGTTATTTAATGCAGAACAATTTAATAATTTGAATAAAAACATTTTTACAGAAATATGATGTAAAAACTCCACGGTACATTTAACACCACACGTCAATAAAAACAAATGTCATCTGTTCAGACAATTAATCGAAACAAGAGAGCGAAGACATCTATCGGCGGGCATTTATAGTTGAAAAAAACCATTTTCAAACAATAACAAGAAAATGGTAGGAGATTGCACCTCTGTTTCGTAATAAAAACAAATATGTAAAAGATGATTAGGAACTGGATGTAAGAAATTGTGTTTGAAAAAGGTAAAAATAACTTCAAAAGTTCTTGTTATTATAAATTAGTGCGCGTGAGAGAGTAGGGCGACTCTAAATTACGAAAATTGGACAACTGCTTCGTAACTGGGCTAGCAATTTTGACAACCCAGTCAAAAGGGGTTGAAAAACGAAGTGTTGTTTCAAACGAGGTCTAATTACGATCCCCACTACCACCAGAAGTCGCAAAAAAATGAAAGAAGCATACAAACTCTCATGGCCAATCCAGCCGGGCACACCAACTATTCGAGAAAACAGAATGGTTCAGATCTTGTATAGTCCTGGCTCGAACCCACACCGTACAATCATATAGGAATGAACAACCCTTTCCAATGTCACATCCACATCATGTAAGAAGTGACCAATGCAATCAACCAGAAAAGAATGAACACCTGAAACAAAGGAAATACAATTTCGAACCCACGAACTGAGAATCAGACTGAGCTGGACGTCAAAACCCAGAAAAAAAATATATTTTATTTTTTCTTTTTCAAAGAGCGCGACATTATGAATAAAAATAAGTCAACAATTTCCAAAAAAAATGAGTGATACAGAATTAACAGATTTCAATCAAACATCTGAAAAAAACGCTTATAGAGAAACATAGAGCATACAGAATACAATCTTTATCAAATACGTCCGAAGTTGAAAAAGATATATATATATAAGTTCGTCGGATTCAATAAATGGATACTCGTATGAGCAATTAAGTAGTTCATTTAATCAAAACCATTTAAATTTATTGGAAGCTGTGAACCGTGTAGCTGAGTGGCTAGTATGGATTTGTCATCAATATCCTTATTGGAATAACATTAATATATTAGAACAGTCAAAAGTATTTCATGGAATAGAAGAAAGGTGCTGGAGTAATTGGGGTTACTCATTTTTCAATAGGCATGCCCGTTACTGTAAACAATCTATATGAAAAAAATAATGTAAAGCATAACGATTAGTGATTGCAAATTACCCGATTTCAAATTACCCGGTTACTCGATTAGTATTTTCCAAATTACCCGGATTACCCGGATAACCCGGGTAGTTATAAAAAAATTAAAAGATGAAAAACAATTAAAAAAACCTCACAGTAGTAAACTAAAAATTGATCATTTTTTAATTGTAAAATAATATTTTAAAAATATTAATGTTTTTAGGGTAGCTGTACCCATCCGATTTTGTATTTTTTTTTAAATTCCTGCAATAGAAAAAACCCGCTCCGATAAAGTGGATGTCACGGTCAATAACGATTGATTTAAATTTTCTATCATTTTTTTCGGTTTCCTTTATTTACATACAACATTTTCAGCTCTTTATCAACTGTAGTACCACTGTTATCTATAGTAGATCTTGGGTATACAGCAATACATTTTTGTAGTTGTAAATTTTCAATATTATAATTAGCCGCATCATTATCCGATTTGATTTTTCATTGCTGATGTATTTCCCAATTTAGTTGAAATTATTCGTGCCCATCCAACTACGTGGCACCGAAATTTATCTGATGACATTTTCATGAACTGGTCCCAAACTGTCGATGACACTTATTTTAATTATTAGCTTAAATCTTAAATAAAAACTTATCATAATATATTTACCGTTTCTATTTTAAACTAAATATGAACAAATAACCAATGAAGATCCTTAATTTTTTATGACTTAATTTTAATTTTAATAATAACTAAAATTTCATAAATTTTGTTATGTGTTCTTCGTCGTTTTTCTGTTGTTTTCGTAATCCAAACAATAATAATTAACTAGAGGGGAGTTTAATGTTTACGGATGTGGTTGGTTTAATGTTTATGGACATATTGCAATTTGTATGGGCAGAATAGAATCATTTGTCAACAACTAGCATAAAGAATAATTCAAATATGCAAAAAGAGAATGAGCTGAATTTTATTTTGTAAATTTTATTGAGAAAAAACTGGACCTTTTGTTGTTCGGGTATTCGACCAAAATATCCGGATATTAAATACCCGAAAAATCTTCCTAAATACCCGGGTATCCGGGTACCCGGATACCAAGATTGCAAACACTAATAACGATGCAAGCTGTCGTCGAGGCTAATGGAAAGTTTCCTGATACACCTTGCGGCCAACCAGGTTCACTTACAAATGAAGAAATTTTTTTTTCTTTAAAATCTGAATTATTTAGCAAAATCAAAACCAAAACATACAAAATTTCCTTACCAATGATAAGTATTTAGTAGAGAAAGGGTTATATCCAATATATGATTGGTTTATAACAACAATTGACAGTGGGAAAGCACCTTCAAAACTACCAAAACGTTTCAACGAAATGCTTATGAAACACTTACTAGTTGTGGAAACTGCTTTTAATAAATTAAATCATACGTTTAAGAGACTTTCAAATATATCTGAAGCAGGTGACCTAAAATCCATCATTAACCTAATCGTTTCCGCGTGTGTGCTGCCCAATATGCGAATTGATATAGAAAATTCTGAGGTTTTTGGGACCAAAAAAAAGTGAAATGTAAATAAACTACACGCTCTGGATATGTGTGACACTCATTGAATAGATATATGTATAAGGAAACACCCTCATGCTCTACGACAAATGGTAACACCAGGTAGATGGTAAAGATCACAAGAGAGAAACAAAGAAAAGGTAATACCCTAACAGTACCATTCAGACATTAAGCTCGAATGTCCTTTGAATGGTAAACACCTCTTCGTTTGGAATCCAGGTCCTCCAGCTCGTAGGCGGCGCCTCCCACATACCTAAAGACTTTGGCTTCAACAAACTTTTGTGAAAGCTTTATTTTATTTTATTTTATTTTATTTTATTCATTCGCAAAAACTAACATACAGACATTATGTCCATTACATGCTAGTATAAATATTATACAATTATCTACATATATATATACAATACAAAGAAAAAAAAAATTTAATTTAAAGTGAAATATTCAAATATTCTATGAAATACATTATAGTATTCTATAAAGACACTTGTAATTCAAAAGAAATATAGTTAAATTTATTGTTGTTAGGTTTTTGTTAATATTAAATCTATAGGTTAGAATGGTTAATTTACAATTTATTATTAAAAAAGTTTACATGTTGTTTTAAGTAGAATTACTTTGTAAAACTGATTTTTTTAAATACGGAAAACGAAGACGAAAACAAGTTAATATGATTGAAATTATAGTTATGCGAGGTTTGCAATCTTATTAATGGTGAATGCGTTCTTTAATTTGTTTTGTATGTGTATAAATGAAGAAGTAGCGGATTTCGAATATTGTAACATGAGTTATCTCTAGGCCGAATCGAATCATTTAAGTCGGTCTCGATCAATCCATTAATAATTTTAAACAACGTAAGCTCATCCGTATTAGTACGTCTCTCTTCTAACGATTTCAATTCATATCTTTTAAGTCTATCCGGGTATGGTTCCTTAGGAAGGTTCATTTTAAAATTTAAGAATCTCGTAAATTTTTTTTGTATGCGTTCAATTGTAAAAATATGAATAACATATTTTGGGTTCCAAATTGGAGATATATATTCGAGATGAGATCGCACTAAGCCATTAAATGTAGAAATAAGAGACTTAGCATTTTTGAAATCAGCACAGACTCTCATTATAAATCCTAGTAATTTATACGATTTATTGACTATGTTCTGTATGTGGACATTGAATTTTAAATTATTATCTATAACGACTCCTAGATCGCGTACAGAGTCTTTTTGCAAAAGTGTCCAGTTATTTATGTTATATTGAACATTAATATGTATTGGCCTTGGTTTAATTTTTAACGTGACACATTTTTCAACATTTAGATGCAAATCATTTTCAACACACCAATTGTATAAACAGTCTAGATCCGATTGTAATGTTACACAGTCATTAAGGGATTTTATTGATAAAAATATTTTTAAATCATCTGCAAATAGAAGAACCTTGCACTTGAGGTTGTCAATAATATCATCAATAAACAATATAAATAATAACGGACCCAATATGGACCCTTGCGGAACCCCAGATGTAGGTGTAAAAGTATTTGATTTGCAGTTTTTGAGTTGAATGTATTGCATTCTCTCTTCTAAATATGAACGTATCCATCGTAATAACAGATTTCCTATACCAAAACGTTTTAGTTTAAATAGAAGGACATCATGGATTACTTTGTCAAATGCTTTAGAGAAGTCTGTATACACCACATCAACTCCGAAACCAGAGTCCAATGACGCGTACACATATTCTGTAAAATTTAAAAGATTTGTCGTTGTGGAACGGTTTTTAAAAAATCCATGTTGCTTGCTTGAGACTTGATTTTTTACATGTTCGAATATAACGTTATGTAAAAGTCTTTCAAATACTTTACTAAAACTGTTTAAAATGGAGATCGGCCGGTAGTTTATTATATTTGTTGAATCGCCCTACTTAAATATAGGTGTTATTTTGGCGTTCTTCCACTGGGTTGGAAATATACCCTCGCTTAGAGATTGATTGAAAATTATTGCAAGTGGCTTGTAAATAAATCTGCACAATATTTTAAAAAAATTGGTGGTATATCATCGGGGCCACTTCCTTTATTTATATCAAGAGCCTTCAGTTCTAAAATGATGTCATTGTCAGATATAACAAATGTATCTAATATATTTATATTTCTGTTATTATTTCTAGGCCTTATACTGCATGTGTTATTGTTGTAGACAGAGCTAAAATAGTTTGCAAAGAGATCGCAAATTTCATCGGGTGTCTTAGCAGTTTTTTCATTTAGGCTCATTAAAGCAGGTATTGTGTTAGACTTCTTGAGACTTTTTGTGTATGCCCAAAAATATTTTGGATTAGATGATATATTTAGCTCCAATGATTTCATATAATTAGCATGAGATATCTTAATTTCTTTTTTAACTTTGGCTCTAACAGTGGAGAACATATTGTAGTATTCGGTGTCACTCGTGCGCTTGTATATACTACGAAATTTGTTTTGATATTTTATCAGTTCGATAAGGCTATCGGAATACCAATCTGGAAATTTCCGGCTTTTGACTGCTATTTTGGGTATATAAGACGATATAATTCGGTTAATCTCAGTATAAAAGATGTCTACTGAGTTATTAGTATTAAGATTCCCCAACAATTCATCCCATTTTACTAAATTGATTTCGCGATTGATGATTTTATAGTTACAACCCTTGAAGTTGTATCTCTGATTTTTATATTCTTTAAGAAGAGGTATCTTATTCGAATTGAGTGATATTAATAAAGGAGGATGATGTCGATCGATTTTGCTTAGACATTCAATAGCTTTATCAACTGTAATGTTGTAAAAAGGAATGTTTGACAATACCAAGTCTAGCAGTCTATTGTTGGCATTAAAAACTCCGTTAAACTGTTGCAAGTCCGAAAAATTTTGTGTATCTATTAGTTCTTGACCAGGTCCAGTATCGTGTAAAATTGGTTCAAAAAAATTAGAAGTTGTTTTTGACCATTTAATATTGGATAAATTAAAATCACCTACAAGTAGGAACTGAGAATCTAATGTATTGATGATATTATTGACATTATCGAAATAACTTCGATAATGGGATTGATTTGCCTGCGGGTAGATGTAAGGAACATTGATATATAAATTTGTATTTTTCAGTCTAATACATACCCAAATTTCTTCTAAATAACATTCCCATGAGCTTAGTCGATATGAATGAAACTTTTTTTTTATCGCGATAAGAACACCACCAACATCAGATTTGCCAGGAAATAATGTCAAATCCCTATCTTTTCTATAGACAACATAGTTGTTTGTAAATAATTCATCATCAAGTATATTTTCATTCAAATAAGTTTCATTTAAACAAATAACATCGTAATTTGTAATCATAATGTTTTTAAGAAATTCTCCCGTTTTCGTTCGAAGTCCGTTTACATTCTGGAAATATATTGAAATATCCATAATAAATAATTCATAGAAAGGAAAAATAAAGAGAAAAAGATTCAAAACAGCAATACAATTATAAATTAAAAATTAATTTTAAGAAAATACAGTTAATATTAAGAAAATACTCAGGCAATTATGAACAGCTGTTGTTGCTTCCTGTGGTTATACTTTACGTAACTCTTCAATCTGCTCAACAGATTTTATTCTGATAATTTTTGTTGTTTTTGATTTACGAGCTAGAACATTTCCATTTTGGAACCAAATAAATTCATAAAGTTTTGTATCTTTCAATAATTGTTTTGCTTGATATAGCAGCATTTGTTTATAACAAGAGATGTGATCGGTGATATTAAAATATGAGGTTTTGTTTTCATCATTGTTTTGTGGTGTGGATAATCCGAAATCCGCTGCGGTTAAGTTACGTCCAATATCAATTTTCTTTGCTTTAAGGGCATCACATATTTTTTGTTTAGTAATTTGACTGTCGCACTGTATGATAATACCACTAGATTGATTGTTGTTAAAACGAGTTCGATGAGCTGATTTTAAGTTGTTAATACAAGACGGTATTTTAATTGTTTCAAAAACAGTTTTAATTATATCTGTGACAACTTCATTTTCTTTTACTGGAATACCATAAAGAACTAAATTCGAACATCGATGACCTTCTTCCATTTGGTCCATTTTTTGAATAACGGACGAAACCGACTTCTTTAATTTGGTGTTTTCATTCATTAAATGTTGAATTTTAGTTTCGTGAGATTCTACGACATTGTGAATAATTAGCATTTTTTCAAATTTTTCATTGATAGAGCTCAACGAGGTCATAAATATTTGTTGTTGGTTTTTCAAAAATCCCAATTCAGTACCAAAATCATGCATTGTACTTTTTAGTAAAGACAAATCACTTACATTGTTGCTGTCGATGCTATTTATTGGTGAAATGGATTCAGAATAGGGCTTCCAGTTTTCAAAAGTTGTTCGGCGGGACAATATGTAGAAAAATATTAAGCAGGTACACATAAAGGGAAAAGTCGTCGGAAAAGAGAAATGTTATTTAAATTTTACTTTTTTAATAATTATAATTGTAATTATCCTATAAAAGCGGGGTTAAACAAAATAAATATTAAATTTAATGTATTTTTTGGCATGGAAAAACAATTAAAAATTCAAACAACATTTTACTTGTATTTGAAATATTTTTTTGGTCAGAAAGTAACTTCTTAAAGGCTAAAAATTTTTAATTAGTCTTTTTATAGCAGGAGCTACTAGACTAAGCCATCTTGTTGACACACGACGAAGTAGTTCTGACCATTCAGTACCGATCCATTCAAACATTTCTTTAAGTTCTGTCATCTGTGGTGCATTTAATGGAAGCACTGAATTCATTAAAAATTTTATTAACAATTACATCAATTTTTAACATCAACATCAAATTTTTTAAAAGATGAAATACCTTTTTTTATGGTATTAGAAAGTATGTGGCAGTTACAAACAATTGGAATAATATTTTTATTATAGTGAATTCTTTTCGACTGTACCGAACAAGTTCCAACACCGAAATATCTAATTTTGTATTCTTTTGGATTGATTTTCAACACAAAAAAAATTATTCAGTGGCGGATTTAGAAATTTGCTGCCTATAGACTAATTTATATACCGCCTAATATATTTTTAAAAATTATCAAATGCGAGCGCAGCGACCAAAACAAGCTCGCTCGAAAATTTTTTTTCGAAATTTCTAGGTCACGTTATTTACAAGTACTTTAAAATTACGTTTTTAATGAAAAACGTGCAAATCTGCCAGAAATAATTAATAAAATACAAAATACGATAATAATACAAACGTTTATTAAAATCAAATAAAATGCAATAAAAACTTCATTTAAGAAATTTTGCGAATTCGATTGATTTAATCTGGATTTATTCTGGCTCACGCCGCTCCAAAAAAATTTCTGTTTTGAAAAATTTGTATATTTTTAAAATTTTCCGCACAAAAATTTTCCACACAAAAATTTGCCGTCTACGAAAATTTGCCGCCATAGGGTGCAGCCTAGCTAACATATTTAGAAATCCGCCACTGTCGGTACAGTTGAAAAGAATTCACTATATATAAGAATTCACTGTTTTTCTAATTCTGTCATTACACTTTGGTTTTTACCAAAATTAACATTAGCCTATTCTGCACAGAATGCTACTTTATCAATAAAAAAATTGTTAAAATAATCGCTTAAGCGATTCAGTTATATTAACTGATTTTTGGGTGTCCAAACTATAAAATGCCAACAAACCGCTTGTTGCACCAATATTTTAATCGAAAAACGTAATAATGATGGGAAATGTTTTTACGTTCCCTTTATTAGACGCGCCAATGCTTATAAAAAAATATAAAGATTTGTTAATATTATCCAATAGGAGTTTTTAGACTCTGGACCTAAAACTTTAGAAATAATTTTTCTTAATTTTTCCTTACCGCTAGCTAATGGTTGAATTCAACCTAATGGTTTAAGCTTTAAATAATGAAAAAAATAAATTTCCTGAACAATCAGTAGCCACATAAGACTGGGAATACATTACAGCATGATACGCAAATCCCGTCACAGCTACAATGACATTTATTTGGCCAATGGTACTATTTACTGGTATAAATGATGTTTTTTTAGACAAACTTGCATTCAAATTTCTGATATGCCGTTGAGAGTTGAGACTTAGAATGTTTATGTCATTTTTATTTATGTCATTTTATGTTGGGCCAGCTAAGAGTAAATCAAAGTTCTTGCTCCAGTTTTTATTAAACTTTACATGCCGCTTTGATAGTATATGCTTCTCAACTGTTGAAGATGCAGCACTTTCTTTATCGATATCGAATTCGGATACACCAACAGCGTCACCTTCACCAACTAAATATCTTCTTGACAATTTTCATTATCATCATTCTCTACTACTACATCTTCTAAAATTTCCAAATCCTCCAACTGTTGATTTCTTGCTCGGTTTTGGTTAGCAGCAAAAAGATGTCTGATGTTAATTTCTTACCCATAGCCATTACGAAAAAAACTTCATTCAGTCAAATGTAAGATTAACTTTGTTTTTTTTAATATTTCAATTAAACTAATTAATTAATAATAAGCCAAACAAAATTAAAGCGACAACAACAAAATACCTCGGATGTCAAACAAGAATAATATGTATATGTAAATCATACTTTGCTCACAGAATTAAAGCGTTGTCGCTGAGCGTTTTTCATATAAAAATGTAGTTTGTATTTGCATTTTGTAGTTTATCGTTTAATCGGATACACAACCATCAGAAAATTATTTAACCGCGACAGAGAGCAAGCAAGTAATATATAAATACACCGCAGGATTTTTTTTATAAAGTTTAGTAAATTGGTGTTAGGCGGGATTTTTTGGTGCTAAAGCGAGACGTCGGGACAAAACTTGTACGGCGGGACAATCCCGCTGAAATCGGGACGACTGGAAGCCCTAATTCAGAACGACAGGATTGACAACACCAATGAACATTGTTACTTCCAATTTCTTTTAAAATTTCAGAAGATATTTCAACACAGTTGACATGATGTTGTTTACTACATCTAGAACATTTAACACTTGATTTCGTACGAGATACTTTTTGTTCACATATAGCACAATTCATTTTTATTACCGTATTTTACCGTAAAAACAAAATTGTAAATTGGTTTTTTGTATCCAAAAGTTCAAAACTGTAATTATATATCACCTCACAATAATTTAAAATCTTTCTCACTTCATTCACCCTTCAGATGATATTTTCTAGATTAATATTTTTATAGTTTGAATATAACACAAATAGTTATTTGAACAAAATACTATTAACTTTTTTTTTCGTAAATAGATTTAATGTAGATTAGATTAAAATTCATATAAATTTTTAATCGATGACTTTTTTCTTAATTTATTATATGCAACAAAATTGTAAAAATTTAATTAATACGATTGATTATATTAGGTGTGCACAGCACAGAAGGAGAATAGCGAAAGGATAATTTCTTGCCTGCATCGCTCAGTATGAAATTCCGTCGGAATACAATATCATCAGGTTTAAACAAAGACACCCGAGCTCGTAGATTATATCGCTCAGCACTCTTAACGAATGCTTCAGCAATCAGGTTAAGAATTCGACTACGAATTTTGTTCAGGTAGTCAGGACGCAAAAGCGTTTTACCCGGTTCGTGAAAGCTGTTCAGTCGTCTCAGCAACTCATATGAAGAACCGTGAGTCACCATCGGTAATCCAAACGTAGCATAATAGGGCGAGCATTTGAGAGTTTGGTGAAGGGAACAACGCAGTGCACAAGCGAGATTGCTCAAATGCATATCCCACTTTGAATGCTCTTTTTTTAAGTAGGCCCTAGTTCCAGAAAGAACACTTCGGTTCGCTCGTTCAGAAGCATTAGCTTGGGGTAAATTTAAAGCTAATACGGAGTGTTTCACTCCGTGCTTCGACAGGAAATCTTCAAATAGTTTATACTTAAACTGTGTGCCATTGTCAGACACAACAACTTCAGGCGAACCAAATACGTGAAAGACATTGGTAGCCAACAATTGACAAATTGGTTCAGCAGTTAATTTCCGTAAAGGAAACAAAAATGGGTACTTGGTCACATGATCAAGTACCACAACGATAGCGATGTTCCCGGACTTGGAACGAGGGTTAGAACCAAGAATATCGATGTATAGTCGCTGACCAATTCGTTCAGTTTTCATTGGAGAAATCATCGGAGCACGAAGTGGAACAATTGGAGCTTTAATCTCTTTACAAGTTCTGCAGTTCATTACGAAGTTTTTTACTTGGGTATACATCCTAGGCCAGTAGTAAAATCGACGGATGTTATATAGGGTTTTAGCTAAAACTCCATGAGATGAAGTTAGAGGATCTTAAAAGCCTAACCCTCGACATACGCTCTAAACTTCTTTACTCCCAGTACGGCTGCTAGACATTCTTTCTCGCTAGTTGAATAGTTGCGTGGCGTAGAATTGAGTTTTTTGGTCATGTACGCTATAGGATGTTCTATACCGTCCATATCACACTGAAGCTATACACAACCTATGCCGTCATTGTTAGCGTCGCACTGGAGAGTAAATGGTTTAGTATAGTCGGGGTTTATGAGGACTGGTGCTGATACTCGAGCATTTTTCAGATTTTTAAATGCTACTTCAGCATCTTCTGTCCACACGAATTTACTAGGAGATTTCTTCAACAAATCAGATATTGGAGAGGACATAGCAGAAAAATTGGATATAAATCTGCGATATTAACCCGCCATCCCTAAGAAGCGACGAATTTGTTTGGGCGTACGCGGTGTAGGAAATTCAGAGATAGCCTGAGTTTTATCAGGATCAATTTTAAACTTACCACCTCCCACAACATATCCTAAATATATTACGTCCGGCAAAAGAAACTTACCTTTTTCCACATTGATCGTCAAGCTCGCACGTCTAAGACACTGGGACACTTCGTCATTGTCTGCGGCGCATTGCACAGTCCGAAAGGCATTCTTACAAACTGATACAATGGCCGCCCAGGGACCGTAAAAGCAGTTTTCTCTCGGGAGTGTTTTTCTAGAGGTATCTATCAAAAAGCGTCCTTCAAGTCCAAACTGGAAATGAAATTACTTTGTGGCAGACGAATCAAAATTCCATCAATCTGTGGAAGGGGGTAAGCATCCTTTTTGGTGACCGTACTGACCTTTCGGCTATCCAAACAAAGACGTACCTTCCCAGGTTTGCGAATTAAGACCACAGGGCTCGACCAAAGTCATTACTGACTGCCAAGAGATAACATCCTATCCAGTTCTTCCCCCATCTATCTCTCAATGGCGGGCGAAATCGAGTAGTGACGCTGTTTGATGGAGACCGCCGTTCCCACATCAATCACATGTTCTAATATGTGTGTTCGTCCCAGACTGTAAGGAAGTGTAATTCAAGCTTCGTAGTTGAAAGTCAAACCGCTTTAATTGAATTTGCATTAACAGAGACTTTCATGGTTATTTTCGTTTTTCCTTTAAAACATAGTTTCTTATACTCAATCCGTAATCGTCATCTACAATAGTTTCAGTTTACAAACCATCATAGAACAGTTGTGTGCTATTTCCCAATATAATTTCTTATATTCAATTTGTATTCGTTAATCGCTGTGAAATTGTCATAAAACAGTTGCGCAATATTATTTATAATATAATAGCCGTAAATCTATCCTTCTATACGAGCGTAACGGCAATCTTATCTATCCTTTAGTCTATAGATCAAATATAGTTCAAATTGGTATATTGGTAGCGCGCTCGACTGATGATCTATAGATTGAATGTTCGTAACCTGAAATTGCGAACTTTTTTTGTTTTTTTTTAAATAACATTAAAATTATTGTTTTTTTACACACTTATATTTTATTCATATTCATACATACATTTCGTTTTACGATAATGCAGTTTTTAAATTTTTATTTTAAATAACATTAAAATTGTTTTTTTTTATTCATAAATTCATTATTTTCTTTAAATAACTTTAAAATTATTGTGCTTTTTTATTTTATTATTCATGAATGAATTCATATAAATAAATAATTCATATATAAATAAAACTTATATAAAATTTTGTTTTTGGATACTTAGAATTATCGATAAAGTAGTTCTTTAAAGCTAGTTAAAAAGTTAAGTTGCCTTATGCCATAATTTGTTCAAATTAAAATCATTAAATTCATTTCGATATTTACATTTCAATATTAAGAATAACAACAACTACTATAAATAACATTAAAATTATTGTTTTTTTACACACTTTTATTTTATTCATACATACATTTCGTTTTACGATAGTGCAATTTGATCGATAATGCAGTTTTTATAGCATTTTATTGCACTGTCATTTCCCGTTTCGTTCAAATTATTATAATTTCGATATTAACAAGAAAATTAATTAGTTTTTTTACAGGCAGTGCTAAAAATCATATAATAGTGCTTTCCGATAATTATTTGCCATAATTTCATTCCTGTGAACTAAATTAAGGAAAAACAAAAACTACTATTTGAGTATGTATTTCTCTTGCAATATAATAGCTTTATCATAAAAGATCGTGTGACGTCATTTTGTTTAGTTATTTGAAGTTTTAATAAAAATTAGAATGCATTCAGGGATTTTATTTTAATTAAGTTACATAATACATATATTTATAGTTTTTGTTGATGTTTTATTAATAAAACCTTTTTTATTTTGAATTAATCACAAGATATGTAAATATTATTATGAAAAATAGATCGAATTTTTTTTAAAGGAATAATAACCATTTTTTAAAGGAATAATTTTTACATTAAATAGTAAAGTTGGTAGATAGTTTTTATAATAAGTTTATTAAAAAAGAAAAGAGGAAACAAATTGATGAAAGTACATGATTAAAGGTCTATTTCCTCACTTTTTGTAAAATACTAGCGCTATTATGGTAGGACCATAATAGCGCTAGTATTTTGCTCCATAATGCTATCGCCTCCGGGTCTACGTGCTCCATAATGCTATCGCCTCCGGGTGTACGTGCTCTTTCCTTGCACGTGTGTTTAATGA
The DNA here is from genome assembly GCA_963693315.1 of Diogma glabrata. Classification (NCBI taxonomy): domain Eukaryota; kingdom Metazoa; phylum Arthropoda; class Insecta; order Diptera; family Cylindrotomidae; genus Diogma; species Diogma glabrata. Next base: position 131,173,829 of record OY856186.1, read on the forward strand.
TCCAGGTGTGGAGCGGGTCACGCTAAATGATTAGCAAATGGGCTGGATCAAGGTGTCATGCGACTCGTGCCGTGCCGATGATCGGCCAGACTGGGGGCCCATTCAAATAGCTCAGTCGCGAACGGAGCCGCCTAGATACCGGGTTACCTCCAGGTGTATTTTACCTTGCCAAGTTATCAGGGCTCTGACTTGGTCGACCTATCTTCCCGTGAAACTCGTGGGAATAAAAAAATGGAAAAAAATAACAAAAATCTTAAAAACAAAAACACAAATAAATATCAAAAGCGGGACGTCACCGCGTTGACGAGGAAAGCAAGAACAAGTGGCAGGCGCAGGAGCGAGTCTCCTCGTCATGCTGCTGACGTGAATGTACCAGCGGCAAGTGATAATTCTATGGCCGGGACCAGTAAAGCTTCCGTGCCGGCAGAAAATAGCACAATGCCAAGGAAAAGTAAGAGGTGCAGTAGGCAGAGAGGCCCACCTTTACCACCTATAGGACAGCCCGGAGGGCTGGATGATCCACTGAGGCGGGGGCTCAGTGGCGCTGGTACCAGGTGGTACCTAAGGTTCCTCGCGGAAGGGATGTCTCCCGAGGACTCTAAAAGGAAGGCTCTGGAACGGAAAGGGAATACCCCAACCGTCGCAGCTGAAAATGTGAAGCGTGCCAGAGAGGCTACGACACCACAGGAAAAAGCAGCAAAGAAGCCTAGGATAGTCACTCGTCAGGACAGAGAGCAAGATCATCTCAGACCAGGCACCAGCTACGCTGGTGTAATTAAGACGATTAAGGTGGCTATCCTGGATGAGGATTATCCCCAGAAGATGCTTAGCGCGGAGGAGCTGGGGTTAATCGAGGCAGGGCTAGTGAACCAACTAGCAAAAGGATGCGCTGATCACAGGAATGGGTTTTGGGGGATTCACTTCAAACCTGGTTATGTGATGGTAGAGTGCGACGACGAGCAGACGGCAAAATGGCTCGTGTCTGTTTTACCTGAAGTGAAAGTTGGTAAGCATTCACTTGTGACGAAATTGGGAGATAATATTCCGATTCCTCACAAGATTACCGTCTTTCTCCCAAGGAGTGCTGGGCAGACCAGGGAGAAATCTCTCGCGCTGCTAGAAGGGCAAAACGCCGGCTTGTTTACCAAGGATTGGAAGCTGTCGGGCAATCGGGATGAGGGCACAGGCCAGCTCCTGACTGCACTGATCGACGACAGGGCAAAGACAGCCTTATCGGAGGTAGGGAATACCCTTAACTATCGATTTGGCAAAGTCTTTGTCCACGGACCAAGAAGGGCGGTTGCGGAAAGAACAGAGGAAAAAGCCACAAGTAGTATCTCGGGGGAAGCACCTCAGATACTTTCACCGACAAGGGGAGCAGTCACAATCTTAACGACACCCAATGAGGTGGTAGATATGGTTGTCGAAGAGGTGGAGGATGTTGCTGCAGAGGATTATAGCATCATCGAAGATGTGGGGACCGAGGAGGAGGAGAGGTTGTTGATGGATGAAGGGGCAGGTACGCCCCTCTCCGACAATATCTAATGGCGGTGGCAGGAAGATTGTGCGTGGCCCAAGTGAATGTCCACCACGCCATAGCAGCGTCAGCTGTGGTGGCCAGTACATTCACTAAGAAACAACTAGGGCTCACGCTGATACAGGAACCCTGGATCCACAAAAACAGGGTGAGGGGCCTTGCCAACAGCGAGGCGAAGGTAGTATGGGATACTAATGCAGTAACGTCGGGAACACTCCCACCTTTGTCACAAGGGCAAGACAGGAAGTGTTAGATTTAACGGTAGGAAGTGCCGAAGTAGGTCAGTTCATAAAGAACTGGAGAGTATCAAATGAACCTTCCCTGTCGGATCATAGAATGATTCTGTTTGAACTGGATAGTACGAAAGAGGAATCACCCCCATTTCGGAACCCCAGGAACACAAGGTGGGATCAATTTGAGGAGAACCTTAAAGAAAGTCTACAGCTAGTAACTGTTAGAGGGACAGTAAAACACTACACCGCGCTGGAACAAGCTGTAGCGGACGTAAATCTGGCAATCACCAAGGCGTTTGAAGCCAGCTGCCCAATTACTAGGGTAAAAGAGCAGAGAGAAGCGCTTTGGTGGAGCAAGGAGTTGTCAAAATTAAGAACAGAAGTACGGAGACTTTTCAATAGAGCAAAGCAATCCGGAAACTGGGAAGAGTACACCAGGGTGCTTACCACCTACAATAAGGAAATTAGGAGGGCAAAGAGGGGCAGTTTCAGAACCTTTTGTGATAATATCTCGGTAGCGCCTGTAGCGGCTAGGCTGCATAGGGCTTTGACGAAGGAGGGTGTCGAGATCAAAACTTCGGTAAGAAGGCCGGATGGTACGCAAACGGAGGATGAGCAGCAGAGAGCTGCTCTTCTTCTAGGAACACACTTTCCGGGAGGCATAAGCCCGTGTACAAAAGACACGGGTAAGCAGAAAACTAAATGACCAAGCCCAGAGGACCGGAGGGTGGCTGCCTCACTTTTTACGGAGGAACGTATTAAGTGGGCCATAGGCACTTTCCAGCCATACAAATCACCAGGAGTGGACGGTATAGTCCCAGCTCTCCTGCAGAGGGGGCAAAAGTGGCTGTTACCGCACCTCCTGGGCATATTCAGGAGCAGTCTGGCGCTTGGGCATATTCCAGAACCATGGAGAACGGCGAAAGTGATATTTATTCCGAAAGTAGGTAAGAAAGATGTCACTCAGCCGAAGTCTCATAGACCCATTAGTCCAGTGGCGTCATTTCACCAAAATCTTGGGGGGGGCGAGAATTTAAATGACATAAAATATTTTTTTCGTAAAACATAACATACACGTTTTTATACACACACATATTTAAAAGCATTTAAATACATCGACTTAGAAATAAAACTAAAATGCTTCTGAGCTACATAGGTTACTCTGTAAGTCTTCTGGTGTTGTTTCATCGAAGCGAATGCCGCAAAGTTCTGCAAAATCCCTTCATTTGTTAAAAATAATTTTAAATTCAGTATCATCTCTGCATTGTTTAAGCATCAAGATAGTAGTTTTAATTAAAGCGCTTGTGCTAGAAATTATTATATCTTTGCTTTGTAACTGTTCAGAGAGTGAATTTGTAATCGACAGCAGATCGTGCAGCATAGAAAAAAAGGATGGTTTTTCTATACGATGTTTTAGATCTCGGGCATCATGGGATTTAAAATTTATGAGTCACATAGTCCCAGGAAAAATAAAACACCACTGGATTGCAATCCCTACGTGACTCCTCTTTTGTCGAATCGTTTTTTTGTTTGTTTTCCTTTATTTGTCTCAGAGAGAAAGAGTTATGTCTACCCTAAACTGACCAGAGCCAAATCGTTAAAATGTGCGACAAAATGCAAACATTCTTCCAAATACTAACTAATTAGAATTTCTATTGCGAGAAAGTGGAACGGTGAAAACGTGCTAACTAGATTGTGCATAAATTTACTATTTAATGCTTTACTTTACTATTTGTTTACTATTTAATTCTTTAAAAAATTCTTTTATTTTAATTGGACATTCAACCGTTAGGAAATGTGGTTGCAGTGGTTCGTACATTTTCTAAATTCTTTCTAGTGCTGGCATTACCGCCAGCTAGCGAGTTTCACTGTATCCAATAAGTTGGTTATGTTCGACATTACTTTTGCCGCAGAACTCCTTCAACGTCTCCAGTAAAGACAGTAGAATATCCAATTTTTTTTAACTCTGCCATTTAAATCAGCAGCATTTCTTATTGCATTATTTAGAATATGGGCTGCGAATCCAATACCCAATACACTCTGGTTCAAATTCGAGTTTAGCTTGTTTTTAAATTTTCACCCCTTGACGTGACACCACTAAAATTGGTGTTCGTGTTATCAGCGCAAATTGCAACTAACTTTTTGTCAATGTTAAATAACAACAAGAAAACAAAATAACAACAAAACTTGTTCAAGCTACTGGAGCTGGCGGCTTATAGCAACGCTTTTCTATGTTTATCTGTATCTATATGTCTTTTAATATCATAATATCCACTGTTAATTTTCAAATTCACTCCGACTGGTAATACACTAAACTTTTGCGTCGTTATATTTTGATTTTTTTTATAAAAGGATAGTCCAATTCAATATCGTATAAGAATTTACGTAAATGTTTTCTATCTGTCTTGATTTGCAGGAGAACTTTTTAAATACAATTTTAAAAATTAGTATAAATTTACCTTTTATAGTAGCTTAAAACTTTTGTTACACAAGTAAAGACTGCAAAACAATTGAAACAATTTATTTTAATTTTACTAAATAATTAATATCTTTTCTGTATTTTGCAAGTATAAGAGGTATACAGTATACCTCTCGTTCTATCTTTTGCAAATCTATACCATTTATCAAGTTTTTATGCTGTTTACTTTGTTTGTTCTTTATTGAGAAAGAAAATTATATATTAGAAAATAATAATTTTACTTTTGAGCTTCCTAGTTAAAGTGTGTTTTAAACAGAGTTTAAAACGCTACTTATATCACTCTTGTACTTTGTCCTTTCAGTGCGTAGCTTAAAAAAAATATAACACTCCCACATACAGAAGTAAAAATAATAACAAATCATTCTTGCTACTAAATTGAAATAAATATTTTCTTTCAAATAGTCAAAACTTTTATTTTTGCGTCAAATTTGATGCTTTTCAACGTAAAATGAATGATTCGTTCAATTATTCATGCATTGTTAGAAAAATGAATATAAAGCATGACGTAGAGTGACTAATTTTCTTCTTTTACAAATCGAATGAAAGAACTGGAAGATGTAATCTGCTCCAAAGGAGTAAAATCGAAAAAACAAAAATTTTACTCTTACGAGTAAGAACGATATTCAAATTATGAACATTTTAATTTTTTAATATTATTTCAAAGGATTGAAATGAGTGCTCGAATAAAGACTCGTAAACTCTGGTTTAAAATTTTAAATTTTTATGAATTTATACGCCAAACTGCATCTTTTTAAGTAAAATATTTTGTATTTTATTTTTCATAATAATATTGCACTGGTTTGTTCTCTCAATATGGTTAAATCAACATATACATAACATTATACAAACTGCAAGAAAAAACTGTGAAGCCATTGCTCTGACTAAGATATTGCGCAAACTATACGTAGGTAGATGGTTATTTCGATACTGCGGGCAAATGTGGTGAAAATATTTGTTTCGTGGAACGCTTCGTGGGACAAATTTCTCCGTGGGACAACGCAATGAAATGTGGGACATTTCCACGCAGCGTGGGACGTCTGGTCAGCTTACTACCCATAAACGTGCGTAAATTTTTCATTTGATTCAAAATTGTACAATTATTGCGAGCTTCTTTTAAATCTATAAGAAAAACCTACCACAAAAAATAATAGTTTCTCCCTCCCTGTTACTGTATAAAAAAAATGAACAAAGATTGACGTTTAGGATACGTTTTGGATTTTATTATAACCAACCAAACATATAATTTTTGCTATTTTATGAATTAAAAATTCATAAAATGAATTTGACAGCAAGTTTTTATAACATACTTTGAAAATATTTAAATAACTTAAATATTTGTTCGTGTCGTTAGAAAATATTGCTTGTCCATTATAAAACATTCACTATCATAAAATCACTGGAAATAACCCAATAAATTTAAATTACTCCCGTAATTATTTTCATTCATTTTATAAAAATTAGCACAACTATCAAGAAAACTTTTGATATGTTATAGGATTTTACATTTTAGAATTGTTTTTAATTTATTGTTTTTAAAAAAGTCTTGTAAAGTTTGTACAATCTGATATAAATAAAAAACAAGGCCAAACAATCACGGTTCTCCAAATAAGTGGGGTATAATTAGGTTGTGTTCTCCTGCATGTACTTGCTTTTAAGTTTATATAAACTACCAATGGCCAATAACAATTGAAATTTGGATGTTAAATACTGCACTCTACTGTGAACTCTCGAGGAACGCTGTACTAATGAAATCGTGGCTCAGACGTGGCTCAGACACGAATATCTTATAAACAAAACACAATCGTTCTTCTAAAACCGGTGATGCCTCGCACCTTATAGTACGATAGAATTTTGTCACAATACGCACCCACGGCGTTTTTGGAAGAACGATCGTGTTTTGTTTATAAAACTGATTTTATCAGAAGATTAGAAACAATACGACCGCCTTTCGTATCGGTGGCGCTCTAGTCCTTGATACAAAGAACGATAACGGTTTGAAAATTGCGGTGAACTGTACTTTAGTCGGGCCAAAATAATATGTAACGTAATAATTATATTATCAGATATATTTCAATTAATAGTATGCGATAAAATTGGTATATTAGTTAAGTAAATCTTCTAAAAATTGGACGAATTTACAAAATAACAGTGCATTGAAATTTTTATAGTGTATAATTCTATCACGATTGGATGGTTTTATTGAATCGATGTATTGATAGTATCAGATCCTTGGGGGGGGCTAATGCCCTCCCCCAGGCCTACCCAATTGACGCCCCCTTGATAGCAAACTCCTGTGGAGAAGCCACATGAAAGCAGTGGTAAACAAGGCCGTAAGAGCTCTAATGGTATGCAAAAACCTTGCGGGTAAAACTTGAGGGTGCAGCCCAGGAATCCTAAGGTGGATGTATACCATGATAGTTAGACCAGCCATCACTTACGGGGCGGTGGCATGTTGCAAAAGAGCCCAGTGTAATGCTGGGAAAACTGAATTGGAAAAGGTGCAGAGGCTGGCCTGTATCTGCATGACTGCATTCGTCCCTGTATGGAGTATTGTTGTCAAGTTTGGGGCGCTGCATCTGTTGCTATCCTGGCTCTTTTGGACTCTGTTCAAAAGCGAGCTATACGAATTGTTGGTGATCGAGATTTAACATTAGGTCTTGATTCCCTGCAACATCGTCGCACTGTTGCTGATCTCGTTGTTTTTTATAAATATCGTCACCAGCAGTGCTCGGATGAAATCAGGTCCATAATGCCTCAGACATATGTTTTTCCCCGTTTTACTTGTCAATCGGTTTGTGCGGGCGGTCGAGCTGTCGAGATTACTCACTGTCATAGTAATAGAATGCAAAGAGATTTCTTTGTGCGTACATCGTACAAATGGAATGCTTTGCCCGAATCAATAGTCTCGAGTGCCTTCAATCCACAAAGATTTAAAAAAAGCGTCCACCTATACCTCAAGACGCATGTTGTTGTGGGACCTACGTCTTAAAAGGTATCTATGTGTTGTTGTGACACATTTTGTAATTCCTACTACACAACACTTCTTATTAAAAAAAAAAAAAGAAAAAAAAAAATGAGGACTTGTCCTACCGCGTCAATGGAGATGCTGTTAGGACTGGTTCCGCTCCACTTGCAGATTAAGAGCGTAGCTAGGGAAACCATACTGAGATTTAGCATGGAGGGTATGGGTAAGGAAGAGATCATAAAGTCTAAATATCGGGATAGTCTCTCAAGGGATAATCCCTTGCTTGAGTCTCCTAAAGATGGAATGATTAAGCAGTACAACTTCGATAAGAAATATACATCGCAGTTGTGCAAAAAGGCGGAGTGGAGCAGTGAATCCACTACATACCATCTGGGTAACGATGTTATCAAATGGTACGCGGATGGGTCTAAAACCGGAGTAGGGGTGGGTGCCGGAGTATTTGGACCGAAAACCAAATACTTTGAGCCCATGCGCACCTACCCCAGTGCCTTCCAGGCTGATATATGTGCAATCGAAAGATGCGCAAACTTTTGCTTAAGAAGGAAATATAAGAATGAGAGAATTGCCATCTTATCAGACAGCCAAGCAGCAATCAATGCGTTACGCTCATACACCATCACATCCAAAATTGTTGGAGACTGTGTGAGCAAGCTAAATAAGCTTGGGAATAGTAACAAAGTAACAGTTTACTGGATACCTGGTCATGCGGGTATCGCAGGTAATGAAGAAGCCGACAAATTAGCAAGACGAGGTGCTTTAACATCGTTTGTTGGCCCGGAGCCCTTTTGTGGACTGGGGACTAAAGCCATCCACGGAAGGATGAGGGAAGCAATTATGACGGATTGGTCCAAAACCTGGGATAACACCGAGGCTCTAAGGCAATCCAAGGAGTTGATTGGATCGTTCAATCAAAAGAGAGCAGTAATGTGCTGTAGGTTAAATAGGAATAACCTAAGAATACTGACAGGGGTTCTTACAGGACACTGTAAACTAAGAAAACACCTTAATAACATTGGGGTGGAGCAGGGTGACGAATGTAGATTTTGTCTTTTGGAAGAAGAGACTCCAGCCCATCTTCTCAAAGATTGTGGAGCCTTGATCTACATGAGAAGGTTTCATCTGGGGGAGTGTTACATTAACGGGCATGACCTGCATAAACTTAACCCTCTCCATATCCTGAGGTTCCTGAAGGAAGCTGGACTGGAGGAGGTGCTCTAACTGGGTAGTCACCAGGGAGTAGTAGGGTGGGGTACAATAGATCATTTTGGTCGCAGTACAAAATATAACCACCAAATTTTAATCAAATCTAATCTAATGGTAGGACCAGACCCAGAAAATTGTTCTATAGTACAGCGAACATAACAGCATAGAAAAATATAGATTTTTAACAATTTTTGAAAACAATGTAGGTTGAAAACATTTGATATTTTTATACAAAAAACAGTTTAGGTTATAATATACATTTTCAAACATTAATAATTTAAACCGATTTAATAAAATGAACTTTAAGAAACAAAGTCCTTTAATTTCCCATCTTCGTTGCTTATAGTAATATACTATAAACACTGTTCGAGAAAGTAATTATACTTTTTACTTTTTCACACACTTTTCAACCCACTTGTTTGCATAAACCTGTGCAAAACCAAGTGCAAAGTCATCATTTCTAAATAAAATATTTTATTTACTCTGTATGAAGGACACATGACACTTCTGAAATTCTATATTTTTCTATTTTTTTATGTTTCTTCAATTATTTTATGGGAAACTAAAGAAATGTATAAAATGAGCCGTTCACTGCACAACACGATTAACTTCATAAAACAAAATGTTGAGAAATTTGAGTTTTTTTCAAAGGTCAAATAAATTTCGATATTTAGTAGTGGTAATCTTTATCATTCAGGAATGTTATTAGAAACATAATTTATTTAATTTTGGTACTACTACTATAATTAGATATTATAGTAGTAATTTAATTAGTATAATAGATATTATAAGTTTTTAATGTCAGGTTTTTAATAGTCATTTTTTAATGGTCAGACAAATTTTGACTTTTAATGGTGTTTATCTTAATTATTCAGGAAAGTTGTTTTTAACATAGAAAGTTATGACTATAGCAAGTTTTTTGACATTTGAATTTAAAATTTTCCAAAAAGTGGAGTTAGTCGATTTGTGCTATGAACGGCACAAATATGAAAAATAAATTGTATTTTTTTAAATTAGTTAGTTTTGTAGCGAAAACAGTTAAACAGTTTTTGAGTAGTTAATGTGTTGTTAAGTTCTTTTGATTGAGTTGGGATCGAGATATTGAGTTCGAGGTAGTGGGAAAAGTGAAGTAAATTTGAGTTATTGAAATGTGGAATGATGGATTTATTCACTAAATATAAGATTATTCAATATCGCAATATTAAGCATAAAAAAAATCAATTAGTATTAACGAAAGAAAAAAGCTATCTCAATATTAATCAGTGTAACCATATAACTTTAATAATTAAAATGAAACTTTAAGAGCAATGTGTCTATAATAATTAGTGACTATAAGTTATGATGATTACTTGTAATGATAAGTTATAATGGTTCAAATAAATGATAAAAAACGACTATATTGTTGTGTTTCTTCTCATTGTTATTATTGTGGGGAGTGAAATTAGTGGTCATTGCTGAAACGATTAGAACAGATCTAACATTTTTTATATAACGGAAAACTCATCCGCACCATTAGAAGGTATGCCTATTGGATTGCAAATATTGGTAGCTGATAGTGACGTAAATTGTGAAGATCCTGGGAAAAAAAATTGAAAGTTTAAGACTGTAAGAGTATTTTTCTTTATTAAGTGAAAAATAAAGGGGAAGATGCAATGTTAGTGTAAATAATTTAGGGACATGGCAATAATTTTGTGACACGGCAGTGCAATCACCCTTCAAACCTGGGTGGTGTTTTGAGGCACGCTGTTGTTTTTTTTTTGTTTATTCTAAAATTTCTTGTTAGTGAGGGTGGTCTAGAACCTTCGCACAATGAGCTAGCAGCAGGGTTATTGGCGTGCGTGACCAACTGGTAGACCTCCACGGTCTACCAGACAAACCTCAGACGACAAGTACACATAATTTAACGAAAAAGAATACCCACTATCTTTGAATACCCACCAAACTTATTGGAGCGGCCTCCACGAATTACTAGTGGACTGTATGATGAATGTTGATATGGTTAAAATTGTACATATAATTGTGCATAACCGGAATATGAGTATTAATACGGTTAATAAACTTGTTAATACGATGACTATGGTTGTTGAGACGATGAATATAATTGTTGAAGTTTGATAAGTATAGCCACTGCGATATCATACATAAGATGGCAATAATTAATAATCCGATGAATATAATAGATGATACGATGAAAATAATTGATGAAGATTGATAAGTATAGTCGCTGCAACATATCACACATAAATTGATGAAGCGATAAATATAGTTGGTGATACGTTGAATATAATTGATCAGTATAGCCACTGCTATATATCACATATAAATTGATAAAGCGATAAATATAGTTGGTGATACGATGAATATATTGATCATACGATGACTATAGTAATCGATACCATGAATATGAATGCAATTAATCAATAGCCACTGGAACATATCACACATAAATTGTGAAAGCGATGAATATAATTGATAATACGATGACTATAGTAATCGATGCGATGAATATGAATGCAACTGATCAATAGCCACTGGAATATATCACACATAAATTGTGAAAGCGATGAATATAATTGATAATACGATGACTATAGTAATCGATGCGATGAATATGAATGCAACTGATCAATAGCCACTGGAACATATCACACATAAATTGTGGAAGCGATGAATATAATTGATAATACGATGACTATAGTATTCGATGCGATGAATATGAATGCAACTGATCAATAGCCACTGGAACATATTACACATAAATTGTGAAAGCGATGAATATAATTGGTTCAGTCCAGCTACGTGCATCTGCAAATACAATGTATTAATATTTTCCCACACAATGCTTTAACAACCAGCATGGAACGACTCATTAACTTTATCAAATAAAAACACTTCCATCACTATTGTGAAACCATGGCGTGGTTTATGAACAGGAACATCAAACAAAACCACGTTCTAATTACAAACTTTAATGGCGCTAGCGTAAATTTGCATTACCATTAGATTTATTAACAATTTTTGTTTTATATGTATATATGATAACAATTTTTATTTTACAAACAATTCGTAATGTTTTCAACTCAGAAACATATTTTATTTTATTAGGAAAATCCAGAAAACAATAGGACATCTTACTTATAAGTTTAATCACTATAAGTGAGATGTCTAAAAGAGAAAAAAATTCTAGAAAACAAAAGGTTTTATAACTACCCATGACATGAAACGTATTTGTTTACAACAGCGCCACAGTTGTTGAACACTGCACTAATTAGTGCTAAACAACTGCCTTTTCGAAATAGAATACGCCAATTTTCCTTATATGGTGAGAACTAGAACTCAAACCATCGAAATGGCGAAAATGTCAAAATGACATTAAAAATGTAAACAAATAATTTCACTAAGGTAAGAAAATATTTCATTTTTATGAAACTAATAAAATTATTAATACCTTTTATCTTCTTACAGTGTGGTGCAATGGGTGTTCATAAAAGCAGAAGATGTCAACGCTATATCAATACTGATCGAGTGAGTATTTAAATAAGTAATAATAATACTTTTCCAATTATTCATAGGGATATTGATAGAGCATTAACACTTATCGTGTTTATCGACATGTTGTTCACTAACGGTCGTTACTTATGGCTATAAATACAAGTAGTGGCGTATAGAGGCTCTCTTAGTCTTTTCTGATTTCTAATTAGAGTGTGATTGTTTTGACGTCCGCTTATTTTTTTGATTATCAAATGATCAGATTGATTAATTAGCCATTGTTCTTGTGAATAATTTGTTGAATCTTTAAAGATAAGAATAAAAGGAACAAAAAAGGAGTAACTTCGTGTTTAGTGCGTGTGTTGTCCATAATTTATATTTATATATTTATATTTAAAGATAAAGCTAAAATAAACAAAGGAAAACCATATATAATAAAAGTAACGTAAAGAAGAAAATGTGATTGTTTGCCTTGTAAATCCCCGTAAAATGTAATGTGCCTCTACAAAGAAGACGGAAAGTGTATGTAGTGTACATTAGCTGTATCGGCTCATCATTTCGTCCTTCGTTACAACTAAATCAGTTGCCGACGTCACCTTTGGTTGTAAGAATTATAATTACTGTTCATCTTTTTGGATTACGACCTCATGTTGGCAACAACCGAAACAATTGTGACATAACCACGTACATCCATTGTGGTTGTCCATCCATTGTCGTTTTTTTCTAACTTTGGGGTACATCTTGGAATTAATAACTCAACAATTTCTGATATCAGTGATAGTTTTTTTTAATGAATTTCGTCGTGATACAGTCATCCTATAGCAATATAGTAACAAAAATTGCGTGATCTGATTTACTCGTGATATAAACATCAAGGACTGTTTTATCTGAATTATTCTCATCGTAGAAGCATAATACCAGGGATTTTATTTAATTAATGTATCCGCAATATTGTCATCATAGCAATCTAGTATCAAGGATTGCTTTGTCTGATTTGTTTCGCCATATAATTATCATAGCAATCTATTATCAAGGAATGCTTGCTTGGAATTATTAGTAATATAGTCGTCATAGAAGTATATTGTCAAGTATTACTTTCACACTATAGTCACCACAACGATACCTTAAGTAAGATGGTCTGACAATTTGGCTGAGTTGAGGAGTGGAGAATGGGGGGGGGGGGGTCTGGACTGGATATGGGGTGAGTCATATTTTATTTAATTTTAATTAGATGTAGGAATGATCACGGATGCATATGTGAATGAGTGTGAGAATGTGGGGGTGCATGTGTGTGAACCAATGTCCATAATGCACTTCGTTTATACAAATATGTGGACTATAAACGAAGCGGTCTTATATCAGCAGGTGAATTATAACGGCACTATCCCATGGAACAGAAAGTCCATGTAAACCAGAAACCGTGTGGTTAATGCGTGGCAGGTTTGATCAAGACCATCCTTATACAGTTGGTTTTCAAGATTTTGGCGCTCTATGGGAAGATGTAACATACTGGCGAAACTGTTTTAGATCATCAGTTATTGTTAATTCTGGTAAAATTGATACAAATGAATTGAAGACCGCAACGATCGCATTTAGATATGGACTATCAGCTATTTTAGTGGGATTAGTAACACGGAAATTTTGATCATATTTAGGGTTTCTAAATATCCGGCCTATTTGATTATCCGGATATCGAATACATAAAAAATAAATTATCCGGATAATCCGAATATTCGGTTAATATAAGCAGATAAAAAGACGTCTTTTTTATTTTGCGGCATTTAATTCATTTTTGTATATTTTTCGTATATCTATATTAATTCATTTTTATACATAGTCACAAAATAACAAAAATAGTAACAAATCATAAAAGAATAATAAATAAAGAATTGTTAATAAATTTAATTAAGTTAATAAAGTTATTGATTCATTTTTATAAACGCATATTTTAGAAAAATCATTGTATTAAATGTTGTTTGAAATTGAGCCGAGTTCTAATTTTTGTCCTGGTGAAACCAGCAATTGAAAATACGCGCTCCGTTGCAGTCGATATAGGTTTTAATGTTAATAATGCACGATTTAGAATATTTACATTGTCTGTCCTTTTTTATGATAATTATTTATATAAACGAAATCTTTTTCAGTAATGTGGAACTTTCTTCATTCTGCTTCTCAGCATGAGTGTCATCAAAGGAATTGCATTCTCAAGTTGTTTCTGCAGTGACGATTTCTTACAAACTTCACTACTTATAACGTATTCTTTTGTACTGTACAGAACACGGACAAAAAGGAAACAGAATTGAAAAAATCCTCGCATAGAACATAACAAAATGTACAAAAATTCAGAGCTGGTACAATATGAAAAGAACACAATAAAAAAATTCGGAGCTAGTACAATTTGAAATAATTTTTTTTGTTTTGTTTTCATTGGCATTTAGTCCAATTATATTTATATATATTATTTATTTATTACATATATTATTTATGTATTATATATAATATTTATTTAGTTTGGTTTACCAGACCTGCTAAAAGTGAAACTGCATCTATTTTGAGGTTATTATTAAACTTCACTTCTTCGCATAAATTATAATGACTGAATGCAAAACCAAAACGAAATAAAAAAAACAAAAATATCACTTAAAAGTGTTAACAAAAAAGTAAACAAAAAATAACAAAAAAAAAATGTTCAGTACAATATACTACACCATCGATTTTTACGTTGCTGTTTTTCTGTACTGGGTGAGGAAATACATTGAACTATATTTACAAAAGAATACTATTAAAATTCTTGTTCGGAGCTGGTATAGTACAAAAGAATACGAGTTTACGAAAATTCGGTACTAGAACATGTCCGGAACACTACAAAAGAATACACTATAAGACTTTCTTCATCCTTATTTACAATAGTAATTTCTTCAGTGATTTCCTCATATTCATCATAATCACAGGTGAATGTATTTTTCTAAAAATTTCTACCGCCAATGCAAGACCATTTAAACATAATCAAAATATTTATTGGAATGTGGAAAATTGCCTGTTTATAAAAAGATTAACAGAGTCATAAGGAATTTATCACGAAGTTCATTCGTTCGATTTTTTATCTACTTCAATATTTTTTTTGAAAAATTCGTTCCACATTCTTCTAAATTTTCGAAAACGAATTTGAAAACGTTTCAGCAGTCAAAAGCGTGGCTGAATTTTTGTTTAATTCTTTTACAGATTTTTCCAGTGGAAATAAGAGATCTAACAACTCTCTCTTTCCATACCATAAAGGTTTAAAATACTTTTAGTTACAGTAGAGAGATTTTTAGACATGACAAAGGCTTTACTTCGTACACTTTTAATTTTTCTTGATGTAGATGATTCATGAATTTTATCGATTGAAGTTAAAGTTGAAGCTGAATTTGTGGGAACATATAAAATTGTCATAAACGAAAACAACAATGTCTTTAAATACAAACAAACAAAAACAATTATTCTATTAAAGCTATTTAAATCAAAACAAGATTGTATTCAGCAAATTTGTTCATAACCCTGTAATAATGCCCGTTATAATTTCTTAAAATTAATTAATATAAAAATATGTTAATCAGTTTCATTTAAGTCTTCACTGTAATTACGTTAAACTAAATCAAATAAAAAGTGTATATGAAAATTGAAGCCTATAAATTGTTGAAGTTCATGAGTTTATATAAACGCTGAAGCTACCACAAGTACGGAGTCAGGATTAAATAAATCCAGGGCAACTAAATTGGTGACTTACGACAAGGAGCTCGCAGAATTTGGATTTCTCAAACTAAGCAGATATAAATTCACATTAAAAGGCAGGAAACTTGGTACGATTCTTCGTACCAAGTAAGGAGTAAGTTTTAAAAACTAATTTATATCAATAAAATAGAATACTCTCGTTGTATTGTATTGCAGTGGAATTTTCATTATTTTACCGTTATTGTTTAATAACGTTATCTATATACCGCAACAATCAACTGGTCAACACAAACAACATTTTGTTTTACAAATTCAAGAAGATGTTCATTTGCTAGCGAAAATAATTTTATCAGCCGTTTTGTCTACCACAAAAGGAATCTCAACATACATCATATTATAAGTTTATTTTCTCAAAGAATTTAATTAAATTACTCAAGACATTATCACAGGGTAAGTCTCGTAATCAATTTTTTGTTGTTTATTTTCTTGTTTTGAATATTGAATTTTAGTTTAAAAACTAAATTTCAAATATATTTTTGAAAAATATTGAAATTTACTGAATTGTTGTTTAGTTTTGAAATTTACTTTTCGGCAAAATAATTTTGTTTGTTCCACATTGTTGATCGTAACCGTTATCGTTACCGTTACCGTTAATTATAATTTTAATAAAACGATTTATTACGTAACAGTGATTTACTTTGTACTTTTACTACAAACATATTTGTGATTTGTTTCTCAACAATTACTCGGTGGTACTACTTTTTTTTTTAAAATCATTTTTTATCTTCAATTGGGTAATCATGGAAGATGAAAACAAACTTACTATTGAGGAGAAACTTGAAAGAGTGCAAATCGACTCGAGTAAGTTAGTTGCTTTTCCATTTTTTTGGCATGAAATGCCGGGTCTTTGGTTCGCTCATGCAGAGGCGGTTTTGGCAACTCGACGCATAACCTCGGACCACCAACAATATTTAATGACGGTTGCTGCACTTCCAGTTGACGTTATTGCTACCGTATCGGATGTAGTTTCTAAGCCACCGGACAGTAATAAATTCAAAACTCTTAAAACTGAAGTTGTTAATAGAATGAGCCTTTCGGAAACACGTAGAATTGAGGAGCTGGTAGGTACTACAGCTATGGGAGACCAAACACCATCGTCTTTTTATCGCAAATTGGAACAATTGGCAGGTGCATCTCCAGCTGTAACAGATAGCTTGTTGAAAACATTATGGTTAAAACGACTTCCTGAAAACTTACGTGGAATCGTTCTCATCCAGGAAGCAGAACCGATAGAGAAATTAACCGCGTTGGCTGACAAGATTTGGGAATTTCATAGCCCAACAATGTCTGGAACAATTTTTAGTGTCAACAAACCAGCAAGCGAATCTACTACTGATATCGTAACACTCAATAGCCTCGCAGTTGCAATTGAAGAGTTGCGACAGCAAGTTTTTCGACAAGATCGATCTAGATCACGAAATAACTTTCCTCATTCGAACAATCAAAGAAGTTTTTCTCGGAACCGGTCACAGAATCGGTACCGCCCAAGATCACGTTCTCGCTCTTCCGATGTAAATCGACCACGATTCTGCTATTACCATTTTCGATTTGGCACTGCTGCACAGAAGTGTGTTGGTGGCTCGTCTACTTTTAAAGGTCGAAAAGGGGTAAAATCCAATCCCAGTGGTTCAACTAAAAAGTCGGAAAACTAAAATGTCCCAAAGTTAATGCGGCAAACGATGGGACGCCTCGTAACCGTCGCTTATTTATTAAATGCTCTAAAACCAATCTTGATTTCCTAATAGACACTGGAGCCGATATTTCAGTTATCCCATTCACTCTTTTTAAAAATATTTCTAACGATTCTCGTAGTACAATATACGCTGCTAATGGAACTCCCATTGTAACTTACGGTGTAAAATTACTTAACATCAATTTAGGTTTCCGCCGCGAACTTCGGCATCCTTTCGTCATTGCGTCAGTAACCAGGCCTATTATAGGCGCTGATTTCCTGACAAAGTTCGGTATAGTCGTTGATCTTAAAAACAAACGACTTCTTGACTCAAATACATCGCTCTCTGTTTGCACAATGGATACATTCGATCCATCACCAACAGTGCGGTTGTTTATAGTCAATGGACAATATGGAGAACTTCTTCGTAGCTTTCCTACATTGACGCAAGAACCTAATTATGAATTGCCTATAAAGCATAATGTTGTACATAGAATCGTAACAGAGGGACAACTACCATTTTCTCGTGCACGTCGATTAGTTACGGAGAAACACAAAATTGCAAAAGGTGAGTTTGAATATATGAACTCTTTAGGGTTGTGCAGACAATCATCATCATCTGTCTCTTCACCTCTGCAGTTAGTCCCAAAACGCGATAGCACTGATTGGCGACCTTGTGGGGATTATCGCAGACTTAACGCGGTGACAGTACCAGATCGTTATCCACTTCCTCACATCTACAACTTTTCTCTCAATTTGCAAGATTGTACTATCTTTTCAAAGATAGACTTGATCAGAGCTTACCATCAAATACCAGTAGCTGCAGAAGATGTATTTAAAACAGCAATCACAACTCCTTTTGGGCTTTTTGAGTTCTTGAGAATGCCATACGGTCTGCGAAATGCAGCACAGACCTTTCAGCGTTTCATGGACGAAGTCACAAAAGGGTTGAATTTAGTTTACGCATACATCGATGATATTCTGGTGGCAAGTCGATCAGAGTCCGAACACTTAGAACACCTTCATATCCTATTCCAACGCCTCACAGATTTCGGCATAGTTCTAAAACCTTTGAAGTGTGTGTTCGGTGCAGTCTCACTTAATTTTCTTAGTCACGAGATCTCTAAAGATGGTATTCGACCATCTTCAGAGAGAATCGTGGCTATCAACGAATTTCCCCAACCAACATCTATACGGCAAGTGCAGCGTTTTATCGGTATGGTTAACTACTATCACCGATTCCTTCCTCACTTAGCCGAATTACTTGCTCCAATACATTCACAGGTTGCTGTTCTTCAAAAAGGCAAAAAGAAAGATTTTTTTTGGCCACTTAAATGTCAAACAGCTTTTGACAAAACAAAAGTTGCCCTGGCTCAGGTATCGTACTTAGCACATCCAAAAGAACGTGAACAATTCAGAATAAGTACAGACGCCTCCAACGTAGCTATTGGCGCAGTATTGGAACAGTTGAACATAGAATGTTGGGAACCATTAGGCTTTTACTCTAAAAAACTTTCTCCCGCAGAATGTAAGTACTCCGCTTTCGATCGCGAGTTACTGGCAATGTATTGTGCCATTAAACATTTTCGGTATTTCGTTGAGGGCAGAGAATTTTCTATCTTAACCGACCACAAACCTCTGACTACTGCCATGGCATCAAAGTCTGCAAGAAGTCCCCGCCAGTCTCGTCAATTAGATTATATATCACAATTTACGACAGATATACGCTATATTAGGGGTGAGAGTAACGTGGTAGCAGATGCTTTGTCTCGACCTTATGAATACCAGGTATCTTCGATATGTCATACAGCTCTAAATATGGAAACACTTGTCAATTTGCAAGAGGCTGACGAGGAATTAAAGGAAATTCGCAACAAAAATACTAATTCGCATAAATCAAAATTAAATTTTGAACTTCTTCAAGATCCTGCATCAGATTTACCAGTATGCTGTGAAACTTCTTCTGGCACAAATCGTCCATACATTCCACAGGAACTACGTCAACAGGTGTTCGACAATCTTCACAACCTGTCTCATCCTGGCGTCCGCGCATCGCGCAAACTGGTGTCTTCTAAATATTTTTGGCCCAATATGAATGTGGACACGGGTTATTGGTCAAAAACATGCCTCGCCTGTCAAAAGTCGAAAGTGTTTCGTCACACTCGTTCAGAAACTGGGCGATTTAACATTCCTGCCGGACGGTTTGAGCATGTCCACATGGATCTAGTCGGTCCATTACCACCGTCAAATAACCACACATTCATACTGACCATAATCGACAGATTTACACGATGGCCTGAAGCCATACCGTTGGTTAATATGAAAACGACAACTGTAGTGCAAGCATTCGTGGACCAGTATATCTCAAGATTTGGTGTACCACTTGAGATAACGACTGACCAAGGCAGTCAATTTGAAAGCAACCTCTTTCAGGAACTTAACAAACTGCTAGGTTCACATAGAATACGGACAACAACATACCATCCACAGGCTAATGGCATGGTGGAGAGATTCCACCGCCATTTAAAAGGGTCTTTATACGCTAGAAATAACACCTTGAACTGGAGCTATGAACTACCATTTATTCTCCTTGGGATTAGAACTTCGGTCAAACCTGACCTCGGATGCTCTCCAGCAGATCTTGTCTACGGACAGTCACTAAAGGTCCCTGGAGAACTTCTAATGCATTCTTCCTCTGCGCCATCGGCAGATCCAATCTCACTGGTCAATCAATTACGACAGCCGATGCGCAACGTCGTACCACAGAATACCCGGAGCGTCCCTCAAGATAATATTTATATTCCAAAGGACTTGACGGACAGTGACTATGTTTTCGTCAGAGTGGACAGAGTTAAGATCGGTTTAACTCCTCCATATGAGGGACCATATAAAGTAGTAAAACGACTCCGGAAGTATTTCGTTATAGATATGAATGGTAAAACAACATCTATCTCCATAGACAGACTGAAACCAGCGTACATGACGGACGATTCACCGATACCATCTTTGTCTGAGCGACCAGCCCAAAAAGTTCGTTTTTAATTTTTCTTAGGGGTATTCTACTGCGGGGTGAGTGATGTGGGAACATATAAAATTGTCATAAACGAAAACAACAATGTCTTTAAATACAAACAAATAAAAACAATTATTCTATTAAAGCTATTTAAATCAAAACAAGATTGTATTCAGCAAATTTGTTCATAACCCTGTAATAATGCCCGTTATAATTTCTTAAAATTAATTAATATAAAAATATGTTAATCAGTTTCATTTAAGTCTTCACTGTAATTACATTAAACTAAATCAAATAAAAAGTGTATATGAAAATTGAAGCCTATAAATTGTTGAAGTTCATGAGTTTATATAAACGCTGAAGATACCACAAGTACGGAGTCAGGATTAAATAAATCCAGGGCAACTAAAAATTTTTGATTATTTTATGAACTTTTAA
Source organism: Diogma glabrata (assembly GCA_963693315.1). Taxonomy (NCBI): domain Eukaryota; kingdom Metazoa; phylum Arthropoda; class Insecta; order Diptera; family Cylindrotomidae; genus Diogma; species Diogma glabrata. The sequence goes on from OY856186.1 coordinate 131,194,650, forward strand.
ATGATTTAAAAGTGGCGTCGTTATAGATCCTTTACATCCTTGTTGTTTACTGCAATGCTAACAGAAAGCAACATCCTTTTTTTCATTTTTTTTTAAATGATTCTAAACTTCAGAGCGTTCAGACATGGCTATACAGTGCTTTTAAAAATTTTAAATATATTTGTTGTTAAATAAATTTACTAATGTAGTTATAATTTACTGTATTTTTTGAAGCAGATGCTAAATATATAAATTATTGAAGAGAATCCTCTGCTCTAATAAACTTTAAAAAACTAGCGCACTTCAGATTTTATTGACAGAGCTGCAAGTTTTTAAAACATTATTCTTTTTAAATTAACATAGCATCAAATAAATATTAGTTACATACATTTACACTGCAGATTGACGAAGTGTTTATAAAATATTCAAAAGGAGCCCATCCACTTTGAAACATGTTTCAACACTTGGTTTGAGTTTATAGAATGTTTTATAGTGTATGGTGAAGTTTGCAAACCAATTTGACGATTTGCGAATTGGTTTTAGTAAAATCAAAACGCTTTGATTTTAAGTAGGCGGAGCTAATGGTTTGTAAACATGTTTCAGTGTGTATGGAAGAGTTTAATAAAATAACAATAGAAATTGACGTCTATAATTGTAAGTTTATCAAGTAAGTTTATCAGCAAGTTTGTTAACCAAGTTTTGAAACATGTTTCAAAGTGGATGTGCTGCAAAAGATTACAGTTTTCATAACATTAAAATTGTAGATGAATTTTTAACTTACAATCACTTCACTGCACTAATAAACTTTGCAACGCAGATTAAATATTTATTTGAACTTTGCAACGTAATTTGAATATTTTTACAAAATAAAGGTTTTTTAATATCCGGATAGTAACAAAAAAATATCCGGATAATCGAATAATCGAATAGTAAAAATTGGTCGAAAAATCCGAATAGTTCGATATCCGGATGTCCGGATTAGAAACCCTAATCATATTGGACGTGGAGCAATTTTATTTGATGAGGTTATTCCGGGTTGTATAATCTTATAAATACGCCTGCCATCCTTTGGACAATATGAAACTGATATGGACGGGGTTCTAACCGTTCACTGCAAAATATTTCTTAGCATGGATTTCAGCCTGCAACTTTAATTTTCTTTGTAATTTTTTTTTTAAATTCTAATCGGCAATTACCTATGTTTTTCACGCTATTCTAAATAGAAGCATACGAAAAACCAATTGGAATTCTAGCTTCGGCTTAAACTATCATGGGCTTTAAACACATTGCCAGTTTCCGATGTTTGAATCGACCAAGAAGAACGGAATTTGCAGTGTGATTTGGGTTAAACGGTAATTCATTTTCCATTTATAATTGTGTCAAGATTGGTACCTGAATATTTTTTTTTTTATAAAACTGGGAAATTTTACCTGCATAAATGTTTATCGAGGTTGTGTTATGCTTTTGTTGTACGGTAAGGCCTTTGATGAACCTAACTGATAGCTAATTACATACTATTGTTAGCGGCAGTAGGGTACGATTAATAAAGTACTACCCACTTAATAAAATACAACAATACCTAACGATACAATACCCACTTAATAAAATACACAGATGAAGTGTGATTAATTTCAAATAATCTATATTTTCAGAAGTTTAAGATCAACCATGCTCAAACGAGGATCCCAATCCTATGTGCTAAATCTTACTATTAATGATATAAATAAACAACCGTGATTTTCTACGATCTTAAGGTCACATTACATTGAATCAATGGGAGTAGGTATATGGTTGGGCTATTGAGTGTGTGTATGGAGGTGTATGGATATGCTTGGATGAATGTGTGCGAGTATGTAAGCGTGTGTGAGTGAGTGCCTGTTTGTGAGTGTGTGAGTGAGTGGATGAAGTGCGAGAGCGTGTGAATGTGTTAGAATTAGGGGGCTGGACATGGTGAGCGCGGTTCTTTCATCTACGGGGGTCACCAGAGTCTCAGTGTTTCACTTGCCTGTTTTTTTTATATATCCGTTCTTATCATGTCTCTCGCGTACTATACAGTCATTTGTGCTGAAGCAGCAGGATTTCCTTCTCGACCCCATAGATTGCGGCTAGTCTGGGGCTATAAATAAATCTCACTAGGTACGCGGCCTGCTATGCCACTTCGGTGTTCTATGCCGAAGCAGCGCTTCATTACAAATTGGCACCCAACGTGGGGCTACTCTAAAGGTCACTGCAGTGATGTGGTACCCAGGAGGAGTCCCTCCAAATAACAAAAATTTTGAAAAAAAAATTTTTTTTGAAAATTTTTCTTCAACTTAACTTCCTTTTCCACCACAACAATAGTTCAAGACTCTGGCGACGTAGAAGCAACCCCAACCTTCATATACGCAGGAGCGGTGATAATCTGAGGTGTCTCAGATTGTCATCGATGGGGTCCCCACGTCTCCAGCTAGTTCTCCTATTTTTTTTTTCTATTAACGCAAGGGTGGGAATAATTCTTAGGAATTATTCCCAATGGGCATTACAACCCCACGGACCCTAGTTACGGGTCGGGTTACTGGGGATACCGGGAAGGCCGAGGGTGGCTCAGGTGTCATTCCTAGACTGGTGAGGATTGTTGTTTACGCCAATCCTCATCCGAGCCTGGTCACCTGGTCATGCTTCGGGTTCACGGTGTCTTCGGGATCCAGCCCGAGCTAAAATTTGGCTAACGTTAGAATCCCCTCCCGGTAATATTAGTTTCCTATGACCTGAATTAGTCCTATCACCCATGGCATGAAGGGTGGGCGGACTCTTCCCTCAGCAGCTGGTCAGGCTGCTTTGGAAGATGTTGAATTTACGTTATATATGGAACGTTATATATGGAATTTACGTTATATATGGAACTTTTCTGAACTAATAGGAATAGTTGGGCAAGAAATTATCATGACGAAGCTATATTTTCTAAAGCAACTCTTCCTATTAGTCCAGAAAACTAGGCGGTATAAAACGTATATAATTTTGTGTTTTATACTGTATGTTTTATACGTTTTATACGTACGTATAACCGTAACCGTATAACCGTAGTACAACCGTAAAAATAAATCTGCAGGTGGTAAAGCAAATTTGCGCAATCCACCCGCCCATAAAGCGACACGTCCACGGAATTTGCAGGGACAACACATACATGAATCAAAAAAAATTTTTAAAATACATGCTCAAAACATCTGCGGATTGAACGCTAACTATGACCTCGTGAAACATCATCTTGAGCACGACAAAACGAACATTCTATTCCTTACAGAAACACAAGTTTCTGAAAATTTTCTCTTTATAGAATCGCTTAATTCCAAATATAGGCTCGAATCAGCTTTCACACTCCATCAGGGCGTATGCGCATTCATCCATGAGAGTGTTGCGTATACACGCTTTCCGAATTTTGAACTACACGGTGATGGCTTCAATACAATGGTTTTCCCGAAATTGCTTTTTTTACAACAGCTTTATACCGGTCCCCCAACAAACGTAACCCAAACTTTTTTAATTCAGTAACAAAAGTTATGGACGAGATTAGAGCAAAGTCCCCTAATTGTGAAGTTATCGTTACTGGTGACTTCAACGTCCACAACAAATCATGGTTGGAATTCTCCAAATCGAGCGATGATGTTGACAATAGTGGAAAGCTGGCAGAAATTTTTGCCGCGTCTCAGGGCCTATTCCAAATTGTTAAAAGCCCAACTTTCACTCCCCGTAATGGCGGTGATAATAGTTTTCTTTTAGATCTCTATCTTAACACAATGCCAGATATTACAAGTGTCGATGTAGCGAAAGGTAGTATTGGATATTCTGATCATTATTTAATTTCATCAGTTATCAAAACTGATTTACTTAAAACTACAGCTCCCAAACCCCGTAAAATATTTCACTGCTCAAAAATGGATAAGAGTGGTCTTCAAAATATTTTCCATGGTTTTCCTTTCGACCGTCATTGTTTTTTCACTGACAATATAAATGTTTTTGCTCAAAACTTTGCAGAAACTATCCAATTTGCTATCAATAAATTCGTCCCTTTTTCCATTGTAAAACCCAAACAAAAATACTTGTATTCGAAGGCTACTAAAGCGGCACTTAGAAACAAACGTAGATCATTTAACATATGGATTCATAACAAAACTCCCACTAATCGATCTCAATATCTAAAGGCCAACAAAATATCTAACCAGATTGTCTCAAGCGAAAAGTCTGAAATTGACAGAGCGAAAGCTTCAAAACTTACGTCTATGTCTGTTTCTGACAAGAGTCTCTACAGTGCCATTAATTCTTTAAATTCTGGTACAAAATCTTCTCTTCCCCCTATTATTGATGGTGATTTAATCGTCAATGATCCCGCAAGAAAAGCTAACTTGTTCGCTGAACGCTTTGCTCTGAACTCCACTGTTTTGGAAACTCCTAAAGAAATACCCCAAATCCAGTCTTCAGGAGTTAATGAACTCCACTTCAAACCCAAAATAGTCGCCAAACTTTTAAAGGGATTAAACATCAACAAAGTCTCCGGAATGGACAATATTCCACCCATCATTTTAAAAACCTTTTCTAAAGAAATTGCACCAACTTTGACTAAAATATGCTACCAATCCTACAAATCTGGTATATTTCCCTCGTGCTGGAAGTTGGCCAATGCCCAGCCCGTCCCCAAAAAAAGACCAAAATCCGATATCTCAAATTATAGGCCAATAGGGCCTATTCCAAATTGTTAAAAGCCCGACTTTCACTCCTCGTAATGGCGGTGATAATAGTTTTCTATTAGATCTCTATCTTACCACAATGCCAGATATTACGAGTGTCGATGTTGCGAAAGGTAGTATTGGAAATTCTGATCATTATTTAATCTCACCAGTTATCAAAACTGATTTACTTAAAACTACAGCTCCCAAACCCCGTAAAATATTTCATTACTCAAAAATGGATAAGAGTGGTCTTCAAATTTTTTTCCATGGTTTCCCTTTCGACCGTCATTGTTTTTACACTGACAATGTAAATGTTTCTGCTCAAAACTTTACAGAAACCATCCAATTTGCTATCAATAAATTTGTCCCTTTCTCCATAGTAAAACCCAAACAAAAATACTTGTATTCGAAAGCTGCCAAAACGGCACTTAGAAACAAACGTAGATCATTTAATATTTGGATTCATAACAAAACTCCCACTAATCGATCCCAATATCTAAAGGCCAACAAAATATCTAATCAGATTATCTCAAACGAAAAGTCTGAAATTGACAGAGCGAAAGCCTCAAAACTTACGTCTATGTCTGTTTCTGACAAGAGTTTTTACAGTGCCATAAATTCTTTAAATTCTGGTACAAAATTTTCTATTCCCCCTATTATTGATGGTGATTTAATCGTCAATGATCCCGCAAGAAAAGCTAACTTGTTCGCCGAACGCTTTGCTCTGAACTCCACTGTTTTGGAAACTCCTAAAGAAATACCCCAAATCCAGTCTTCAGGAGTTAATATGAATGAACTTCACTTCAAACCCAAAATAGTCGCTAAACTTTTAAAGGGGTTAAACATCAACAAAGCATCAGGAATGGACAATATTCCACCCATTATTTTAAAAACCTTTTCCAAAGAACTTGCACCAACTTTAACTAAAATATTCTACCAATCCTACAAATCTGGTATATTTCCCTCGTGCTGGAAGTTGGCAAATGTCCAGCCCGTCCCCAAAAAGGGACCAAAATCCGATATCTCAAATTATAGGCCAATAGCTTTACTATCGGTCCTATCCAAAGTCTATGAGCATTATATTAATACACATATTTCAAAATTTCTGGAAGAAAATCATTTAATATCCGACAGCCAATACGGTTTTCGAAACAAAAGATCAACTACCGATCTATTAAACTATGTAGCGCATTGTTGGAACAGCATACTTGATAAAGGTGGTGAAACATACGTTATCGCTTTAGACATCTCCAAGGCATTCGATCGAGTCTGGCATGCCAACTTAATCAACAAGCTCGTTGCGTACGGTTTTCATCCCAATGTTTTGAAGCTGATTCAAAATTTTCTATCCGACCGATACATTTCGGTAACCTTAGACGGATATTCTTCTGAGTCTAAACTAATTAACGCTGGTGTACCCCAAGGCTCAGTATTGTCCCCAACCCTATTTTTGATTTATATCAACGAATTGTTGAAAATCACCAGCAACCCAATAAATAGTTTTGCAGATGATAGTACTCTGCACAAGTCGTTCGAGCCCCTTCCTTCAAAAGGTAAAATGCACGAACGAATTAATCCTGCCCGGAGAGACGCTGCCATAAACGTGAACAAAGACCTGAATAAAGTCGCCGACTGGGGTGACCAAAACCTTGTCAATTTCAACTCCACCAAAACACAGCTGTTGATTGTTTCCAGATTAAAGACCGAGTTCCCCAAAGATATTTTATTTAGTATGTGTGATGAACCAATAGGTGAATGTAAAAACATTCGTTTATTGGGTGTCACAGTTTCAAATGACCTACTCTGGAACGATCATGTAATGGCGATGGCAAAAAGCGCGTCTAAAAAACTCGGCCTCCTAAATAGATGCAAAAAATTTTTCACTCCATACCAATTGCTCCAAGTTTATAAGTCCTATATTCGTCCCTGTATGGAGTACTGCTGTCAAGTTTGGGGTGCTGCCTCTCTTTCCATCTTGGCCCTCTTGGACTCTGTTCAAAAACGAGCTATACGAATTGTAGGTGATCGAACTTTGACATCAAAACTTGATTCCCTACAACATCGTCGCACTGTTGCTGACCTCGTTGTTTTTTACAAATATCGTCATCAGCAGTGCTCAGATGAAATCAGCGGCATCATGCCTCAAACTTATTCTTACCCCCGTTCTACTCGGCAATCGGCTGCCGCAACCAGTGAAACGGTAAAGATCCCGCGCTGTCATACTGGCAGATCGCAGAGAGACTTCTTTGTCCGAACTGCATACAAATGGAATAGTTTGCCGGAACACTTAGTCTCAGGTGACTTCAACCCACAGATGTTTAAAAAAAGCGTTAATCTACACCTCAGAACGCCAGTTGTTGTGGGACCCAGGTCTAGACCTAGGTCTTAAAAGGTATTTATGTGTTGTTGTGACACATATTCTAAACCCTATTACACAACACATTTTATTTAAAAAAAAAAAAAAAAAAAAAAATAGATTTACTATCGGTCTTATCCAAAGTCTACGAGCATTATATTAATACACACATTTCAAAATTTCTGGAAGTAAATCATTTAATATCCGACAGCCAATACGGTTTTCGAAACAAAAGATCAACTACCGATCTATTAAACTATGTAGCGCATTGTTGGAACAGCATACTTGATAAAGGTGGTGAAACATACGTTATCGATTTAGACATCTCCAAGGCATTCGATCGAGTTTGGCATGCCAACTTGATCCACAAGCTCGTTGCGTATGGTTTTCATCCCAATATTGTGAAGCTGATTCAAAATTTTCTATCCAACCGATACATTTCGGTTACCTTAGACGGATTTTCTTCTGACTCTAAACCAGTGGCGTCATTTCACCAAAATCTTGGAGGGGGGGGGGGGGGGGGCGAGAATTTAAATGACATAAAAAGATTTTTTTCGTCAGACATAACATACACATTTTTATACACACATTTATACACATATATTTAAAAGCATTTAAATGCATGGACTAAGAAATAAAAATAAAATGTTTTTGAGCTACATTGGCTACTCTGCTAGATCTTTGTCTTCTGGTGTTGTTTCATTGAAGCGAATGCCGCAAAGTTCTGTAAAATCCCTTCATTTGTTAAAAATAATTTTAAATTTAGTATCATCTCTGCATTGTTTAAGCATCAAGAAAGTAGTTTAAATTAAAGCGCTTGTGCTAGAAATTATTATATCTTTGCTTTGTAACTATTCAGAGAGTGAATTTGTAAACGACAGCAGATCGTGCAGCATAAAAAAGGATGGTTTTTCTATACGATCCCAGGCATCCCGAGATTTAAAATTTATGAGTCACGTAGTCCCAGGATCCATAAAACACCACGGGATTGCGATCCCTACGTGACTCCTTTTATGTCGAATCGTTTTTTTGTTTGTTTGTTTGTTTTCCTTTATTTGTCTCAGAGAGAAAGAGTTATGTCTACCCTAAACTGACCAGAGCCAAATCGTTAAAATGTGGGACGAAATGCAAACATTCTTCCAAATACTAACTAATTAGAATTTTTATTGCGAGAAAGTGGGACAATGAAAACGTGCTAACTAGATTGTGCATAAATTTACTATTTAATGCTTTCCTTTACTATTTGTTTACTATTTAATTCTACAAAAAATTCTTTTATTTTAATTGGACATTTTTCAACCGTTAAAAAATGTGCTTACAGTGGTTCGTACATTTTCAAAATTCTTTCTAGTGCTGGCATTACCGCCAGCCAGCGAGTTTCACTGTATCCAATAAGTTGGTTATGTTTGACATTACTTTTGCCGCAGAACTCCTTCAACTTAAACCAGCAAAGACAGTAAAATATCCAAATTTATTTAACCCTGCCATTTACATCGGCAGCACTTCTTATTGCATTATTTAGAATACGGGCTGCGAATCCAATACCCAATACATTCTGGTTCAAATTCGCGTTTAGCTTGCTTTTAAATTTTTACCCCTTGACTTGACACCACTAAAATTGGTGTTCGTGTTATCAGCGCAAACTGCAACTAGCTTTTTGTCGATGTTAAATAACAACAAGAAAACAAAATAACAACAAAACTTGTTTAAGCGAGATGGCGGAGTTGGCGGCTTATAGCAACGCTTTTTTATGTTTATCTGTATCTATATGTCTTTTAATATCATAATGTCCACTGCTAATATGCAAATTCACTACAACTGGTAATACAATAAACTTTTGCGTCGTTATATTTTGATTTTTTTATAAAAGAATAGTCCAATTCAATATCGTATGAGAATTTACGTAAACGTTTTCTATCCGTCTTGATTTGCAGGAGAACTTTTTAAATATAATTTTAAAAATTAGTATAAATTTACCTTTTATAGTAGCTTTAAACTTTTGTTACACAAGTAAAGACTGCAAAACAATTGAAACAATTTATTTTAATTTTACTAAATAATTAATATCTTTTCTGTATTCTGTAAGTATAAGAGGTATACAGTATACCTCTCATTCTATCTTTTGCAAATCTATACCATTTATCAAGTTTTTATGCTGTTTACTTTGTTTGTTCTTTATTGAGAAAAAAAATTAGAAATTAGAAAGCAATAATTTTCCTTTTGAGCTACCTAGTTAAAGTGTGTTTAAACAGAGTTTGAAACGCTACTTATATCACTCCTTTACTTTGTTCTTTCAGAGTGCGTAGCTTAAAAAAAATATAACACTCCCACACAGAGGAGTGAAAATAGTAAAATATCATTCTTGCTACTAAATTGAAATAAATATTTTCTTTCAAATAGTCAAAACTTTTATTTTTGCTTCAAATTTGATGCTTTCCAACGTAAAATGCTTCGAATGATTCGTTCAATTATTCATGTATTGTTAGAAAAATGAATATAAAGGATGACTAATTTTGTTCTTTTGCAAATCGAATAAAAGAACAGGAAAATGTAATCTGCTCCAAAGGAGCAAAATCGAAAAAACAAAAATTTTACTCTTACGAGTAAGAACGATATTCAAATTATGAACATTTTAATTTTTGAATATTATTTCAAAGGATTGAAATGAGTGCTCGAATTAAGTAAAATTGTAATCTCTGTTTTAAAAATTTAAATGTTTATGAATTTATAAGGAAAACTGTGTCTTTTTAAGTAAAATATTTTGTATTTTATTTTTCATAATATACTTTCGATCTCTCGTATATACACCGGGGAGATGTTTCTATAAACAAAAAAACCTTTTCGCTGAGGTAGATGTGTCAGACATCACAAGATATTTGCAAAATAAAATGTAAATTATTGAAGTGAAAAAAACTGAGTTTAGTATTTCTATGAAAATTATAGTTAAAACACTATTTAGTAAAAAAAATATTGCACTGGTTTGTTCTCTTACTATAGTTAAATCAACATATACATAACATCATACAAACTGCAAGAAAAAACTGTGAAGCCATTGCTTTGACTAAGATATTGAACAAACTGTACGTAGGTAGATATAAGGTTTTTTGATTATTTCTATAATGCGGGCAAATGTGGTGGAAATATTTGTTTCGTGGGAGGCTTTGTGGGACAAATTTCTCCGTGGGACAACGCAATGAAATGTGGGACATTTCCACGCAGCGTGGGACGTCTGGGCAGTTTACTACCCATAAACGTGCGTAAATTTTTCATTTGATTCAAAATTATACAATTATTGCGAGCTTCTTTTAAATCTATAAGAAAAACCTACCACAAAAAAATAATAGTTTCTCCCTCCCTGTATAAAAAAAATGAACAAAGATTGACGTTTAGGATACGTTTTAGATTTTATTATAACCAACCAAACATATAATTTTTGCTATTTTATGAATTAAAAATTATAGTCCATATAGCGAAAAGAATTTGTCAGCAAGTTTTCATAACATATTTTGACAATATTTACATAACTTAATTTGTTCGTGTCGTTAGAAAATATTGCTTGTCCATTATAAAACATTCACTATTATAAAGTCACTGGAAATAACACAAAAAATTTAGATTACTCTCGTAATTATTTTCATTAATTTTGTAAAAGTTAGCACAACTATCAAGAAAACTTTAGATATGTTATAGGATTTTACATTTAGAATTGTTTTTAATTTATTGTTTTTAAAAAAGTTGTAAAGTTTGTACAATATGATATAGATAAAAAACAGGGCCAAACAGTCAGGGTTCTCAAAATAAGTGGGGCATGGAGGGATCAGTTTTTATTGTTTAAACATTTTTTTTTATTTTTGATCTACGGGTGTGACAAACCCGCGTACTCCAGTCCCTGCTATTGACATACGAGTTGACGTGAGATATCACATACCACTGGCAATAGCAGTGAGATATCACTAGCCAAGGTGACATCTTAGGGGTGGTGGCGGATGAACTGTATTCAGTCAACGGTAGCACCCTCAATCTTAGCTGTGAAATAATCTTTGATGATGAGACGCTTTTGCTTCCTTGAAGAAACGAGCCTTCATATAACCATGTGTGGGCTTTAATCATTAAGAAAGATGGTGCGTCACAGGATCAAGGAATAGGCAACCGGCTGGATTATTGGCAACTACATTTTTGTTTTGTTTCAGCAAATTTTTGTCAAAATTTGCTATTTACTTTTTAATTTACTTTTATTTTCTTTATTCTATCATAAAATATTGGCCTATGTCGTATATTGTCAGTGATAGTATTTTTTTTTTTTAGTTATCCATTCTTTAACAAAAAATATAAAAAAACAAAAACAAAGAAGATTTACGTCCATCAACACCTTCGAACGTATGTTGTTGTGGGACCTTGGTCTTAAAAGGTTTTTAAGTGTTATTGTGACACATATTGTAATTCCTACTACACAACATATTTTATTAAAAAAAAATAATTAGGTTGTGTTCTCCTGCATGTACTTACTTTTAAGTTTATATAAATTACCAATGGCCATTAACAATTGAAATTTGAATGTTAAATATTGCACTATGAACTCCCGAGGAACCCTATAGGTACTAATGAAATATTTTGTTTCCTCTGTCTCAGACACGAATATCTTATAAACAAAACACAATCGCTCTTCTAAAAGCGGTAATGCCGCAAACCCTATAGTACGATAGAATTTTGTCAAAATACGCACCCATGGCGTTTATGGAAGAACGATCGTGTTTTGTCTATAAAACTGATTTCATCAGAAGATTAGAAGCAATACGACCGAATTTCGTATCGGGAGCGCTCTAGTCCTTGATACAAAGAACGATAAAGGTTTGAATATTGCGATGAACTGTACTTTAGTCGGGCCAAAATAATATGTAACGTAATAATTATATTATCAGATATATTTCAATTAATAGTATGCGATAAAATTGGTATATTAGTTAAGTAAATCTTCTAAAAATTAGACGAATTTACAAAATAACCGTGCATTGAAATTTTTATAATGTATAATTCTACCACGATTGGATGGTTTTATTGAATTGATGTATTGAATTATTGATAGTATCAGATCCTTGGGGGGGCCAATGCCCCCCCCAGCTCTACCCAATTGACGCCCCTGCTCTAAACTAGTAAACGCTGGTGTACCTCAAGGCTCAGTATTGTCCCCAATCCTTTTTTTTGATTTATATCAACGAATTGTTGAAAATCACCAGCAACCCAATAAATAGTTTTGCAGATGATAGTACTCTGCACAAGTCGTTTGAGCCCCTTCCTTCAAAAGGTAAAATGCACGAACGAATTAATCCTGCCCGGAGAGACGCTGCCATAAACGTGAATAAGGACCTAAAAAATATCGCCGATTGGGGTGACCAAAACCTGATCAATTTCAACTCTACCAAAACACTGTTGTTGATTGTTTCCAGATCAATGACCGAGTTCCCCAAAGATATTTTATTCAGTATGTGTGATGAACCAATAGGTGAATGTAAAGGCATTCGTTTATTGGGTGTCACAGTTTCAAATGGCCTACTCTGGAACGATCATGTAATGGCGATGGCAAAAAGCGCGTCCAAAAAACTCGGCCTCCTAAATAGATGCAAAAAATTTTTCACTCCATACCAATTGCTCCATGTTTATAAGTCCTATATACGTCCCTGTATGGAGTACTGTTGTCAAGTTTGGGGTGCTGCTTCTGTTTCCATCTTGGCCCTCTTGGATTCTGTTCAAAAGCGGGCTATACGAATTGTGGGTGATCGAACTTTGACATCAAAACTTGATTCCCTACAACATCGTCGCACTGTTGCTGACCTCGTTGTTTTTTACAAATATCTTCCTCCACAGTGCTCAGATGAAATCAGCAGCATCATGACTCAAACTTATTCTTACCCCCGTTCCACTCGACAATCGGCTACCGCAACCAGTGAAACTGTCGAGATCCCACGCTGTCATACCGGCAGATCACAGAAAGACTTCTTTGTCCGAACTGCATACAAATGGAATATTTTGCTGAAATCCTTAGTCTCAGGTGACTTCAACCCGAAGAGGTTTAAGAAAAGCGTTCATCATGACCTTAGAACGCCAGTTGTTGTGGGTATTAAAAGGAATTTATGTGTTGTTGTGACACATATTGTAAACCCTATAACACAACACATTTTATTCAAAAAAAAAAAATACAGTATCGGCGATATTTGAAAGTTACAATTAGAAGATGCCGAGTTGAAAAAAATAATAGATTGCTTTGAGAAGAATGACCAGCATAATCTATCCAAAGAGCCATGCAGAGTTACAAAAATAATATCGGCAACAACGTACGAAATCTCAACTGTTGATCACAAACAATCGTTATCATGTTTCGGCGTTAACTTGGTATGACGGTAACAAGGCAGAAACGTCCTACGGTTATAAAAAGGAGAAATAGAAAGTAGTCCTGAATTTCCGTTGGGACGGTTTGGAAGTTCAGAGGGTCAGATGTAGTATGGCAATACTAATTTTAAAAAAAGAAATATATTGTACACCCTATACCGGTTTAAAAAACAAGACAAAACGACAAAACGATGAATCGTTGTACTCATAGGAACAAAACAGTTACAAAAAGAACATTTTTTTATTTTGTTACATTAAATTCCAAAAATGTAATTATTTTTTGTAAAAAATAAAAAGTGAGTTCTTTATTATAAGGTGAAAGCTGGATGTGTTTTATTTTGATAAATTAAATATAATAAATATTACAGAAGTAAAATAAAAGAAATTAAACCACATTACACCAGCTTTATTTAACAATTAAAATTTAAAAAAAAAAAGCTAAAAGAAACCAAATTTTTTTTAGCACTTTAGCCAGAACATAAAATCATTCAGTTTTAATTTAATAGTTAGAGCCGTCAATAAAAATTTAGTTTATACAAACAAATAAATAAGTAATAATAATAATTTAGTTCAAAAACGGTTTTTTTTTCACCGATATTTCGATAAGTATGATTAATATAATAATAATGGATAAATCTAAAAGCCAATTGTCATTAGTGTCACAATTTCTAACGACATACTCCGCGATGATTATAAAATGCCACAGAACGCGTTTAGAAAATAAGGCATCCGCAAAAATTAAAATAATATTTCACCCCACATCAATTTTAGACAACAATTATAAGTCCTTTATTTTTCCTTGTCAAGAGTATTTTTGTCAATTTTTTAAGCTTGCATTTGTTTTTATCTTTGGCCTCATGAACTTTATTAAAAAGCATGCTGAACAAACTGTGAATGATCAAAATTTGACATCAAATCTTGATTCCCTACAGCAGCGTCGCTGATCTCATTGTTTTTTTATAGACATCGTCACCAACATATTAATATTATTCTTTCCGTTTTCTTAGAAGATGTTAAAACCTTATGTAAGTCCTATTATTTAATAAAATATGACATAGACCAACATATCATGATAAGATAGAGGAAATTAAAATCAAATAGGAGATAAAACAAAAACTTTTAGAAAAAATTGCAAGACAAACGGTTGCCAAAAGTCCAATACCCCGCCCGCATTTTATTTGGAGATTCATTGTTCCGAGCAAACAATAGCGCTTCAACATCAAGAATGAATAGAGTTCATTCTTCATGATGAAGCACCCTCCAACACCCCTATCAGCTCGTGATATCTTACCGCTTTTACCAATCGCATGTAGTTACTCGTATGCCAATAGCTCAAACTAGAGTTCGAGAGGTTATCATACCCGTGCATCAAATTAAACGATGATTTAACACAAATGCTTTCACTTAACTTACATATATTCATGGTTTTAATGTTATCACGTTAGTATTATTTAAAAAACGGATTCATAATGGAGAAAATAGAAAAAGCTGTGATTTCAAAAACTTCTAAATAAAAGGAACAAAATGTTTTTCTGCTTTTAATCTCATTAAATATGTTTTATGTTTAATATATAATGAATAGCGGTATAGGTCAACTATTACACTATTACAGTAATGATGCTAACTAAAGGCTAAGCATCTTATAACCACCAAAAAGGAATCGTTTTACCTTGAACTGTACAAAGTTTAACTGATTATAGAGCACAAGACAAAAAATCATAATCTATCATCAAATTTCACTTTACGCCCACACTCAGTCATAAGCAGTAGCCCACAAACTTTCAAATAAACATAATCAATAAAATACGAATGAATGTTTTCCTACCTACCTTAAAAATATATTGAAAAAACTTTTCTTTTTTATATGGTAATATTCGTGACCATTGAAAATTTTAGTTTTATAATATTTTTTACAACTTTTTATGATTGTGCAAAAAAGATTTAACTTTTTTCAATTCCATTCGCTTTTTTCTTTTTATTAGGTGAAAGTTTTGTGATTTTATCAATATAAAATATTAAAAACTATTTCCTAATGTTATAGATAAAAACATAAAATTTTTCGAGAGCAAAAAAATCATTATTATTTGAATATATTAAAACCCAAATGTATACTCGTTTTATAATATCGATATGAAATTATTTGATCAACAATGAAAAAAGTTTCCGATAACAAGAGGATATATATTAAATCTTTTTTTGGCAATTTAATATTCGTTGGGCTAAATCGCAAGGCATTTTCATTTTATAGGATGTATGCTAGATATAGGATGTTCTTTTTTGTTTAACAAATTGTAGTTGTTTTCATATAAGGCGTTTTCGTTGGAATTGAAAGACAATACTTAAATTTAACGCTGGCAAAAAAGAATAAAAAATTGGTTTTGTAAATATACAGAAATCAATACTATAAATCAGTATCGTTACCGTAAGAGACAATCTTAATAAGGTTTGACTTCAAATAAATGATAATAGCCAAATTTTGTTTGAATTTTGTTTTATTTTCAAAAGTTTAGGCTAAAATTAATTTCAAAATATTATTTATCTCTCATTACTGATCTTTTTAAATTGAATGTAAACAAATCTAAAACCCAATTCGTATCATAACCTTTTTCGTTAATAATATCTTAGCTACATTAAATCGAAGTGAGAGGAATAATATTTTATTTATATAACGATAAACAACAAATATAGATTACTAATAAATTATAAATATTACAAGTATTAGAAATAATGTAAACTTTAAATAATCTCAGTTGAAAACCTTTATATTCATATTCCCCAACCGCAAAACTTTCTTTTTGTACCAGAACAAATAAACATTGAAACACGTAGCCATATTTAATTTTTATACTGCCGTTTATTTAAGTAATCAATTTTTTTTTCCATTTGTAAATATTTTCCATTCAAACAATTTACTCAACAATTCTAGAAATAAAAATATATATTTTTCTGATTTCATTTGATTTATTTCTTGAATCACGCATCCACACATGTACAGACAAAACGTATACATATTAAAAATAAATTAAATACAAGCACAAAGCTGTTCTAGCGTACTCGAGAAAAAATGATTTTCCGTTTTTCATTGTTGATAAGAAAACAGGAAAAATGAATAGAAAGAATAATCTGAATAATAACGACAATATAATTTTGTTTTCTTCTTCTTCCTTAATTTTCCTTTTTTGAATTATTTATTCATACAAGAATAAAAATTGAAATAAAATTTATTTGTAAATCAATTTATTTATTCAAGTCTTGAAATGATTTATGTAATTCTAAATTTGGAGTTTTTCGCTAATTATTTAGAAGTTTACACTAAAAGTTGTAATGACGTATGGTAAATAAAGGAAAAAGTTAATTGAAATTAATCGAACGGTGGTAGAGCGTCTTGTGTGAATTATCATTTCTGAGCATTAGCTTAACAAAAATTAAATAAGGTAAATCAAACCTGATACTTTGAAAAATAACTTTTGACTTAAACAGCACATTGTTTAATGTTAAATAGTTCTAGGTAAAATAACTCAACATAAAAAAGAAGTTGACAAGTTCCCATTAACTCTTTTGTGATGTGATACGACACGATTATCAATATATTACTAACAAAAGAACAACTACTTTTTCAAAAATTATTTCAACAGTAGTTAATTGTAAGACACAAATTTCGGTTTATAACATATTTTCTTGTAAATCTGTTTTGGCATTTGGTCTTTGGCACTTGCCGTAAGTTTTAAAATAACATAAAGTCAATCTGTTGGTACTGAACCTTAATAGCTAACTTAATAAGTTTTATAAAAAAAAATGAAAACCTACTTCAGATGATATAAAACGCTGCAAACGGAACAGTTATATTATAAAAAAATATATTGCGACGCTGATGCATAGGCTGACTTCACCACAGCTCTGGAAACATAGTGTTCTGGATATATAATGAGCTAATATCCATCAAATACTTTAATTAAAAGCTAATCAATATTATGGACTTCGTAGTTCTAATAATAAAAATATTAAAGCAAGCAGTAGTATCCTAAGAAGCATAAGCTCTGTTGTACGAGAAAAAGTAAAAAAAACTTTATCGGAGGTGAAAAACCGGAAGTTAGGATGCAGAACTGTTGTAAACCGTACTAAATGTATATGTACCAAGTTTCATCCAATTCGATTATCAGGTACAGAAGCTATTGAGCTTCCAAAATAACAGGTGCTTGGAGGACCCCCTACCACTTTGTTCACTATCGCTAAAAAAACTAATCAGTTCCTTGCCATACATTTTGCAGAGTGTAATCAAAATTGCTTAACGAACGAATGTTGTATGTTTCCAACAAACATTGAAACAATAAACAGGTGTTCGGAAGGACCCCACCACTTATCCCAATATTGCCCAAAAACTAATCAATTCTTTGTCATTAAAGTCTTCATCTGTTTTCAAAGTGCCTTTTAAATTGATTAATGAATGAAATCTGTATGCTCCCAACAACCTTTAAAAACAAAGTGTGAAAAGTCAGCATTTGTATGGTAGACCCCCCGCCACTTATATCAATGTGCTCCAAAAGATAATAATTATCTTCTTACACTAATTGAAACCTTTTCATAAGTTTTATCATAATCACTTCATTATTGTAGGCTGTAGTGTGCATAAAGACACTGAAAAAACTTCAAAAAAGTACAATAAAATTTTTTTTACCGGAAGTAAAAAACCGGAAGTTGGGATGCAGAACTGTTGTAAACCATACTAAATGCTTATGTACCAAGTTTCATCCCAATTTGATTATCAGGTACAGATGTTATTGAGCTTTAAAAAAACAGGTGTATGGAACACCCCCAGCCACTTTGTTCACTATCGCTCAAAAGCTTATCAGTTCTTGGCCATACATGTTTGCATCTTTTTCCAAAGTGTCATCAAAATTGGTTCACGAACGTATTCTGTGTGCTCACAACAAACATTGAAAAAATGATGACACAGTAAACAGGTGTTCGGGAGGCCCCGTACCACTTATCCCAATATTGTCCAAAAACTAATCAGTTCCTTGTCATTTAAGTTTACATCTTTTTCCAAAGTGTCATTAAAATTGATTAATGAATGAAGTCTGTATGCTCCCAACAAAATTTAAAAACAAAGTGTGAAAAGTCAGCCGTTGTATGGTAGACCCCCCGCCACTTTGATCAATGTGTTCCAAAAGATGATAATTATCTTCTCACACTAATTGAACCCTTTTCCATAAGTTTCATCATAACCACTTCATTATTGTAGGTTGTAGTGTGCATAAAGACACTGAAAAAACTTCAAAAATTTACCGGAAGTAAAAACCGGAAGTTGGGATGCAGAACTGTTGCGAACCGTACTAAATGCTTATGTACCAAGTTTCATCCAATTCGATTATCAGGTACAGATGTTATTGAGCTTTAAAAAAACAGGTGTATCGGAGACCCCCCACCACTTTGCTCACTATCGCTCAAAAACTAATCAGTTCCTTGCCATACATGTTTGCATCGTTTCAAAAAGTGTCATCAAAATTCGTTCACGAACGAATGCTGTGTGCTCCCAACAAACATTGAAAAAAGTGTGACACATTAAACAGGTGTTCGGGAGGACCCCCACCACTTATTCCTATATTATCCCAAAACTATTCAGTTCTTTGTCGCTTAAGTCTCCATCTTTTTTCAAAGTGTCATTAAAATAAATTATTGAACGAAGTCTGTATGCTCCCAACAAACTGAAAAAACAAAGTGTGAAAAGTCAGCATTTGTATGGTAGACCCCGCACCACTTTGATCAATGTGTTCCAAAAGATGATAATTATCTTCTCACACTAATTGGAACTCTTTTCATAAGTCTCATCATAATCACTTCATTATTGTAGGCTGTAGTGTGCATAAAGACACTGAAAAAACTTCAAAAAAGTACAAAAAATTTTTTTTTATCGGAAGTGAAAAGCCGGAAGTTGGGATGCAGAACTATTTTGAACCGTACTAAATACTCATTTACCAAGTTTCATCCAATTCGTTTCTCAGCTACAGATGTTATAGAGCTTTCAAAAAAACAGGTGCTCCAGGGACCACACACCATTTTGTTCACTATCGCTTAAAAACTACTTAGTTCCTTGCCATACATGTTTGCATTGTTTTCCAAAGTTTCATCAAAATTCATTCACGAATGAATGTTTTATGCTCCCAACAAACATAAAAACTTTGTGGAAAAATTATTTATCCAATGTGCTCCAAAAGCTGTTAAAATCTTTTTCATTTTATTTAAAAGCTTTTACCAACGTTTCATGAAAATCGATCGGTAATTGTAGGCTACAGTAGGGATAAACACCTGAATAAAAAACTTTTTAACTGGAAGTGACAAACCGGAAGTTGGTATGCAGAAATATTAGAAGCAATACTAAAACCTTATATACTAAGTTTCAATAAGACCATAGTCCGGGATCAGAAGTTATTCAAGATTTAAACTTAGAGGTGTTCGGGAAACCCCCTGCCATTTTGTCCAAATTTGAAATAAATCCAGATCTTCCATTTTCAAGTGAACCTGTATCATTTGCCAAAGTTTCATCAAGATCTTATGCAGAAAACTCAAACAAAAAAAAAAGCCACCCTCCTACCCACCCACGCACACACAGACGTACACCAAAATATTTATTGGCTATGTAGATAGAGGATGGTTCAAAACAAAAGAAAAAATAAAATTTGGGGTATGTAAGATTTTTTTTTTTTCACTATAAATTGCATTACTTCACACAATTTAAAATTGTGGTGAAGTAAAAAACTTGGTTTCTTTTATTTTATTTTCATAAAATTTATTAAATAAGTAATTTTTGTAAAGTAACATGAAAATATGGAAGGGCTGAAATCTCACAGCTCTGAGATATCAAGACTTCGGTCTGGGTTAAGGATTTTGATATAGTTTTCGACAAAAACCTTTTATGGGGACATGGTTTTTAGTTTTGGCCAGCGATGTATATCAAACATAACTTTTTGTTAAAGTACATGTATTTTTTAGCTCTGTTTTTTTTTTTAATAAAATGTGTTGTGTAATAGGGCTTAGAATATGTGTCACAAAAACACATAAATACCGTTTCAGACCTAGGTCTAGACCTGGGTCCCACAACAACTGGCGTTCGAAGGTGTAGATTAACGTTTTTTTTAAACTTCTATTGGTTGAAGCCACCTGAGACTAAGTGTTCCAGCAAACTATTCCATTTGTACGCAGTTCGGACAAAGAAGTCTCTCTGCGATCTGCCGGTATGACAGCGCGGGATGTTTACCGTTTCACCGGTTGCGGCAGCCGATTGCCGAGTGGAACGGGGGTAAGAATAAGTTTGAGGCATGATGCCGCTGATTTCATCTGAGCACTGCTGATGACGATATTTGTAAAAAACAACGAGGTCAGCAACAGTGCGACGATGTTGTAGGGAATCAAGTTTTGATGTCAAAGTTCGATCACTCACAATTCGTATAGCTCGCTTTTGAACAGACTCCAAGAGGGCCAAGATGGAAACAGAGGCAGCACCCAAAACTTGACAGCAGTACTCCATACAGGGACGAATATAGGACTTATAAACTTGGAGCAATTGGTATGGAGTGAAAATTTTTTTGCGTCTATTTAGGAGGCCGAGTTTTTTAGATGCGCTTTTTGCCATCGCCATTACATGATCGTTCCAGAGTAGGTCATTTGAAACTGTGACACCCAATAAACGAATGTTTTTACATTCACCTATTGGTTCATCACACATACTAAATAAAATATCTTTGGGGAGCTCGGTCTTTAATCTGGAAACAATCAACAGCTGTGTTTTGGTAGAGTTGAAATTGACAAGGTTTTGGTCACCCCAGTCGGCGAGTTTATTCACGTCTTTGTTCACGTTTATGGCAGCGTCTCTCCGGGCAGGATTAATTCGTTCGTGCATTTTACCTTTTGAAGGAAGGGGCTCAAACGACTTGTGCAGAGTACTATCATCTGCAAAACTATTTATTGGGTTGCTGGTGATTTTCAACAATTCGTTGATATAAATCAAAAATAGGGTTGGGGACAATACTGAGCCTTGGGGTACACCAGCGTTAATTAGTTTAGACTCAGAAGAAAATCCGTCTAAGGTTACCAAAATGTATCGGTTGGATAGAAAATTTTGAATCAGCTTCACAACATTGAGATGGAAACCGTACGCAACGAGCTTGTTGATCAAGTTGGCATGCCAGACTCGATCGAATGCCTTGGAGATGTCTAAAGCGATAACGTATGTTTCACCACCTATATCAACTATGCTGTTCCAGCAATGCGCTACATAGTTTAATGGATCGGTAGTTGATCTTTTGTTTCAAAAACCGTATTGGCTGTCGGATATTAAATGATTTACTTCCAGAAATTTTGAAATGTGTGTATTAATATAATGCTCGTAGACTTTGGATAGGACCGATAGTAAAGCTATTGGCCTATAATTTGAGATATCGGATTTTGGTCTTTTTTTGGGGACGGGCTGGACATTGGCCAACTTCCAGCACGAGGAAAATATACCAGATTTGTAGGATTGGTAGCATATTTTAGTCAAAGTTGGTGCAAGTTCTTTGGAAAAGGTTTTTAAAATGATGGGTGGAATATTGTCCATTCCGGAGGCTTTGTTGATGTTTAACCCCTTTAAAAGTTTAGCGACTATTTTGGGTTTGAAGTGAAGTTCATTCATATTAACTCCTGAAGACTGGATTTGGGGCATTTCTTTAGGAGTTTCCAAAACAGTGGAGTTCAGAGCAAAGCGTTCAGCGAACAAGTTAGCTTTTCTTGCGGGATCATTAACGATTAAATCACCATCAATAATAGGGGGAATAGAAAATTTTGTACCAGAATTTAAAGAATTAATGGCACTGTAGAAACTCTTGTCAGAAACAGACATAGACGTAAGTTTTGAGGCTTTCGCTCTGTCAATTTCGGACTTTTCGTTTGAGATAATCTGGTCAGATATTTTGTTGGCCTTTAGATATTGGGATCGATTAGTGGGAGTTTTGTTATGAATCCAAATATTAAATGATCTACGTTTGTTTCTAAGTGCCGTTTTGGCAGCTTTCAAATACAAGTATTTTTGTTAAGATATGTATTACAAAACTAACACGAAACATCAATACGTTGTCGGAAAATTATAACAGAACTTATAAATTAACATAATTTAGTGAAAAGATTATACAATAAGCAAACTACTCAAAAACCCCTCCATTTAGCGTTTCGAGAAAATATTTCAAAATCACAAATCCATATTTCTTTCAAAATTCCAAAAATATTGTAAAGATTAAATGAAATCAATAATCCAAACTTTTTTCAAAAAAATATCTAAAAATATTTCAAAAATTATTACAAAATAAAAGATTAAAACTTTTTTCAAAAACTCTAAAAATATTGCATAAATTATAACAAAATCAAAAATTGTAACTTTTTCCAAAAATTCTTATAAAATCAAAAATTGAAAGTTTTAAATTCTAAAATTATATATAAAATTCAAAAATTCTATTTTTTTCACAAATCTAAAAATATTCCAAAAATTAGAATAAAATCAAAAATTTAAGCTTATTCTAAATGCTAATAATTACTAAATTCTAATAAAATTCAAAGTTTTTCCACAATTATAATAAAATCAGAAATTTAAAATTTTTCAAAATTCTAAAAATATTCCAAAAATTCTTACAAAATCAAAAAATGAAGCTTTTTTCAAAATTCTTAAAATATATATAAAATTTAGAATTTTTTTTCTAAAAATATTCCAAAAATTAGAAAAAAATCAATCTTTTCTATCTATATCAAAAATTGAAACTTTTTCCAAAATTATAAAAATTATAATAAAATCAAAAATTTAAAGTTTTTCAAAATTTTAAATATATTCCGAAAATTCTTACAAAATCAAAAATTGAAACTTTTCCAAAATTCCAAAAATATTTAAAAAACTATAACAAATTCAAAAATTTCCATGTTCAATTATATTTACGTAAACAAACAGCTAAATTTTTTTTTCCAAAAATTATCTACAAAAATAAATGAACTCATTTCTTTGACACACTTGACAATATTTTTTTGACAAATTTATAATGCAATAAAATTCTCAATAATAATAATTTCATGTTCATTACAAATTTCATTTCATACAAATAACAAATTTTATTTTTTTCTAAAAAATAAATGAAAATCTTTCTTTTGACACACTTGACATTATTTTTTTGACTAACTTATAATTCTCAATAATAATAATAAAATTTCATGTCGTAAAAATAATTAATTTTATTTTTCCAAAAACTTGGGGACAAAAATAAATAAAAATCTTTCTTTTGACACACTTGACAACATTTTTTTGACCTACTTATAATGCCATAATTCTCAATAGTGATAATAAAATTTCATTTCAAACAAATAATTAATTTTATTTTTTTCCAAAAGTGGTAAAGAAATCAATAAAAATCATTCTTTTGAACATTTTTTAGACAAACTTGACAACATTTTTTTGTCAAACTTATAAAACCCTAATTCTCTATAATAATAATAAATTCCTATCATACAAATAATTAATTTTATTTTTTTACAAAAAATTGGGTAAAAAAATAAATAAAAATCTTTCTTTTGACAAACTTATAATGCAGTAGTCTAGATTTTGGTCTCACATACCAATCTCGACCATCAAGATTTCTCCAAATTCAATGTTCCTACTCGTAATCACTTAAAATGAATGTTTTATAAGCAAAAAATATGCGATTTTCCTTGTTTTGACACACTTGACGATTTTTTTGACACACTTCCGGTACAGTTATCGAACACATCGTCCTTTCGGCTCTTTCCATTGAATAAACCTGTTTTTAGGAAAAAAATTTTTGAAATCCGTCCAGCGGCTTTCTAGATTTCGTCGGTTGTGACGGACGGCCGACAGACAGACATACATTTTTTTTTTGCTTGTTTAGAATCAGTAGGTCCTAAAACGTCGAGAAATGCCAAAAAAGTGGGGGTAAGAATTTCACTTTTTGCTGATGAATGTAATACTTAGGTCTTTCAGACCGATTTAAAAATTTAACATTATGTTAAAAAGAAGAAAGCATAATTAAAAATTTTATTGAAAATCTATGTAGCACAAGATCTGGTTTTGCTTCGAATTTTCCTCACGGTCGGTAATACTATACGGTATTACTATACCAGCCGATTTCTATCTTAGTATAGATTCCCGTTAGCATGATTCTTTTTAGGTACTGCCGATTCACGAAAAAGACTTCCTAGAGTTTGCTTCTTGTCCACTACAGTTAGTTCATTGATATAATGTAAATATATGGGGCATTCCACGTGAACAGGAATAAATAAAAAATTATGTTTCTCAAAACTTTGGGGATTGATAGTACTCCAACAGAAAACAACTCCTTTCCGTCAGTGACAGTCACAAATATTAAAATTTTTTCTAGAACGATAAAAGCCTTAATTTTGTAGACAATTTAAGAAATATAAGAATATAAGAAAATAAAAAATATAAGAAATAAAAACAAATTAGCAAGTTAAAAGTAAAGCAGATAACCAAACAGTACGCCCTTGCTAGATTGGGTGTGCTTCTGTTGAATAATTAAAGTTCATCCCCTAGCACTTCTAACATAACATCTGGGCTATGAATTACTCACTGCAATTACCATTGGTATATGATACCTCACGTTAACTCATGTACCAAAGACTAGAGTACGTGGGTGGGTGGTCACAGTTATAAATCAAAATGATCTCATGTTTTCATTTTCATGTATTGTGTCTAAAATAATTTCTCATTCCCCGTTCTAGTTATCAGTCGATTGTAACAGAAATAAGTAAACAGATGTCGTGTGGTTACACTGACATAATTGCATATAAATGGAGTGATGAGTGTGATTTAAAAAAATTTCTCACATTTTATTATCTCTTCATTTTAAATTGAGCTATAGACAGCAAAAGAAAATGTCTGTTCTGTCTTGTACCACCTATGCAACTGCATATTCTATAGGGCGTGATAAATCGTATTCAACATTACGTACATCGAACGGAACGATTGGGAGACAAGGAGGAAATTGCTCAGTGCTCACAACCGAAATTTTAGCACCAAGTATCTGACCACGGCTTATGACGGCGTTAACTCTTTGCTTCTTCGACCGGCAGGAGTAGTCAGAAGATGGGATAAGCCAGTTTTAAGGAATTTGGATTCTTATCAGGAACATATAGGAAGATCAACTCCTTTGCAGCTGGAACCAGCGTTGCAAGCTAATAATATGTTTAATGATCCAACGTTAGCTCAATGTTAGGGCATAACCAATACCAGCACCAGTAGTACAGCATGAAGGATATCAACATTTTCGGGACTTGAGTCAATTTCAATCTTCCAGGAAAACTGAACAACAAAGGATTAGTGAAAGCCGACTAACACTTGAATACCGAACCCGATCTATCTTGACGGAAGTAATAGACACACTTTCACTAATTCAAAAACATTCCTGTCAAATTTTTCGTATTGCTCGGCGATATATTTGTATAGCTCGGCAATACTGCCGGTATTGCAACTAATGGCTGTTGATTTTTTTGATTGATCGAAAATATTAAACATTGCCCGGCAACTATTTCGATTTTTGTTGTTGTTTTTTATTGAAATTGAGAATGTAGTTCGTTTTGAAGATTTGTAAATGTGCAAACAAAATTATTTTTTATATAAAAATTTTTTTTTATATAAAAATTTGGTTTAATTAGATGGTTGGTAAGATAAAAGGTATATGAATTTGTGTATTGTTTTTGGTGTTTTAAAATAAGAAAAAAAAGGAAATTATTTCTATTCAGATATTATGGTTAATTAATGATTGATGAAAGATGGGTCAACAATATTTTTTTTTTGTTGTTATGATTGTAATTCTGTTTTGAGAACGAGTGAACTTATTTTTGTTTATAAATCGTTAAGTTTTATAGTATTTTGAATGGAGAATAAATTTGATGGTTTTTACGCCTCTTTGTAAATTTGATATATTTTAAAGTAAGGCTAGAGCTATATTTAAAAAAAAAAGTTAAAATTTAATTAATTTTAAAATTTTTTGTTAATGAAAGTTGTTTGAAAAAAGGAAGAAAAATTTAAATTTCAGTCGTACTAAAATTCTTTAAAATTAAATATCTCAAGAAGAAAAATTAACGCCTCTGATTTAATTTGATATATTTTAGAGTAAGGATAGAACTATTTTCAGAAAAAAAATTTATTAAATTGCAATTGATCTACAACCCTAGCGCCATCTTTAAAAAAGTTTTTTTAATATTTTTATTTGAAAATTAACTATAAAAACAATTTATTAATTTTTTTTCAAAGGACTAACTAATCATCTATCAAACAAAAAAAAGTTTGATGGAATCGGTTGTAACGAATATCGAAGTTTTATAAAACTATTTATTTTAATTTATTTTATTTTTATGCCGAGATAGCTAAAAAAAGCTATGTACATAATTCTTTGGTTGGATGTCTGACACAACCATCAATATCAACACCAAAATTTCTTATTCCAAATAAACATGTTGCCGATCTTTCCATTTTCAATAGAGAATTTCCTCTAGTTGTTTTTACTTCGTTGCATTCGTCACACCATCCTTTAAGTGTAACAAATGCTCCACCATTTTTAAATTCTCGTAATATTTTATCAATAGTTTCATTACAATCTCCAAATGCTGGATTAAGTTCAATAATTCCTTGAGTGACATTATCATTTTTACGAAAACAGACATTTCTGGATGTCTTAATAGTTGTGTAAGTACATTTGGTCGAATTAACCCCACTTGCTGACCATCAACAACAATGAATGGACGACATTCTGCATAATTAAAACCCGTTAAATAGAAACAATTAAATTTTTGTGCTTACTTTAAAAAAATCTTAACATGTTTACTTCAGTTGAAGCCATTTTTTCAACGATTTTAAACCAATCAATTTTTTTTTCAACATCATCACTACTTTTCACAAGGAATAAATTAACAAAAAAACGAAACACAATCATAATTTTTGTTTAGCATTTTTTTCCACAAAATAATTTTTATTTTTATTTTTATATTGTTTAAAAAAACTTAAATAATTATTATAAAAATTTAAAAAACATTTTTTTTAACACATATAAATTTTTTTTTATCACAAATTAATTAATGATTATAATCATTTTGATTTTTTTCTTGAATTATACTGATCTTAAAAAAATCACTTTAGTTTTAAATTATACTAATTCAACATCACCAGTATACCATATAATATCAAATGGACTTTGATATATATATATATATATATATATATATATATATATATATATATATATATATATATATATATATATATATATATATATATATATATATATATATATATATATATATATATATATATATATATATATATATATATATATGGTATACTGGTTGAGTTTCAATGTTATACTGAACATTATTTTGAATAATTTATTCTTATTTATATTAATTGCATAGGTTTTCCGTTTACCCCCTCCAGGAATCATAAACACTTCCCCTTTATCAAAACTGTATTTGATTTATTTAAATAAAAATAAACAAAAATGTAGCTACGTTCACTAAAACTCAAGATAATCAATGAAATTATCATTATTATTTTTAGGGCAAAAGAGCAATAGTCCTGGCACCACAAAACTAGGGGAAACTAGGACAATAATGGGTGCTACATTATTATCCGTTGTTTATCCTAGAAGCAAGGACTATGGAATTCGCCAAACGCAACTTGCTACAAAAATTACTTTGGCTATTCAAATTATTGAACGATGAGAATTTACGTCAAAAAGAAGGAGAAACAGAAAACTTGATGTATGAAAAATATGCTAACATATATTTAAATTATTTAAATTATTTATCAAAATTTCTTAAAATTATTTATCTTTTTTTTTTTTTTTAATAAAATGTGTTGTGTAGTAGGAATTACAATATGTGTCACAATAACACATAAAAACCTTTTAAGACCAAGGTCCCACAACAACATACGTTCAAAGCTGTTGATGGACGTAAATCTTTCTTTTGTTTTTTGTTAAAGAATGGATAACTAAACAAAAAAACCTATCACTGACAAAATATGACATAGGCCAATATTTTATGATAGAATAGAGAAAATAAAAGTAAATTAAAAAGTAAATATCAAATTTTTATAAAAATTTGCTGAAACAAAACAACAATGTAGTGGCCAATAATCCAGCCGGTTGCCTATTCCTTATTATGATTATTATGATTATAATTATTTTATGTGACTTAACACCTCTAAAGGAAAATATTTAATTATTTAACATTAAAAAAAATAAAAATATTTGTTTATTTATTAGGTGTCAAGTCTTAACTGAAAAATATTTATTTATTTTAATATAAAAATAAAAATATTTAATAAATTATTTTTTTATATCTGGATGTTTTTTGATTAATTAGAAAAAATTTAATTTAATTAATTTATCTTAAAATTATTTATATTATTATCCCAAAAAAACTATCAAATTTTATTCATTCAATCCAATTTTCAAAAAATTTTTGTTTTTTATTAAACATAAAATATATTTATTTTAAAAAGAAAATAAAAACATTTAATTATTTAATTTTAATTTAATTATTAACTTATAATAATAATAATAATCCTTTATTGACTTTAAATTTTATAATACAGTTGTATACATTTAATAATTTACTGAGATCAGCTTTTAATAGTAAGCTTTACAGCAGATGAAATTAATTATTATGAGTATTGCAAAAAAATAAATGAAAAAGAATGTTTATAAAATTCAAATGCAGTTCAGTCTGCTTAGTAACTAATAAAAAACTTATATTTACCTAACCTACTTAAATCTAAACTTAAAAGCTACGTTGCAAAAATTAAGCGGTGGTAAAGCTAATTGCGTTTATTAATTCATTTTCAATATAATTTAATTTATTTATGTATCTATCCTTAGCTTCTCTAGCAACTACATTGACAAGCTTTATATTTAATTCGTTGTGCAGTCTTAAAGTGCTATAACGTCTAGGGCGTTTATATATAGTTTTTAGAAATATGTTTTGAATGATTTGAAATTTCTTTTTATGACACAAAGCAATATCCCACCAAATTTGAGCACCATAAAGTATGATATTAAGAATCACACACTTGTAAATTAGTGTCTTATTATGACTATTCAGTTTACTATTTCTGTTGAGTAGAGGATATAGACTTTTGAACAGTGTATTACATTTTTGTTGTATTTGAGTGACGTGTGTCTTAAATGTTAATGATTTATCCAAATAAATTCCTAAATATTTAGTTGATGGTTTCCATTCCAAAGAAGAGTTTTGAATCAGAAAAGGTTGTTGTGGAAGTTTACGGGATGCTCTGCACCTAGTAAAATAAATAGCTTCACATTTTGATATGTTAATACTAAGTTTCCAGTTTTTAAAAAATTCGAGAATTTTAGTGAGGTACAATTGAAGCTTATTGATAATAGATACCGCCAGCTCATCTGACACAAATATTGCAGTGTCATCAGCAAATAATGATAATTTACATTCACTATCTCTTGGAATATCATTGATGAATAAACAAAAAAGCAAAGGACTCAATACAGCACCTTGAGGAACCCCAGCTGGAATACTAAGTATAGAGGACATGGAATCAAAAATCTGGACAAAAAATGTTCTATCAGTTAAGAACGATTTTATGATTTTAATTAAAAATATTGGAAATCCATATATAAATAATTTATAGCAGACTGCGTCTTGCCAAACTTTATCAAAGGCTCGTTCAAGGTCTAATAATATCATTCCAGTAGATTTTAGCGAAGATCTATTAGATTTAATATGATTGACTACACGATGGATTTGATGAACTGTAGAGTGCCCAGATCTAAAACCAAATTGCTCGTTTATAATTATTTGATTGTCAGTTATGAACTCTTCCATTCTTCTTTTGATAATCTGCTCAAAGAGTTTTCCCAATGTACAAAGAAGACTAATAGGTCTGTAGCTTGTAGCAAGAGTGGGGTCTTTGCCAGGCTTTAAAACAGGAGTAATTTTAGCTTTTTTCCATTGAATTGGGAAATAACCTAGCTTCAAGCAGCACTCGAACATTATCTTAAGAAAATGGATTCCACTTTCAGGAAGATTTTTAAGTAAAATAAATGGAATATTATCTACACCTGGAGCTTTGAGCCTTGGAAGGAATTTCAAAATATCAGAAATTTCAGAAGGGTGAATTTCAGAAATTGGAGCATTGTTATCCAAATTATTGAAATTAGTGCAAAAGTCATTCACTTGTTCTTCAATTACAATATTGGAGTTTGGAATTTGATGAGCGTCAAGGAAGACATCAGCCAATACTTGTGCTTTTTCTGTATTTAAGAAAATTCGATTTCCAGTGTTGGGAGTAACTAATGGTGGAATGGCTTTGCAATGGTTTTTAAAATGTTTAGTTGTTTTCCAGAAGTTTCTTGAACCATTATCCAAGCATTCAAGTTCGTTTGCCATTTTTGATTATAAAGAATATTTATATGATATTTAATAATTCTATTTAGCAAGTTTATTGAGGTTTTAATGTGAGCAAGGCGACTTCTGAGGTAAGATCTTCTAAGCGAATTTCGGTGTCTGATAAAACTTAACACTTGATCAGATAATAACAATTTATCAGTTGGAAGAACAGGCACAAGCGGTACGGATGGATCACGAGCTGAAGAAATGGATGCTGTCAAAAAATCGACTGCAACGTTGACATCTGAAATAGTATGAATTGAACTTAAATTGAAATTTTCAATTTCAGATGAAATATGATTCTGATAAATGCTCCAATTAGCATTTTTATAGTTAAAGTATTTACGATGGCAATGATCTACTTGATTATTAAATACTATTGAACGGAGGACTGGCAGATGATCGGAGCAGAGTGCTTGAATGGTGTTAACTTCGGATATCAACTGAGGGTTGTTTGTTAAAAATATGTCAATAATACTAGGGACTCCAGCAGGACTATAGTGGGTAGGATCTTGGGGAGCGATAACAACACAATCAGAGTTAATAGAATAATCATATAAAGTTCGACCACCGCGGTTAGTTCTAGGACAAAACCAGTTTGGATGCTTACAATTTAAATCACCACCAATTAGGTAAGGAATATTACCACTACAAATTTTTATAAAATCATTTCTGAGATGCTCAGAATTCGAATATGAACAATATACAGAAAATATTTTAAGTTGATTATTATCACTACTTATTATATTAATACCCAGGGATTCTATACAATTTAATTTAAGGTCAGGAAGAAGCGAATGTTTAATGCAATCTTTTATAAGAATACCAACACCACCCCTGCGAATATTTTCTCTATCATTACGATAAAATCGAAAATTAGGAATCGAAAATGAAATAGAAGGCTTTTATGAAACGCATTTAATAAGTAATATATCAATCTTAAAATTATCTAAAAACTGAATTACCTCAAATTTTTTATTTTTTATACCGTACGCGTTCCACACACAAATTTTTAAAGAATTATGGATAACAGACATATTTAATAGCAATATTAGCCATAACATCAAATTGTTCTTCTTTGGAATGGCACCCCCGAAGTCCTGAAACAAGTTCTTTGAGAATTTGTAATAACTCATGTGGTGCAAACAAATCATTTGTGCTATCTGAATTAATATTAATTGAATTTTCATGATTGATTGCATTTGTTTGAACCACTGTACTGAACTGCATTTTTTTGTTAACAAAATTATTATTATTATTATTATTATTAAAATTTTTATTGTTGTTTTGATGAGGTATTGAAGGAATAATAGGAAAATCCTGTTGTTGAAATGAAAACGTTGGTTGATTTGAAGGTCGACTCAACTTATTTTTTAGATTCAGATGATTTTTTATTTGAATGTATTTTTCTCTTTCTGGACAAATTATAGAGTTAGATGTATGATTTCCACTACAATTACAGCAAACATGTTTAGTAATATCGTTTTGTAAAGGACACTCCATATCATCAATATGTTCATCTCCACCACAGAAATTACATTTTGGCTTCATGTAGCATGCGTTCGCTCCATGACCATACATTTTACATTTATAACATTGGAGAGGACCTTTGCTGGTGGATCGACAAATTTCCCATCTGCACACTGTGTTATTAACAAATCTAATATTTTTTAATTGGTTCAGAGACATTGATCCCTTTTTGAAAGCAACAAAATAAAGGGCATCTTCACTGTTTCGACGATATTTTTTAGGAATAGTTTTCCAAACATTAACAGGACTCAGGCCACTATTCTCGAGGCTTTTCTTAACTTCATTTGTATCCATATCATGGAGCCCACATAGTACAAATTTAACAAAACGGTTTTCCTCAAGCGTATATGAGAACATACCATTGTTATGTTCTTTTAATTTAGTAAAAATTTTGTTATAGTCTGATAGGCTATATGTAAGTATTTTTATACCAATTGACATGATTTGTATATTATATTTTGAAATATTTAGTTCCTTCATAGTTTTATGAATCTCCGTTGAGGAAGATTTTGTAATTATTGGAGGAATTTTTCCTACAGGTTTTCTAGAACTTTCACCAGACGGAGAACTAGTTTGCGATGTTTTTGCATATTTTGATAAATTAACGTTAGGTGGTAAACCTGCATACCTGTTTACTGTTGGGATATCACTCATTTTAATGCCTTGACTCATCTGCTTAACCCGTTAAGGACAACATTTTATTTTTGAATAAAACTTTATTTATTTATTAACATTTCATATATAAAACAAGAAAAAAATAATGAAAACATTTTTTTTTGGAAAATTCATAATGAAAACTTCGGAAAACTGTGTTGCTTTTAAGCAACGTTCGGCCTACAATCATTTTTTTTCTCACTTTCATTTTTTGGTATGATAAGATGAAAAACATTTAACACAAAGACCTACATCACATTTTGGACAAAATGTTGAGACAATTGATTTGCATTGGCTGCCGGCACATCTTCTTCTCTTTTTATTAGCTATGGTTTGGATCAAGTGTTTCCCACCATCAAAACGGTAATCAAATTCCTTTGATACACGACCTAAATTTTTCTTTGCGTTTCCATAAGTTGTCAAATATTCGCCAACAACAGATCTTCTAAACTCAAGATTTGAAATAGTATTACCAGAATTTTTGAATTGAATCCACGCGTTATTCATTGCTACGTCAAACATCCAAGTCAAAAGTGGCCAATACCATTTTTTGCTTCGAATTCCAATCCGGTAATGATTTACATCTTCATCCATTCAATCGGTTCCACCCATGTTTTTATTGTATTGAACAATAGCATTTGGGCATTTGACATTCAATATTTTCTTTTCAGATGAACTATAACGTTTGACGTATATTGCAGGTTCATATCCGTATGCATTTGAAATAATTGTTACTACAGAACTATCCTTCCACTGCATAATGTTTATTGAGTCTTCTGAACTTTTTCTTGTTAAATATTTTCCGCGCTCCAACTTATTATATTCCGATTTGTTGAAAACATTGCAATTTTTTCTGATTCGATTTTTTCTCATGGTCCCAGTCCCACGATATCATTTGTTATTCAAATGTGACACAAGGTTCACGCTTGAAAATAAATTGTCGAAAAAAATGAGTAATTTAATTCAGGATTTTTAATTTGATCAACCATTTTCACAAAAACTGCAGCTGGTTTCCCAAAAGTTTTCTCATAAATTGTGTATGTTTCGTTAGATTTGCCTGTGTAGATTTCAAAGTTTACTAAGTATCCTGAGGTTTCATTTAAACACCACGCTTTATAACCAACACGAATAGGTTTTCCTTTAATAAATTGTTTACAACTATGTCGTCCAAAATATTTAATCATGGATTCGTCATATGATAAAATTTCTTGAGGAATAAAATTTTCAGAGAAATTTCTTTGAAGTTTTTTAATAAGCGGACGTAATTTCCATAATTTGTCGGTTGAATCAGGACAACTTACATCACAGCAATGTATACTTCTAATGATTGAGAGAAAACGATCTCGACGCATTGAGTTTACAACTAACAAGTTCTGTAAATCCATTTCAGAGTTCCAATATAATTTTCGAGATGGTAAAATATTATAGCCTGTTAAAAACAAAATTCCAATTGCGCATTTTAATTCATTGATTGACAAGTTCAACTGCTCATTGTATTTGTATAATGCATAGCGATTTGTTTGATCTACGAATTCTTCAAATATGTCATTTGTCATAAACATTTCAAAAATGTGATAGGGTTGCATATTCCTAAACTTTTCAAAAATTGGTTGTGGAAAATCATTTTGCACATTAATTATGGTTCCATCTTCCCATATTCTATTTATATTACTATGAAATGGTTTCTCAAAATTTCCAATTGATACAGGTTCTAGGGATGGACCGTTATCAATTACCTCGATTTCCACAAGTTCACTCATAAACTCATTATCTTCAAATTGAATACCCAAGTAATCACTAAATCGAACTTCAGCATTAGCAAGAAGCTGATTTTTTGAGAGGTTGTCAATTTTTCCTGGACCATCTTCTTCTCCCGAATCTTCATCTGATAAATTATTTACATCTGGCGGCTGAATTATAATTTCGCTTACATTTCCTATATCTTCTTCCTCCAAAAAAGCAATAACTTCTTCAAGTGTGAGGTTTCCGCTAAACTTAATTTGTTTTAAATCTTCAATTGATATAAAATTGCTGAAAAAATAGTCCAGAAAGAGTATATATTATAAATTTGTCAAATAGGCCGAACGTTGCATTTATGCAATTGCCAAAAAAATCAAAAAACACACAATTGACCGAACGTTGCTTTGACGCAACGCAAACTTAAATCATGTTTTTTTTTAATTATTTAGCACTAATCACTTGTTTTAAGTTCACAAAATTAAAATTTTATGCTTTTTAATTAGTTTCATAAAAAAAATTCACATTTTGCAGATCGTTTTATCACTTAAAATTAAAAAATAACCTCATCATTTTTTTTATGTCATCAACAAATATTCACCTGTACTTGTATTAGTAATTTTTCTAAATATTTTAGCACTTTTTCTAATAAGAAATTAATTTCTAAAGGTAATAACCATATTTTTCAAATTATTTCATAGCAGTTTGTGAAAATTACGAATATTTATTGTAGTGTTGCGTGTAAGTAACGTTAGTCCGAAACGGGTTAATGTTGCTGAGCGAGCTCCTAGGGAGGCTACGCATCTGGGCGACTTATAGTTCTTTTATTTGTGAGCATCCACACACAATAATCACTAAACAATCAATTTATATTTCAATGTTTAACTTTAATTTGATTTGAATTTATAACTAACAACAAATCCAAACAAAAAATAAAACACAGTTAGAAATTTTAATATTAATATTGAAAAATTTGATTATAACTTGATAATTTGATGTTTACTTTCGCAAACACCGAATATCGAATCATTATTAACTTATTGAAAATTTGTCTATTAGATCTTCAAAAAAAAATTTAAGAAAATCCAATAAAGAAATTAATTTTTAGTTTAATTAATTTATTCTTAAAATTATTTATTTGAAAAATTATATTTTATTTATTTATATTTTTAAAAAAAAATTATTTATTTATTTACGAAAAATTGTTTTAATTACTTATTTTTCAAATGATAAGAGATTTCCAAGTTAAGACCTGTTTTTTGACAAAAAAAAAACAACCAAAATATGATACAAATATCATATGCCATCTAATTCTTTACTGAATTCTCACGCTCGCGAGCAATCCCCAAGAATGCATGTGAGAACCGAAAGGAAAAGCCCCTAACGACCAGATTCTACAATACGGTTTCTCCCAAACTTAAACTAACCAGGCAATCACAACTGTCACGATTAGACCTTAAGCCCATTTCTACTGACCCAGTTGTGATTCCTTACCCTAAAACTAAACTTAAAATAAATTACTTGAACTAATGACGATTTCTTGGAGAACGCTCCCGAGTGCCAGACTTCAAGCAAGTCCTAAACTCCATAACATTGTTCTATTGTAAAGCTAAATCACAAAAAATTGTTAAACTTGAATTTTTATTATTTGATCCTGAAAAAAAATATTTTTTTTTTTTAATAAAATGTGTTGTGTAGTAGGAATTACAATATGTGTCACAATAACACATAAAAACCTTTTAAGACCAAGGTCCCACAACAACATACGTTCAAAGCTGTTGATGGACGTAACTCTTTCTTTTTTTGTTTTTTTTTATATTTTTTGTTAAAGAATGGATAACTAAAC
The DNA here is from genome assembly GCA_963693315.1 of Diogma glabrata. Lineage (NCBI taxonomy): Eukaryota > Metazoa > Arthropoda > Insecta > Diptera > Cylindrotomidae > Diogma > Diogma glabrata. Next base: position 131,231,305 of record OY856186.1, read on the forward strand.
AAAAAATCCTTTCACTGACAAAATATGACATAGGCCAATATTTTATGATAGAATAGAAAAAATAAAAGTAAATCAAAAAGTAAATAGCAAATTTTTACAAAAATTTGCTAAAACAAAACAAAAATGTAGTTGCCAATAATCCAGCCGGAAGCATATTCCTTGATCCTGTGACGCAATGTCTTTCTTGAAGATTAAAGCCCACACATAGTTATATGAAGGCTCGTTTCTTCAATGAAGCAATAGCGTCCCATCATCAAGGATTATTTCACCGCTAAGATTGAGGGTGCTACCGTTGACTGAATGCAGTTCATCCGCCACCACCCCTAAGATGTCACCTTGGCTAGTGATATCTCACTGCTATTGCCAGTGGTATGTGATATCTCACGTTAACTCGTATGCCAATAGTAGGGGACTGGAGTACGCGGGGTTTGTCACACCCGTAGATCAAAAATAAAAAAGAAATTTCAAAACAATAAAAACTGAAGAAGCCTCTGAGCAAATAATGGTACTACTGGTTTGCACCTAAGTACAAACACAGCAGCACCACTCCTCGTCCCTGAGAACTTCCTCGCTGAGTGAAGAGAAGAAACCAATGTCCGTCGATCGCATAAACCCCTATGGCCACAGGTGACCTAAGGACGTCATCAATGTTAAGGGAAGAAGTCCCATGGATGGCTTATTAGGCCTATCTCGTAGAGATTTTTAATTATACTTTAGTAAACTATATACGCCAGAAAACTCGACGATATCACAATTAATTGCATTGTAATTGCATCATCATCAAAAATAGTTGTAAAATATTTATTTATTTAATATTTGATATAGAAAAAAAACCAATACTGGTTTTACACAAAATATAAACGGTTACCTATAATAAACCCAAAACTGGTTCATTGAGTTTATAAATTATTATTTTTAGAGCAAAAGAGCAATAGTCCTGGCACAACACGGTATAGCCGTTCTTGAGCAATTTAATTTCAAAGTTACATCCGATTGGCAAAATTTTCATTTTTCATGCATGTTTGGGGTGCCCCTATGCTCAAACTCTGCACTTTAAAAAATTTTTAAAATAAGTTGTATTTTTTTATTTTGTCCATACTACTTATATGCCCAGTTTCAGGAAAATCAAAAATGGTCAAGTTTTTCACAACTCTGTCTAGAACACGTTTTTCATTAACAGCACCACAACGTCCAAAAAACACAACAAAAAACCAGAGGAACATTCTATGGACGGTAACACGTCCACAGTAAACGTTCCAAAATCTGGCAGAAACTCCACCTCTACTCCGGAGGCTTGTGATAATCTTCGGGTCGTGTCACACATGGCTCTTTGAGATTTAAGTCTCTGAAAAGTCTCCATCTGGGGCAGTCGGAATTGGAGGTCAGCAAATCTTCGAAGATGCAGGCTGCCGAGACCACTGTAACAGTTGGTAGAAAGAGCAAGAGGAAAAAACGTTTGTAGTTCAGTGAGGAGAAAATAGAAGAAAGCTAAGGCTGACTCCTCACTGCAAACAGTAATTGCAGAGCAGGCCACTACATCTAGCGGTCTCTCTGCAACAACACCTCCCTTGGACACGAAGGCTGAGATGATCGGAAAGATTCGTCTACCGATCACCTCAGTCCCGCATCGTAAGGCGAGCCTGTGTATTCCATCGAAGTCAACGACAACGACGGGTTCGAAAAAGGTTGCATCAAGCTATGCTAATGCAGCTAATAGAGGCTTGTTGGAATTGTTGAATCTGACAATGGAACTATCAGCCAGGAACAAAGCAATTTGATCCAGCAACGCCTGTTTGAAGATATGTTGAAACAAACAGGAACTCTGCCAACCTTTGATGGGCGTCATTGAAAGAAGGAAAACTCATAGTCCGATGTTCGAACGACTTCTCATTGAACTGGTTGGTGGAGGAAATTACAGGTTGCATTCCATGGGAAGGAGCAAGGCTTTCAGCAATGAAACTATGTGATCTCTCTAAGACGCACCTGGCCAAAATTTGGATTCCAGGTCGTAGACGTCAAAATGGCTTGGACAATTCCAAATGGAGGATCCGATCGTACGGGGGGCAGAAATTGGCTAAGGATAAAACCTCTGTCGAAGGAAACCTCCTGTACATTCTTCTCGATGAGGATAGTGTGAAAGCAATATCTAATCGGAAAGCGAAACTTTTCTTCATGTGCGGTTCAGTAGATGTTAAGTTTATTGGATCACGCTTGAAGACAAAAATGAATATCACTGTTATGATAGCAGTGGATAAGCTTGAGTTTCGACAAATCAATCTGCAACATAGCATAAGTAGGTCATATAATCTCATGGTTTCACTTTCTAAAAAGTTGCAGACAAAAATATTAATAATTCAAGAGCCCTACATTATTAAAAACAGAGTGGCCGGTTTTTTATTGAAGGGCTGGAACATTGTGTATAAAGGGGGTCCTGACAAAACCAGAACCTGCATAGCATCACGCCTAAGTCTATATATGCATCTTCTGGCTAAGTTATCTTCAGGTGATTTAACCGTAGGAATGCTCAGTTATGGAAGAGCTAATGAAAAAAGGCGAATACTCATTGTGTCTGCTGATCTTCCATACGACTCCATTAGTCCCCTGCCAACGCTGGAATTAGTGCGCGTGGTTGACTTTGCCAAGAGATAAAAACCTGGATATCATAGTCGGCTGTGACGCCAATTCACATCACGTAAGCTGGGAAAGTACCAATAATAACAGCAGAGGTCAGTCTCTCTTAGAGTACGTGGCTACTACTAATTTGGAAATTCTAAACTCCGCAGGAGAGTATACTTTTGTTAACTCCCAACGGCAAGAAACCATAGACATCACTCTATGCTCCAGATCTTCTAAAAGACATCAGGAACTGGAGAATGTCAACGGATATGAGTGATCACCGATATGTAGACACAGCGATCACAGATATATAGACTTTCTTGTGAAGGCGATCCCAGTCGAGGATCGCGTCTACCGCGACAAACGGATTGGGTGTGCTTCAGGGGCATTGTAGCGGAGGAACGGGCTAGAGAAGCATTTCCAAAGTTCGGGCTATTGATCAGGCCATTGACCAGCTCAACGATCTGTTAGTCTGGGCTTTTAAGAGGTCGTGCTCTTTGGTGGAACAACAACCTTGATAAACTCAGACAAAGATCTAAGAAACTTCTGAACAGAGCATTGAAAACTCGGGGTGACGCTGATTGAGCTCTGTACAGTGAAGCAAGGAAACTTTTCAAAAGGCTTATTCGTAAATCAAAGAAGAGGTCTTATGAAAAGTACTGTGAGTCGATTGAGACAATCACAGAAGGTGCTGCATTAGTTAGGGCCTTGAAAAAGGATCCTTTAGCGAGACTGGATAATATTAAATTATCTAATAAAGGCCGAACTCCTGGGAAACACTAGGTGCTGTAGGAAAAATCATCAAGCGCTGTGGAGGGATCTGGAAGAACACCTGACAGATTTTTCTGCTGACTGATGACGCAGTACCTCTAACTGCCTTTCAAAAGCAGAATAGAGTTGTAATTTCAACGATAGAGGACCGGTCCTCGGTTAATTTGCTATTGGACAGTGCGGCCAACACGTTGGACATCTACACAGATGGATATCTCACTGAAAATGAAGCAGGAGCTGCGATTTACTTCAAACGTATGGTACGGCTTCGAGTAGAAAATGATCCAACCTGCCGCTTTTGTCCTGAAGAGGATGAAACAGTCCCTCACATTGTGGGAGAATGTTTGGCTCTCTCAGGGCTCAGAAGCGTCATGTTAGGATCAAACTATCTAAGTATAGAAGATTTCTGCAAATCAGACCATTCAAGGCTGTTGGCTTTTTTCAAAAAGGTCTTCAGCTCTTGTATATGAGGATGGCATTAAGGACTTAGCAGTCTACACGTCAGGCTATGACCACTTGGTCGCCTCGGTAAAAAAAAGCCCTTTTCACAACCATGCGCTTAATTGCATTCTAAACAAGAATATTAGATTGTAATTTTCAAAGTTGTTGCCATATCTTATAGTAAAATATATGAAAAATAAAATGATAGGTTATAGTTTTGTGAAGAAAAATAAATTAGCTTGGAAGATTACTTTAAAATGGAATGACCCTATACGGGTATAAATCCACAAATGTTATTTGTCGTTTATATTGTTATGTCGTTTGTAATTGTGTGTTTCGTTTTAGTTACATTAATTTACCAAAATAAATTGTCAAGCGTTGATAGCAAATGTTGACATTCCATTTTTTAATATTTTTCAAATGTTTGACCTTTATAACGTACATATTTTTTTTTAAGAAAAAAGTTTAAAACTTTTTCGCTTCAAAACAAGAAGTACGTGTGGTTTTGACAAACACGTACATTTTTATTTCGTTTCAATATATACTTACCATACCTATAAAATAACATATGTATTTCCTGATTTTATATAGCTGATCAATACATGAAATTTTACTTTCCTTTCCCGTGTACATATTATATTTTTTTTACCAAGCTTCACTGCCGTATTTTTGATTTTTGCTTCGCATAAATTTAAAAGTAATTTCTTAAACGAAGAAAATATAATACATAATTTTCATTTTCCCATTTATTTCTTTTTTCTATAATGTATAAATAGTATGTATGGGTCATTTAACACCCTATTGATTTGTAATTTTTTGTTTTCGTCTGAATATGTGCTTTGATTTATGTGATTTTGTAAAGATTTTCTGTTTTTCACAATACGTTTACAATTATTAGGTTTTACGGGTTAAAATGGGGTTAGTTGAATGAAATTTGACACAGTCTGATTATATTACATTAATATTTTTTCATAAAAATTACAAGTTAGTTAGGTTACATATAAAACGTGTTATATTTTGATTTTAATGAACTTAAGTCTTATATTACATACAATTAAAGATAATTATATTTATTTGTTTTTAATAGGAAAATGAAGACTGTGTAATTTTTATAACTAATTAATTTTGTGGTAAAGGTTAATTTGTATATACAGGATAGAGTGATTTTAACTCTGGTAAACTTGTGAATCAAGAAAAAAGACAATTTAGAGACAAATAAATGCTGCCATAAATGTAAACGAGGACCTAAAAAAAGTTGCCGATTGGGGTGACAAAAATTTAGTTAATATTAATATTCCACCAAAACACAACTATTGATTGTTTCTAGATCAAAGACTGAATTTTCCAACGATAATTTAATTAATATGTGTGACGACCAAATAGACGAATGTGAAAGCATTCGTTTATTTTTATTATTTATTATTTATTATTTACTCCACATTTATAAGTCCTATATTCGTCCCTGTATGGAGTATTGTTGTCAAGTTTGGGGTGCTGCATCTGTTACTATCCTAACTTTTTTGGACTCTGTTCAAAAGCGTGCTATACGAATTGTTGGTGATCGAAATTTAACATTAGATCTTGATTCCCTACAACATCGTCGCACTGTTGCTGATCTCGTTGTTTTTTATAAATATCGTCACCAGCAGTGCTCGGATGAAATCAGGTCCATAATGCCTCAGACGTACATTTTTCCCCGTTTTACTCGTCAATCGGTTTGTGCAGGCGGTCGGACTGTCGAGATTACTCACTGTCATAGTAATAAAATGCAAAGGGATTTCTTTGTGTGTACATCGTACAAATGGAATGCTTTGCCCAAATCAATAGTCTCGAGTGCCTTCAATCCACAAAGATTTAAAACAAGCGTCCACCTATACTTCAAGACGCATGTTGTTGTGGGACCTATAAGGTCTTAAAAGGTATATATGTGTTGTTGTGACACATTTTGTAATTCCTACTACACAACACTTTATTAAAAAAAAAAATTCTGTTTTTAGATATTATTTTCGAATCAGTAATATGAGTAACCATCATGAATTTTTTTATTTTTGCTTCCTCGGTCTCAATTAAGTCCACCAGTTATTCCAACATATTATTGATCAAACGTTCAACCAAGACTAAAGAAATCCATCATTACAGTAAAATTTCATAACTTATTTTCTCTACGATCGTGTGAAAACTCAATGTTTTCAGTTGTCATTTTGGTGTGAAAAATTTCACTTCGAACTTCAACTGTTTTTAAACGTTAAAATGTAAACAAAAACAAAAAAATGCAAAACAATGGATGCCCTAATTCGATTCGTACTCAGGGGCGCACACAGAAAAAATTTTAGGATGTGGTCCAAAGAATTTTTTTTAATAAAAAGTGTTGTGTTTAATATTAGAAATGTGTCACAACAACACATAGACACATGTGTCACAACAACACATGTGTCACAACAACACATAGACACCTTTTAAGACCTAAGTTTCACAAGAACATGCATTTTGAGGAGTTGACGCACGCTCTTTTAAACTTTCGTGGATTGAAGGTCCCCGAGACTATTGATTCAAGCAAAGCATTCCATTTATTTTATTTATTTACAAACAAAGAAATCCCTTTGCATTCTGTGACTATAATAGTGAGGAATCGCAACAGTTTGCCTGTTTGCACAAACCGATTGACGAGTAAAACGGTTAAAAAGAATATGTTTAAGGCATAATGGATAAAAAACAACGAGATCAGCAACAGCACGACGGTGTTGTAAGGAATCAAAATTTGATGATAAATTTCCCAAACTTGACAACAATACTCCATAGAAGGATGAATATTGGACTTATAAATGTGGAGTAATTGATACAGAGTGAAATATTTTTTATATCTATTGAGGAGACCGAGTTTTTTGACGCGCTGTTTGCAATTGTCATTATATGAACGGTCCAGAGTAGGTCGTTGGAAATTGTGACTCCCAATAAACGAATGTTTTCGTCTAGTTGATCATCACACATACTAATTGAAATATCATTGGTGAACTCTTTGATCTGAAAACAATCAACAGCTGTGTTTTGGTGGAATTAAAATTGACCAAATTTTTGTCACCCCAATCGAATTTTTTTAGCTCCTCATTTACAATAATTGTAGCGTCTCTTAGGGCAGGCTTTATGCGTTTATGCATTTTACCTTTTCAAGATAGGGCGATGAATGTCATGTGCAGTGTACTATCATCTCAAAAACTATCTATCGGATCAATGGTGAATTTCTAGAGTTCGTTGATATAAATTAAAACTAGAGCAAAGAATAAAACTGACCCTACTGAGGGGTACACCAGCGTTAATTAATTTAGAATCAGAAGAAAGGACAGCGATGGATACCGAAATGTATCGGTCAGTGAGAAAATTTTTAATCAGCTATAGGCCTGTGTGCTGAAATATTACTCAACAAGCTTGTTGATCAAGCTGGCATGCCAGATTCGATCAAATGCTTTTGAGATGTCTAATGCAATAACGTACGTTTCACCATATGCATCAAGTATACTGTTGCAACGATTGGCTACAAAGTTCAACTTGTTTCTTTTTTGGTGACGGGCTAGACATTGGCTGACAAGCTCGAAGGGAAAATACCAGATTTATAGAATTTGTAGGAAATTTTGGTAAGAGTAAGTGCAAGCTCTTTTGAAAATGTTTTTAGAATAGGAGGAATGATGTCCATACCGGGGCTTTGTTGTTATTTAACCCTCTTAAGATTTTTTCGACAATTTTGGTTTTGAAATAAAGATCTTTCATTTTTACTCCTGACGACTGGATTTGGCGTTTTTCTAAGGTGTTTCCAAAACGATCGAGTTCAAAGTAAAACGTTTTAATTTTTAAAGGACCAATCTGGCTGCTTTGGAAAATAAATATTTTTGTTGGGGTTTCATTATTGTGAATGAAACGAACTTATTTTTATTATTATATTATTTTTTGTTTTATATTTATTTAAATTATTTTCACTCAGATAATATACCAACCTACCCAGGAACTCTGGAAGATCGGTATATTATCTGAGTGAAATAAATAATAAACATTCCTGGCGAAAGTAGTGAAATTTCTTGACAAATAATCTTTCGTAGGTACAAATAAAGCTTCAGATCATACTTTGATTTTCACACACTTAAATTTACAAGCTCTTTAACCGTTTAAAACTAGTTCTTGTCATGTTTGGGATTATAAAGCTGCAGATATGCAGGGACTAAGAGATATCTTTAATGCAAACATTACTGCTTCTAATTGTTCAGAAACGATACACCTGGATATGCGCAAGTTTTTTCCATTTGATCGTTCCGAAGGCTGATCTATGGGTTTCGAGTAAATATAAAGAACGAATAAAACTTAGAAAATGCTTTTCGAAAGTATAACCAAAATAAAACTGATGAAAACCGAATAGAATAAAATATGGAGGGACTGAAATCTCACAGCTCTGAGATATCAAGACTTTGGTCTGGGTTAAGGATTTTGATATACTTTTCGGCTAACTACTTTTATGAGGACATGGTTTTTAATTTTGGGCAGCGATGTATATCAAACATAGCTCTTTGTTAAAGTACAAGTATTTTCTTATCTCTGTTTAGAAATTAATTACAAAACTAACACGAAACATCAATACGTTGCCGGAAAATTATAAAAGATCATAAATTAACATAATTTAGTGAAAAGATGATACACTCAGCAAACTACTCAAAACCTCTTCATTTAGCGTTTCGAGAAAATATTACAATATCACAAATTCATATTTCTTTCAAAATTCCCCAAAAATTGTAAAAAATAAATGAAATCAAACTTTTTTCATAATTCCAAAAATTAAATAAAATCAAATATTTTAAACTTTTTCTAAATTCCAATAATATCCCAAAAATTCTTAAAAATTCAAACTTTTCCAATATTCTAAAAATATTGCAAAAATTATTACAAAATCAAAAATTCAAACTTTTTTCAAAATTCCAAAAATTATAATCAAATCAAAAATTAAAAATTTTTCAAAATTCTAAAAATATTCCAAAAATTCTTACAAAATCAAAAATTGAAACTTTTTTCAAAATTCTAAAAATTAGAATAAAATCAAATATTTAAACATTTTTTAAATTCCAATAATATTCCAGTAATATTCTTGAAAGTTCAAACTTTTTCCAAAATTCTAAAACTATTGCAAAAATTATTACAAAATCAAAAATTGAAATTGTTTTCAAAATTCCAAAAATTATAATAAAATCAAAAATTTAAAATTTTTCAAAATTCTAAAAATATTTCAAAAATTCTTACAAAATCAAAAATTAAAACTTTTTCCAAAAATCTAAAAATATTGCAAAAATTATTACAAAATCAAAACTACAAACTTTTTTCAAAATTCCAAAAATATTTCAAAAACTATAACAAATTCAAAAATTTCCATGGCCAATTTCATTTTCAATTACATTTACGTCATAAAAACAGCTACATTTTTTTTCCAAAAAATTGAGTAAAAAAATAAATGAAATTTTTTTTGACACACTTGGCATTATTTTTTTGACAAACTCATAACGCAATAATTCTCAATAATAATAATAAATTTCGGACCCAAAGACTCCCCACCCCCTTGTGTGCGCCCCTGTTCGTACTTAATATATCTTCGTTGATACAGGAAACATTTGATATCACCACATGGCGTTTTTGTGTCAAAAAACAAACTATCACCGCCATCTATTAGATATCGCCATATGTTAGATCTTATAATAAACATTTAATTTACAAATTAAAAAATATTGCATCAAAAATCAAAATAAAAAATATGGAGGGGCTGAAATCTCACAGCTCTGAGATGTCAAGACTTCGGTCTGGGTTAAGGATTTTGATATAGTTTTCGGCAAAAAACTTTTATGAGGACATGGTTTTTAGTTCTGGGCAGCGATGTATATCAAACATAACTCTTTGTTAAAGTACAAGTATTTTTTATCTCTGTTTAAAAATTTATTACAAAACTAACACGAAACATCAATGCAACATCAACGTTGCCGGAAAATTATAATCAAAATTCCAAAAATATTGTTAAATTAAATAAAATCGAACTTTTTCAACATTCCAAAAATATTCCAAAAATTATTATAAAATCAAATATTTAAATGTTTTCTAAATTCCAATAATATTTCAAAAAATTTTAAAAATTCAAACTTTTTCCAAAATTCTAAAAATATGGCAAAAATTATTACAAAATCAAATATTGAAAATTTTTTCAAAATTCCAAAAATTATAATAAAATCAAAAATTAAAAATTTTTCAAAATTCTAAAAATATTCCAAAAATTCTTACAAAATCAAAAATTAAAACTTTTTCCGAAATTCCAAAAATATTGCAAACATTATTACAAAATCAAAAATACAAACTTTTTCAAAATTCCAAAAATATTTCAAAAACTATAACAAATTCAAAAATTTCCAAAATTAAAAACAGCTACATTTTTTTTTCCAAAAAATTGGCTAAAAAAATAAATGAAATCATTTTTTGACACACTTGACATTATTTTTTGACAAACTTATAATGCCATAATTCTCTATAATAATAATAAAATATCATGTCATACAAACTATTAATTTTATTTTTTTCTAAAAAAATTGGGTAAAAAATAAATAAAAATCTTTCTTTTGACACACTTGACAACATTTTTTGACAAACTTATAATGCCACAATTCTCAATAATAATAATAAAATTTCATTTCAAACAAACAATTTTACTTTTTTCCAAAAAATTGGGTAAAAAAATAAATCAAAATCTTTCTTTTGACACACTTGACAACATTTTTTTGACAAACTTATAATGCAATAATCTAGTTTTTGATCTCTAGCTTTTGATCTCTAGTTCCTACTCGTAATCACTTAAAATGAACGTTTTTTAAGCCAAAAATATGAAAATTTGCTATTCTTGACATACATAATGATTTTTTTGACACACTTCCGGTACAGTTATTGAACACAGCGTCCTTTCGGACCTGTCCCTTGTGAATAACTATTTTTAGAAAAAAAAGTTTTAGAAATCCCTCCAGCCGTTTTCTTTTGCAGCGTAGGTAATGACGGCGGCCGGACGTCCGGCCGGCAGACAGACATACATTTTTTTTTTTGCTTTTTTTTTAGGATCAGTAGGTCCTAAAACGTCGAGAAATGCCAAAAAAAGTGGGGGTAAGAATTTCACTTTGAGCTCATGAATGTAATACTTAGGTCTTTCAGACCGAAGTAACTATAGGCGCGTATACGGGGAACTGATGACATACACAACTTCGAAAAAAACGGGAGGAAGACAGATCGTATTGCGGTTTTTTGCATTCGATTCAGAAAGTCATTTGAAAAAAATGGCCGTCAATTTTTAATTGTTGACGGGTTTAGTTGCACCGGTGCATCTAAAAAATTCATAAAAAATAGTGCATTTTTACAACGAAATAAAAAAATGTTAATATTCAATAAATAAAAAATAAATTGGGCTGAAACTTGGTTTCTATATGTTTTTGGGGTCGCTGAACACAAATATGATGTTCAAGAAATGCTAGGATGCACCCGGACACCACTATGTCCATATCGTGCACCTTCTCTTGGGTTTTCACTTATTTTTTTATGAAATGCATCAGAAAATGTTTCTGGGGTGTTTTTGAGGTGATCACGACTACGACGTTTAAAAGGTGCTAGGAAGAACCCGGACATTACTATGTCCATATCGTGCACCTTCTCCTGGGTTTTTCACATATTTATTTTTTTAAATGCATCAAAAAATGTTATCGTGGAATTTTTGAAGTCGGTGATCACGAATACGTGGCCCACAAATTTACTTTATTCACCTAGGGAGGAAAAAGAGGTATCAAGTAATAAATTATAAAAATATATTGTATCACCGTCTATGATTCTTATTGGTGGTGTGCAACCACAAATAAAATTCCAAGATATAAATCACGAATTGTATTTTTATTTAAATATTTCGGTCCTTTTTGGGACCCTCTTCAGTAACTAAAATGATATACATGGTTTAAATATAACAAAAAATAAATAAAAAACACTTGATAAGAAACTTACAGTTTTTTAAAACTTATTACTATTTATATTGTGCACTTAATACTGATTTATATCGTTGAAAAATTTAAATATTTATACGTTTAACAAACAATAAAATTTGACTATATACAAAAAAAAAGAAATGTTGATGCAGAATGAGAAAAAAATTTAAAAATTATTATATAAAATAAACAATCTATAATTTATGTTCTTGTGTATATATAAGGTTATTGATCTGTGACCTAATTAATGTTGTAAATTGAAATTGAAAAAATCTGAATGGGTTCATATGACCTTATTTGCTTCTTGGATGCTTCCCTATATTGTTCAAAGTTTGTGCGTACGCGGGATTTAAGTTTTCAATATCTGACCTAAAGTTTATAGATGTTGCTCTTCTCAAATGAATGTTTATTGATTCCAATATCAATCGTTTTTTCCAATTCATTTCCTTCACTAGAATTTTTGCTTTATCGTACGCAAATGTGTGTCCATTATCTATACTATGCTGTAGTGCAGCTGTTTTTCCTGATCTTTTCCCCCCAGCTTTTTCATCATATTTGTGTTGTTTGATACGTGTACCCAGCTTTTGGCCTGTCTGCCCTATATATACGCCATTGCAGTTGCTACAAGGAAATGAATATACCAATCTATGCTGATCATGTTTCTCCAGACAACTGTTTAGTTTTACCGTAATCTTACTTACATTTCTGTGCGCCTTATAACCTATTCTTAGGATGTTATTATTATTTTTTAATAACCTACCTAGACTTTCCGATATATGTCTTGTGTATATTTCTTGTATATGTGTATATTTCTTTTGTATATTTTCGATTCTGGTTCATTAACAATGTTCACTGCGATATTCTGGATGTTCTCATACTTCTTGATCATGCCCCCGATCAGACCTTTTGGATAGCCATTCGCTGTTAAAATTCTATATATTTCATTGGTGGTTTGTTTCTTGTACTTATTTGACGTTACTCCTAGCATACGAAATACTGTACCATATGCCATACTTGGTTTTTGACTACTTGGGTGTTCTGACATGTAATTGAGTAGTCTTTTCTTTGCACTCGGTTTCTGATAATAACTTGTAGTTATTCTGTTATATTCCCTATGCAACATCATGTCCAAGTATGGTACGTATTATTTTCCTCAATCTCGTATGTAAATTAAATGGCTTTATTTTCATTGTTCAGCAGGTTGAATAGATTTTCAATTTCATTCTTCGGCATCAGTATTAAGGTGTCATCTACATATTTTACCAACAGTGTTGGATCAAATCTAGCTTTCTCAATAACACTGTCCAAACGGTCAGTGATTACAAAGTCAGCTAAGATCGCCGACACAGGACCACCAATTGTTAATCCATTATTTTGCCTAAACACTCTGCCTTGGTATTCAAGATAATTGCTATCACTTACACATAACTTGATCATGTCTATGAATTCATCCCATGGTATAGATGTTGTTTTCTTAATGTTCTCCCACCGTTTTTTAACCGATTCATACACTGCTGCAATTGGAATTTTTTCGTACATGGATACAATATCAAAAGACACCATGTTGTCATCAGGGGACAACATGGTACTATCGAGTATCACTTTTAGATCATACGAATTCTTGATATTGTATTTATTAGTATCAACCGCACTTGAAAGAATTTTGTTCAAGTATTTTGCCATCTTAAATGTGGGGCTATTGGTGGAGTTTATTATCAGTCTGATCCCTGGTTTGTGGATCTTTAGTGTTGATCTTGGCCTTGGAGCCTGCGCAGTGAATGTTGTTAGCTGACGTTTCGTCTTTTTATCAATATATTTTCCATCGAATAGGTGACACACCATCATGTTGTTACGTTTTTCTAAACATGCTGTTGGATCTTTGGGCCGCCGACATTTGCGCCGCCGTCATTACCCACACTGCAGGGAAAACCACTAGAGAGATTTCAAACATTTTTTTTTTCTAAAAATAGATATACCCAAGGGACAGGTCCGAAAGGACGCTGTGTTCGATAACTGTACCGAATGTGTGTCAAAAAAATCATTAAGTGTGCCAAAAACAGCAAATACTTCATATTTTTGGCTTAAAAAACGTTCATTTTAAGTGATTACGAGTAGGAACATTGAATTTGGAGAAATCTTGATGGTCGGGATTGGTATGTGAGATCAAAAACTAGATTATTGCATTATAAGCTTGTCAAAAAAAACTGTTGTCAAGTGTGTCAAAAGGAAGAATTTTGTTTATTTTTTTACCCAATTTTTTGAAAAAAAATAAAATTAATTTATTTGTTTGAAATGAATTTTTTATTATTATTATTGAGAATTATGGCATTATAAGTTTGTCAAAAAAATGTTGTCAAGTGTGTCAAAAGAAAGATTTTTATTTACTTTTTTACCCAATTTTTTGGAAAAAATTAAAATTAATAATTTGTATGACATGATATTTTATTATTATTATAGAGAATTATGGCATTATAAGTTTGTCAAAAAATAATGTCAAGTGTGTCAAAAAATGATTTAATTTATTTTTTTAGCCAATTTTTTGGAAAAAAAATGTAGCTGTTCTTATGACGTAAATGTAATTGAAAATGAAATTGGACATGGAAATTTTTGAATTTGTTATAGTTTTTGAAATATTTTTGGAATTTTGAAAAAAGATTGTATTTTTGATTTTGCAATAATTTTTGCAATATTTTTAGATTTTTGGAAAAAGTTTTAATATTTGATTTTGTAAGAATTTTTGGAATATTTTTAGAATTTTGAAAAAAGTTTGAATTTTTAAGAATTTCCGGAATATTATTGGAATTTGGAAAAAGTTTAAATCTTTGATTTTATTCTAATTTTTGGAATATTTTTGGAATTTTGAAAAAAGTTTCAATTTTTGATTTTGTGATAATTTTTGCAATATATTTAGAATTTTGAAAAGAATGGAGTTTTTGAATTTTTATATATATTTTTAGTTTTGAAAAAAGTTTCAATTTTTGATCTTGTAAGAATTTTTGGAATATTTTTAGAATTTTGAAAAATTTTAAATTTTTGATTTTATTACAATTTTTGGAATTCTGAAAAAAGTTTGAATTTTTGATTTTGTAATGATTTTTGCAATATTTTTAGAATTTTGAAAAAGTTTGAATTTTTAAGAATTTTTGGAATATTATTGGAATTTAGAAAAAGTTTGAATTTTTGATTTTATTCTAATTTTCGGAATATTTTTGGAATTATGAAAAAAGTTTGATATTATTTAATTTTTAAAATATTTTTAGAATTTTGAAGAAAATATGAATTAGTGATTTTGTAATATTTTCTCGAAACGCTAAATGGAGAGGTTTTTGAGCAGTTTGCTGAGTGTATCATCTTTTCACTAAATTATGTTAATTTATGATCTGTTATAATTTTCCGGCAACGTATTGATGTTTCGTGTTAGTTTTGTAATAAATTTCTAAACAGAGATAAAAACATACTGGTACTTTAACAAAGAGTTTTGTTTGATATACAAATACATCGCTGACCAAAACTAAAAACCATGTCCTCCTAAAAGTTTTTTGCCGAAAACTATATCAAAATCCTTAACCCAGACCGAAGTCTTGATATCTCAGAGCTGTGAGATTTCAGCCCCTCCATATTTTTTTAATAAGCATTTTAGCTGTTTTAGTTTTCCAAAACTTTGAAAATGCTTATGAAATTTGTTATATTGTCCGTTTATTCTCATTTTGTGAAAGAAAAAGTATCAGAAATTGTGGAACAGTGTAACTAATTTTAAACAGTTTTTGAAAAACGATCACATTTTTTTTAACAATTTAAAAGTCGATTTAAAAATCATTTTATACAATTTTATAAACCCTCACTGCTGCTTAAATCTGAGGAATGTAAATGAGCTAGGTTTTGAAAACGAAGAAAACCATATACCATTAGCTGAAATAAGTATGGGATATGCAGTACAATTATTTTTAGCATACAATAAACTGAAAAAAGAAGATTTTTTGGAGCTGACAAAAAATGTGAAGAAAATTTATATGCAATTTATTCATCAAATAAAACACAAATAAAAATCATCAGATAAAAATTTGAATTAATGTGACTTTTTTGTTGTTATATAATAGAAATAAATGTGATCACGATACTGAATTGTACTAAAGATATATCGTAATTAGTCCTTTAGCAATATCAAATAATCATGTTTCATTTTTTCAAAAGAGTAGATACATTTGGGATACATTTTTTTAAAATATTCGATACATTTTAATTTTTTTGAGTGGCAATGCTGAACACAACACTTTTTATTTAAAAAAAAAAGAATAATGTAAGGTCTTTTATCCATAAAAAAAATGACACAAACGTGTATGATGTCCTTGATTATAATGATATACACAGTATTACCAAAATTCCTACGCACAAAATGGGTCAACCAGATTATGAGGATTTCAGTGCAATCGTTTAAAATCTTATGTAATGAAAAAAAATTTGATTTTTTTTTCAGTTTTATAAAGTTTTTTGCTTTAAAACTTTTAGAAACACGTACTGCTTCAACAAACTTGTCTTTTAAATTTGGGACTAATCACATAATGGGAAGTACCTGAAAAATTGATCACAAAAGAGTAACCATCACAACTGTCAAAACTCAAGTTAAATAAAAGTGTGTAAAAAGGAATAATGTGTGTGTTGAGTGGCCTACCACTATGTAGGCCACGCTGCACTTTGAACTCGGAGGACCCGGGTTCGACTCCCATCTAGGTCGAATTGTTTAAAGCACAACATTAACAATGATCAACACACCGGTTTTCCAATTAATCGATTGTCAACTTGCAACATATATATATAGTTGATAAATTGGAAAAACAATTTGCGGTCACAAAAACTAATCGATTAAATTTAAGCTTTCAAGTGAAATTCGACTATAGGTGTTGAGTGAAATGACGAAATTAATACCGGTGAGGGACTGGTGAGGGACACTTGTTGACAGCCTACCATATATGGAACATATTGTCGGCTACAGAGCATTTACGTGTAACTACAATTCAGAAAAAAAAGAAGCTCACAAAACGAATTATTGCAACTCCAACCAAACTTTTAAAAAAAGTTACTAGCAATAATTAAAAGAAATTGTTTATTGATGAACAAATTTTATTTTCAAGCTTGTTTAGAAGCGCAATAAATCGTTTTGTGAACTTCCTTCCCATTTTTCTAAAATGTAGATACACCTAAATGCTTTGTAGCCGACGATATACGGCACAAAAAATAGAAATAATAAATTTTTTGAAATAGAATTTTCAATACCAAAAAAGTCCAATCGGCACGTATATCCGCTAGAAATAGGTAGATTTCGGGGCCAGACAGCATTGTGTACAAATAGAATTGGATATGTCAGATTAGTTTAAATAAAAAATTTAACTAGAAACAGAATAATCCAAAAAATTTATCAAACGACCAAACTAAATACTCGTACATAAACGGAAACTACTTCGTCAATGCAAATTCGAATAGTTTTGTTTAATTTGGTTAAAACTCCTTAATAACAAATTAAATCCTTTGGTGGATTAACGTTCTAACTACATCACAACTGCCATACTATAATTTATAATCAACAACAACATCAAACAACTTTTACACCTCAAATATAATACAAATATCTATCAATTGTAAATATGCAGTCAATATACATATATTAATTTCAACTAAACCACTTCCAAATATTCCATTGAAACTATGCCCTAATTCAAAACAATAATAAATCTTCAAAACAACAACAACAAACATTCAAAACAAATTTTTTAACTTTTTGCGAAAAAAAAAATATATGAAATCTACCTAAAACAAAAAAATTTTATTTACTTGGGATATTTTTGAGACTTGTTTATAATTATATAGCGTTTTAGGGGCTTGCATTGAGTTAGTATAATGTTAATTGCATTGGAACTTCTAGGGTTAGAAAGCTGAAAATTTCTGATGTTATAGTTGAAAAGTTGAATTAAAAGCTAGTATTAGTTTAATCAAAATAGACTGGAAAATGATGAGAGCAAGGCCGTTTGCGTTTGTTTTCGTTTTAACAGCCACAGATTCTCAACTGTTGTGCCGTATTTCTCATTACCCATTTTCGATCACTATTTCCCAGAATTACAAACTCTAAATCTTTCTAAAATCGCAATATTAGTTTCACATACCAATAAATTTTCTCTAAACACATTTTCAAAACTGAAATTTTCTTTTAATCTCTAGCCGATAGTTTTATAAAGGATAAAGCTAATAAATATTAGCAGTTATCACAATTTTAGTTCATACTAAGAATAAGTCTTTTTATTTTGCCGAGAATCCTTTTTCAATTCACATATCATTTTAAAATATTGAATCAACACGTTTTTCAAATAAACCTTCTCAAACAAAAAATAACTATAATATTAATATTTCTCATGCTAATTTCACACTTCTCTGTTTCTGTTTCTCTGTTTCTTAGAAATAAGTAACAATATTGCATATTTTCTTTTGTACAAATCTTTTTCCCAAAATATAATATTTAATAAAATTATTCCTATTTTGTTTTTGTTGTTTTCTTAAATGTAATAAAATCAAAATTTAGTATATAAGATTTAGTTTTTAAGAAAATAAATGTAGTTTTAAAGATAGAGTTTAACAAAATAGTTTAAGTAATTGAGTGAAGACAAACAGTCTAACAGTTGAATAATTCAAGTCTAATAGTTTAAGTAAGCAATCCAGTCTTTGAGTTCTACACACAAAATATCAGATTTAATATATGTTGTAAAAACACAGTGTTCAAGAAATAGTTATAAAAATTAATAGTTAAGCTTAAAAAATTAAAGTTCTAGAAAACGTAATCTAAATCTTGAATTTTATTAAATAAAAATTTATAAAGCAGTGTAATATAATAATAATAAGTTAAAAATAATAGTGTAAATTATTTCTAAACACATTCACATTTGAAACTAAAATCTATGTAAAACTTCAATTAAATAAATAAAAATTTGTTCAGTTATATTTTATAAACAAAGTTTAAGTGTTTCATTAATTAAAAACAACCCCAGGTATAACAGTGTTTCTAGTGTTTCAAGCTAAGTTTTTCATTTAAATAAAAATATAACCCTGGTATTGGTATTATAACCCCTTGTATTGTGTTATACAACCTCTGAACTTAAACAATTTATTTTTTAAGTTTTGGTTAGATATAAGTTGGTATCTACGTTTTTGAAAGTTTTCATTTTTGAGCCTGGTCATTTTCATCTAGATCAAGGACTACAATTTTTAAAACAGCTGATTTTTCAGGAACCCTAAATGTCAAGGTTGACATCTCACAAAAAATGATAAAAAAAGATTCAAATATTCAATATTTATCAATTTTATTTAAACTTTATGTTTCAAACGGAAGTTATAACGCCTTAGATTATTCGACTTTTAAGACTCTAGCCGCTTAAACGGTACCCCGATATAGCCAGTTCACGAACTTGTCCAATAAATTGTTTGCCGCAACATACACAGAAAATATTTTTGGTATAGGTCGAAAATTGCGACCGTGAGAGTGCCGGATAGTTCCGTTATACCTCATATCGTTATATATATATATATATATATATATATATATATATATATATATATATATATATATATATATATATATATATATATATATATATACATATATATATATATATATATATATATATATATATATATATATATATATATATATATATATATATACATATATATATATATATATATATATATATATATATATATATATATATATATATATATATATATATATATATATATAACGGTCGTTCAATAAGTCCGTAGGATAAGTAAGAAAAAAACAACATTTTGACAAAACTCGATTTTTTTATTCAACATAGTTGCCTTCGAGGGCGATACAACGAGTATAGCGATTTTCCAACTTTTCTAACCACTTTTATAGTACGATTTCTTTTTCTCGTCAAAATAGGCCTCAGTTTCAGCGATTACTTCATCATTGGACTTAAATTTCTTTCCAGCAAGCATTCTCTTGAGATCTGAAAACAGGAAAAAGTCGCTGGGGGCTAAATCTGGAGAATATGGTGGGTGGGTAAGCAATTCAAAGCCCAATTCATTCAATTTTGCCATCGTTTTCATCGATCTGTGACACGGTGCATGATCTTGGTGAAACAACACTTTTTTCTTTTGTAAATGTGGCCGTTTCTTTGCGATTTCAGCCTTCAATCGATCCAAAAGTTCACAGTAATACTCGCTGTTGATGGTGGTTCCTTTTTGGAGATAGTCGATGAATATTATTCCGTTCGTATCCCAAAATACAGACGCCATCACCTTACCGGCCGACTGTTGCGTCTTTGCTCGCTTTGGATTCGGTTTGTCGACTGCTGTCCACTCAGCTGACTGTCTTTTGGATTCTGGTGTGTAATTGTGAAGCCATGTCTCATCCATTGTCACATATCTACGATAGAATTCCCTTTTATTGCGGTTTAACAGTGCCAAAGACTCCTCCGAAGCATCGATTCGTTGTTGTTTTTGGTCGACTGTGAGCTCACGCGGCACCCAATTTGCACAGAGCTTTCGCATACCCAATTGTTCATGTAAAATGGTAAAAACACTACCATCTGCTACCTTTACAATGTCAGCTATTTCGTGCACCTTCAATTTGCGATCGTTCATAACCAATTTGTGGATTTTTTTTTTGTTTTCTGGAATAACAGCCTCATTTGGGCGTCCACTGCACTCTGCATCTTTTGTGCTGGTACGACCACATTTAAATTCAGCCATCCACTTCTCTACCATTTGTTTCGATGGAGCAGAGTTTGGATAATGTTTATCAAGCCATGGTTTGGTTTCCACTGTATTTTTTTTCATCAAAAAGCAATGCTTTATTAAAATTCGAAATTCACTTTTTTCCATTTTTTTTCAAAAACAAAAGTTGCTTCACACAAAATGCTATAACTCACGAATAAATAGTCAGATTGCTGTCAAATTTATACACGTATCGTTTGAAGGTTAGTACTAAATAAATATCATATGGAAAAAATTCTAGTAACGCCATCTATGTGTCATCCTACGGACTTATTGAATGACTTAGTATATATATATATATGTATATATATATATATATATATATATATATATATATATATATATATATATATATATATATAATATATTTATATATATATATATATATATATATATATATATATATATATATATATATATATATATATATATATATATCTGTAGGTGGGAGGTAAACTACACCAAGTCACATTTTTAAAATTTTACAGGAAAGCCAAAAAACTATTTGAAAATGGACTATTTACTATGGACTTGGACTATTTAAAATTGTTCTATCTCAAAAACTACACTAGTTAGGACTTAGTGTTTTTAACCTCTCGGTAGAGAACAAAATCCTGATTCTAACAGCATAAAAAAACGTATTTTAAAAAAATTGGACTTGGTGTAGTTTACCTCCCACCTACAGATATATATATATATATATATATATATATATATATATATATATATATATATATATATATATATATATATATATATATTTATATACATATATATATATATATATATATATATATATATATATATATATATATATATATATATATATATATATATTATATATATATATATATATATATATATATATATATATATTTATATATATATATATATATATATATATATATATATATATATATATATATATATATATATATATATATATATATATATATATATATATATATATATATTCGGGTAATCCCATGTCATCAGTCAATAGATACCAAGCTTTATTATATTTTGTTGATGTTTCAATTTATTTTAAAAGAATTAAAAATCTTTCATTTGGTCACCTAATTTCAGTTATTTATTTTAAATACAAGTGTGTTAAATAGCCCAATATATCCTCAAAATGTCAATCCCCTGGCATGTCACCACCACGAAAACGCGCAATAAAATGGCTGTGTATTATATATTACTATTAATTTAGGGAAACTTACTATTTTTCTACAATCTGTAATGTGCTCAGTAGTGTATATCACAATTTTCATAATGTTATATTCTCAAAGTTAGTAGAAAAATAATAACAAACTTTATCATCAGTTTTTATCGTCAGTCTCTTGTGTGTCTTTCAAATTTGAAATTCTCGGTAAGTCGAAGATATACTCAAGGTCAATTCCCAGTTAAATTTTAGCGTTTGTAGTAAAGTTAGCTACAAACCACGGCATTTGACTGTCACTATTACTATGCCAGTGCTAGAGTGGTTGTTAACGTGTATATACGTTCCTAGCCAGTGAAAATATCAGTACTCTGGTAAGCCGTTATTTCCTTTTAAACCTGAGTTTTATTTTAATATAAACACAGTTACATTTGATTTGATAAAATGCAGCTTGTTGATATTCGAAAAAACCAAAAAAAACAATAGTTGTAATTATAACTTGAAATTTATGCCTTTTTCATCAATCCCCTGGCGTCAGTCTCCTGGTAAGTATTTAAACGTTTTCATGTTTCATAGGCAAAGATTGTCAATTTTTTTGATTCTATTGTTTCTTGATTTCTCAGAAAATGTATACTATTACAAAACCTACACTAAAATGATATAATTTAAGTAAAATTATGTTATTAAAATGTCAAAAGACTGTTTTGAAGACTGAGGTAGTTCTCACGGTATTACACGGTAACAGTTATTTTTAATAGTTACTTGAGTGGTTTAATATTTAAAATATAAGTCCTTTTATTAGATTCAACGAAATTTGTTCAAGGTTTTAGCAAATTTCATACATTACTCTGTTACCCTCGTCAGTCCCTAGTGGTCAAATTCATAAAAATTAAAATATCTCAAAATATACTATATATATCTTATATCTATCTTCTATCTTCTATATAAATAAAAATGTAAATGTTCGTTTGTTCAAAATAGGTAATCTCCGAAAGTACTTGATCGAATCTTTTGAAATTTGGACACAACGTTGCATTTGAATACAGGAAGGTTGTTACATAGTTTTTTTTTTTTTTTTATTTTTTTTTTCGGTATACATATGTATATGTTTTATAACGTAGGCTGTCAACAATTACAAGTGTCTCACCTGCTTTATTCTCAAATCACTCAACTTTATGGTCGATTTTAACTTCATGCTCAATTTAATCGATTAGTTTCGTATAGTGATAGGCCAAAAGATTATTTTATCTAATTTGTAAACCAATAAGGTTGCAACGTGTTCTCCTTTCGGTAGGACTGCCCTCGGTAGGAGTAAAAATGTCCTCAGTTCTCATTTACTATAAAAACATTCTCCTTGAAGCAATCTGTAATACAATATTTTACACTGAACAAAATAGATCTTTTTGCTACATATTTCTGCCAATAAACGAATCAGGAAAATAAAAAATCGTGATTTCGCACGTGAATCGCACCTTTACTTATATCAAAGTTACTGATTATTAAAATTTGTGTCGCAAGGTTGGTAACAATATCATTTAATTTACATTGCTCTATAATATATGTGAATATCTTTACTTTTACTATATCGCACGATCAGGTGGTAAACCATTGTTTAAGCAATTTTGGGTCCAATCTACCGTTAAACATCTGTTTATTTAAATAACTTCTGTTACTAATTATCTGTTCTTAGTATTATAAATGAAATAGCTGATCTGCATGTTATTTGTGATTGTTATAAATTAAAGCATTTGGCTACAGAAAATTTACCATTTTGAAGGAAATTTAAATATATAAAACAGTACTGTGCATGAATAACTAACTAACAACTTGCGTTTATTGATTTTTATGAAAGTGAAAATGAATCAGATGGTAAGTTTAGCTGTATTTCTGAGTACTTAAAAACATTAAATTTAAGTGATTCGAGTGTAGCAATACCATTAAATGCTGATAACATCAATACGAATTTGCATGTTATCATCCATCATAAATAAATAAAAGGATTACAGAGGAAATTGTCGTATATGCAATCAAATATTCCAAAGCTAACGTTTGAACAAAAAACAATTTACGATCAACTAATGCAAAAAGTTGATAACGGGGTTGGAGGAATCTTTTTCTTGGATGCGCCAGGAGGAACTGGCCAAAAACGGTTTCTAAAACGATTCTTAAACGATTCTAGCAGTAATTCGATCGTAAAATAGCATAGCTTTAGCTCTTGCGTCGTCCAGCATAGCTGCGACATTGCTACCAGATGGAAGAACTGCTCAATTCGCTTTGAAATTGCCATTAAACATGCAATTCATTGAAACGCCCACATGCATCATTTCCAAAGGATCGGGAATGGGAAAAGTATTGCAGAAATGTAAACTAATCATTTGGGATGAATGCACAATGGCGCACAAAAAATCACTTGAAGCGCTTGATCGATCATTGCAAGATTTTCGTGGAAATACCAGACCATTTGGAGATGCATTAATATTGCTTGCAGGAGATTTCAGACAAACATTAGCTGTAGTTCCCCGATCAACACCAGCAGATGAAATAAATGCTTGCTTGAAATATTCTACTTTGTGGCGATACGTGAAAAGGTTAAAATTATCTACAAACATGCGTGTTCTCCTCCAAAAAGATAAATCAGCTGAGATATTCTCATATCAATTGCTGAGAATTGGTGACGGGAAGGTGCCGGTTGATTTAACAACAGGACGAATTTTATTGCCTCATAACTTCTGCAATTTAGTGTCGTCAAAAGAGGAATTATTTGAAAACGTATTTCCTGATATTCAAATTAATCATAAGAATCACGATTGGCTGAGTGAACGAATCATTCTTGCGGCCAAAAACAAAGACGTCAATGAACTTTACAATTTAATTTTGTCTAATATTCAAAGCGAGGAAGTCACATACAAGTCTGTAGAAACTGTCATGGAAGCAAATGAAGCAGTTAGCTATCCAACAGAATTTTTGAATTCACTTGATCTACCAGGGATGCCACCACATGTACTACAATTAAAAATCAGCGTGCCAATCATCATGTTGCGTAATATCAATCAGCCAAAACTTTGCAATGGCACGCGGCTCACAGAAAAAAATTATTGAGCATCGTAGTAGGAGCAACAATCTTGAATGGACCTTTCAAAAGCGAAGATGTCCTCATTCCTCGCATACCCATGATACCAACGGATATGCCATTTCAATTTTAAAGATTGCAATTTCCAATTCGATTGGCATTTGCAATCACCATCAACAAAGCTCAGGGCCAAACATTGGAAGTATGTGGTTAAGATCTAGATAACGATTGTTTCTCACATGGACAATTATATGTTGCGTGTTCTAGAGTTGGCAAACCAGGCAATCTCTATATCCACACAGTCAATGGATCAACAAAAAACATTGTATACCCTCAAGTATTATGAAATAAAACATATTAGAAAGGTGAGTGTTTTGTTTTCTTTATTTCTTATATTCAACCAAACTAAGCCACTGCAACGCGTGGCCGGGTCCAGCTAGTATATATATATATATATATATATATATATATATATATATATATATATATATATATATATATATATATATATATATATATATATATATATATATATATATATATATATATATATATATATATATATATATATATATATATATATATATATATATATATATATTTTAATAATAAAAAATTGTTTGTTTGGTATATAGCCTATTTAATTGATAAATATTTTAACAAACTAAAATATTTTACATAAAAACTTTAACGCGTTTCGACGCTTTTCGCATCATTTTCAAAAAGTTTATTAAGAAACACAAAAAAAATTTTAATAGAAATTTAAAACAAAGAAAAAATTGAAAAATAAAAATTTACTGAAAAATAAAATGTTCCTTTGATTTTCACTGTCAAATAATTTAATTTAAAATTGAGTTGTAATAATTATGAATGTAGTTAGAATCCGTTTGTTTGTTTAAAGAGTTAGAACTTTTTTTAATGTGGAGCATTTCCAACATTTGTAACTTATTAAAATTATTCTCCCTCTCTAAAATTTTCACATTGTCCATAGTTATTAGATGTTTAGCTGATCTTAAATGCATTGACAAAGCGCTAACATCACTATCATTATTTAAAGAGGCATCTTTATTATGTTGATAAATCCGTTTTTTTAAAAGTTGAGTAGTACGGCCAGTATAAGTTGCAGGACAATCACAAAAAGTTTGGTAAACAACATTACTTGAGAACTGCTTTTGAATTTTATCCTGTAGACTGGAAAAAAGTTGACTTTGAAAATTTGAACACGGTAAACCAACAGTATTAATATCGTATTGTTTTAACAAGCAGCTAATTTTTTCAAATAAATTTTTGACATATGGAATCGAAACAAATTTCTTTTTTCTTTCTTCAAACTTATTTTCAAAAACTGGAGCAAAAGTATTATCATGTGTTGTAGCTTCTTGAACAGCATTTTTAAAAATAGCATCTTTTATACCACGTTTTATCAAAAACAAAGGGTAGCCATTTAAAAGAAGAATATCAGTTAACATTTTAAAATTTTTATGGTGAAATTTCAAAAATAAAACATTAACATAATTAACATAATAAATTATCCATTATTATGGATAATTTATTATTATCCATAATAATGATGGCTCTTTAAGTACTGATTGGTATCATAAACAAACTTGGTCTGGTAGATATCTAAATTTTGCATCGTGGCTTCCTTTGAACTATAAGAAAAATACTGTGTTTCTTTTGGCTGAAAAAGTTATACGTCTTTCAGATTTGAAATTTCACCATAAAAATTTTAAAATGTTAACTGATATTCTTCTTTTAAATGGCTACCCTTTGTTTTTGATAAAACGTGGTATAAACGTGGTATAAATTTTCCATAATTTATTTCTACAGAACAGCTAAAAGTATTAATGCACCTTGCTACAATTTAAAACATTACTGAAATTTTAAAATTCTCTAGAGTATTATCCATTTTAGAAATATATAGTTAAAATCGTTTCATGTATGTTTTAGTTATCGCTTCTCAGCTAAAAGTCTATAATAATAGTGATTAAGGTGGTATGTATGTTTTAATTTTTTCCGTTGTAATTTTTTTATTTTAAATTTGATTAATTTAGGAAGGTGCGTAATAATCAAAGTATCTCAAAATTATGATGTAATTTGCATTAAAATGTCATACTAAAAAAAATGTTGCGCGTAATTTATTTAATGCAAATAACAGACATTTTTAAACAAAAAGCTTTTTTATTTTACTCCAAGTACTCTGTTAAATATTGATGCAAAGAGCATTAGTTTAACTTTATATAGCAAGCTTTGTATTGTTTTGTAATGGAAACTTCCGTAGGACCTATATGTGTAGCAATTTGCATTACATATTCAATTTTTTTTTAACTGTGTATATATATATATATATATATATATATATATATATATATATATATATATATATATATATATATATATATATATATATATATATATATATATATATATATATATATATATATATATATATATATATATATATGTATATATACATTTTTTTTTCATTTTGATTTCCGTCTCCGCTTATCATATATAGTCGTTTGGCACCACAATTTTTCCGAAATTCAGAGATGAAGCACGCTGCAATAGGTAGATTTTTATATGAAATCTACCTACAAACCGTTAAAAATATCCAAAAAATACAAACATAACTTCATTTCAGAGCAAGGTATTTTTCTTTTGTAAATATTGTTACCGGTAAAAAATTTAAGATTAAACATAAAATCCACACAAAAATTTATATTTTCAAAAAACTAGCCAACAAACATAAAACCTTCATAACGGTTATAAACAAATATTGAAATCAATCAAATCAAACAGACTGACTAATCTGTTGAAGAGACGAGCAAATTAAACACCTAAAACTATACATTATTTTACACAGTACACATTTTGTTTTGCTGTATGTTCCGTATAGGAACGAAGGCTATACGAAGGCTAAACAAGCGTCTCTCACCTGTATTAATCTCAATTCATTCAATTTTAGAGTCGCGCCCTTGAAGACTTAATATAATCAATTGGTTTTATATGAGTGACCAGTCCTTATAATTTTCCAATTTATCAACCATATTGGTTGAGTATCAGATCAGTTAGTTGGAAAATCCGGTGTGTTGACGTTTGTTACTGTTTTGTTTATAAAGACTTTGACTTAGATATGAGTCGAAACCGGGTCTTCCGCGCCAGAGTACAAAGTGCTAACCGATAGGCCACTCCATACCTCTCAAAGTACACTTAATGGTGTATATTTACGTATTTAAAGGTTCACGTAATACTTTTTTAAGGACTATATTACATTATATTCAAAATGTAGCGATAAATAAAATAAAATTTTATCAAAAATTTTCAACATTTGTCAACAACATCAATTCGTTTTATATAATAAATTTTAAATCTATTTATACAAATTATACTACCGATTAAAGTGCAATAATTTATTTTTTTTTTATTATTTCGAATTTGTAAATACAGAAAATAAGCGATGACATTATAGTGGGACTATATTATCCAAATTTATTCAAAAAAAATTTTTATAGTTTTTTGCACACAAAAACTCTTCTTGCATAATGCATTGAAATATTCAACCAGAAAATTGTTTGTTTATGAGAATTTTCCATTCCTATGTATAAAAGTATACTTGACAAAAACAATTTCATTTTCTATATTTATTTCTTCTGTGGAAAATGTTGTAATATAAATTATATTCTACAACCCTCTCGAAATATTTTTTATTATACAAACTTATAATGAAAAGTGATGCTGAATCTTGAAAATAAAAATGAAAAAGGAAAAACTTCATATTTCCTTCTTTTGTGTTCTATTCATTTATGTTCATCCAACCTTACATGCAATCTTGCATGTCGTTTTCTTATAATTTTTTTCTATTTCAACTATAGATTTATATGATAATATCTTGAATGTGATAACCGATAAATAATTTTCTTTCTTCTTATATTTTGTGGTAGATAAATTATGTTTCAATTTTTATCATTTAATAGAATATTTAAGTAAAAATATACTTTTTCATGTTTATCGATATTTGTTATTATGGTAAGATCATTTGTAGTTTATCTCTTATTTTAAAACGTTCAATCATAAACTTATAAGTCGAGTTATAGGTGATATATACATATTTCAATACTAATTTTATTTTAAATGTTAATTGGATCAATTTCATTTAATAATAAAATATAAAATTTGTGTAATATAATAACAAAACCTTAAAATTTTATTCAAAATAATTTTTATGATCAACTTACTTACTCCTGTCTTTTTCTTCCAGAACAAATAATTTTTATTATTTTAGAATCAATTATTAAGTCATTTATTCACCGTCAGTTCTATTTAAATTAAAAGTTATCAATGCTAGAAATTTGTTCTTGTATGAATTAACATTGCGTTCCATGAATAAAATATCCACTTAATGTTTTTTAAATTTTTAACTCTTATAGATGTTTTTCCTCTTTACTGGAAATCGAAGTCAAATCGGAAAGACAAGCAGATCCGGCAACCCAATTTTATGTTTATTCTAAACTTTATTTCAAAAACTTTCAGTTGTTTCAATTTTTTTTTGTTTTGTTTCCATTGTATTACTCGTACTTGCTATTTCTTTAAAGTAGTAAAATTAATAGAATTTAATTTTCATCTATTGAATTGTTTTTCCTGTTTTGTTTTCATTTTGATGACGATAACAATTTAATTTGATTGTAAAGAGGAAAAAAAATTTCCATCTTAAATTTCAATTTTATTTCTATTTTTTTTTATATTTCTCATTGAAAGTAACACAAGGAATTCGAACTTTTATTTTTTTTTTGTAAACTTTATGGTCTAGAAGATTTTTATTTTTCAATTTTATCTGCAAGTAATTTAATTTATATTTGTATCAAATTTGTATCAATACAAAATTTATGTATATTTTATGTGAGATTTAACTAAACGCTACGAGTTAGAGATAAAACAAAAACATTGATCGGAGAGTCTTAAAACTCGATGTACCATGTAAAATCAAAGAAAATAGAATTTCTTAACGCTTTTCGATGGATCTGTTTCTTTATTGACAAAATGATTATCTATTTTTGACATTTGAAATATTTGATTTAGTTTCAATTTAAAAGCTAGCTAACCTAACGACAAAAGTGTGCGAGATGGAGAAGTGGATAAGTCAACAACATCACTTACAAGGAAGTTAAGCAACACTGGGAAGGGTCCGAACTTAAACGGGTGACCGCTTGGGAACTTCATCAGAAAAAATATGGAAATATGATTGTAGCACATTGTGAAGCAGGAATATCTCGCCCACGGTATACCAGTATACCTTATCCAGCAGCCCTGGAAACTGGCTAGGATTCAATGGCCCACCCCTTAATCCGAAAGGTGAATCCGAAATTCAAATGATTAAAGAAACGTACACTAGAAGAAACAAAACAAAACAAACCGGAATAATCAAATATCGACCTTTGGCTACCGTACCCGGACACGAGTAGGAAACTGGAATGTCAGAACTCAGATAGAAACATCGCGGTTAGCACAACTTGAGAAACTAATGAAAGAATATAACATCGAGATACTAAGACTCAGTGAAGAAAGATGGAAAAACAGCGACGAGCTAACAACAAGTAAAGGAAATTACATGATGTTCTCTGGTAAATCCAACACACAGTAGCAATATTAATAACACCTAACGCAAAGAAAGCACTTCTCGAATGAAAACCAATCAGTAGCAGAATAATAACAGCAAGATTCCAATCGAAAATTAGAAATGCAACGATCATACAGTGCTATGCACCTACCGAAGAAGCTGATGATGCGACAAAAGATAAATTCCTACGAACAGCTCCAAACAACACTGGCTAGTGCACTGTGCACACCGAAATGACATCAAAATAATACAAGGTGATTTCGATGCCAAAATTGGAACCGACAACACCGGAATGGAATCAGTCATGGGCAAACATGCACTAGAATCAACACGTAACACAATAATGGAGACAGGCTCATCGATTGTTGTGTCACAAATCAACTATTCATTGGAGGCAGTCAGTTCCCACACAAGAACATACACAAATACACTTGGACATCACCAAATGGAAGAACCAAGAATCAAATTGATCACGTACTGGTGAATAAGAAGTTTCTATCCTCACTACAAGACATCAGAGCAAAGCCAGGAGAAGACATATACAGCGACCATCAACTGGTAATTGCAACATTCAAAATTAAACCAACCGATGTAAAACACAACAAGTCATGTCAGAGAAAATTTAACATCAATAGATTGAGCGACCAAAATACAAATAACATCTTCAAAGAATCGCTCCAGCTCAATCTACCAAACAACGAAACCACCAGCATTGATGAAAAATGGAAACAAGTTAAAGAAGCATACGTCAAAACTGCTACAGATGTGCTTGGATACCAAGACAAATCACGGAAACCATGGATTAGCGATGATACATGGAAGAAAATTGAAGAGCGTCGACAGCTCAAGTTGCAGTTGTGTCACCAGAACACAACCGAGATCCGCAACAAATATGAAAGTACAGCAAAACAAGTTAAAAAGATGGCAAGGAATGATCGCAGAAGATATACAGAAAACATTCTCAAGACTGCAGAAACAGCAGCAGCTAATAGAAATATGCGCACACTACACAAATGCGTGAGAAAGGTCACCAACAAATATACAAACACTCCACCAATAAAGGATAAATCTGGTCAAACCCTCACAACACATGAACAACAGCTAAATAGATGGAAAGAATACTTTGAAGACAACTGCCACATTAATATCAGAAAACAAAAACTGTCAACTGTCTCAACATTAATATCAGAAAAACAAAAGCTATGAGATTGAACACCAAAAAAAACGATAACACCAATTACCATCAACAATACACAAGTGGACGAAGTTGACAAATTTGTGTACCTTGGTTGTACTGTAGCAAAAACAGGCGGGACTAAAGAAGATATCAGTCAGCGTATTAACAAAGCCAGAAATACGTTCAATATGCTTCACAAGATCTGGAATGCATCCGTCCTGTCAAGAAAGACAAAGCTACGAATGTTCAATGTATGTGTCAAGTCAGTACTGCTGTATGGGTGTGAAACGTGGAAACATACAATAAAGATCACAAACCAACTACAGGTGTTTGTGAACAAATGCCTGAGAAGACTGATCAAATGCTTCTCGCCGAACAGCATCAGTAACCAGGAACTTCTACGGCAGACAGAGCAGTTAGACATTGAGACCGAGATAAAACAAAGAAAATGGAGATGGATAGGACATACACTGAGAAAATCAGCCGAAGATACAACAAGGATGTCCCTGGAGTGGAATCCACAAGGTAAAAGGAAAGTTGGAAGACCGCCCATGACATGGAAGAAAACGGTGCTAGCTGAAGCAAAACAAATTGGCAAGTCATGGGATGAACCGAAAGCGATTGCCCCCAACAGAGTTAGATGGTCCAGTCTAGTAGACGCCTTATGCTCCTAAATGGAGATTAAGGAAAAAAAAAAAAAAAACCTAACGACAAAACTTCAATTTTAATGAAATGAAAAAGAAGTCGTGCAAATTAAGCAAGATTTAGTCAAAAACCAAAATATAACATTCGGTAAATGATTTTTTGGAACACATGCACAAAAATTATCCAATTTTGTTCTCAAATAAAATAAACGAAAAATATGTTTGTCGCATATATGCCAACAAAATATTTTTATTTCCTCGAAAAAGTATTTTGTGCACGCGAAAACAATATGTCACACATCAAAACAAGCACACAATAGCTATTTATGTATTAAGGGCGTAAAGTATGTCTTTTCCGCTTGAGAGTGATATTGTTGATCGAGGCGTTAGCCGAGAGAAACAATCACTCGAAAGCAAAAGAGATACTTTATGAACGAATTGCATACAAGATTTTTTGTACGATAGATTCTGCATTATTTGCATAAATAAAAATACATATATTTACACAAAATAGCAAAACATTTTTAGAAAACTATTTTATCCAAGTAGTTTTTCAAAATAATAGTAGAGCTATTATTTTGAAAACGTACATTGAAAAAAAATCGACTATATTTAAAAAATCTAAAATTTTGATATATTGTTGGTATTGAGTAAAAAAAAATGTAATATCTGGTTTTATTTTTTTGAGTACTCTGAATCGGAGTTATGCGCGGTTGAATTTTTGAGGCTTTTTCACGTAGTTTTGGTAATGGTGTCAATGTTTTGTTAATAGATCCCAAAAATCTCATGCGATTTACTTAAATTTTTGAAAATGAAGAGAAAAACGGTTGAATAATCGAAATGTGTAAGTTGGATATTAATAATTTTTCTCTTTTCCGCTAGGTGGCGAGTTAAACCTTGGTTACTTCAAAGCTCATATCTCAAAAATCGTCATTTTTTTTTTTCTTTATTTGCACAAATTTTAAAGTAAACACATGCAGCTATGAAATTAAAAAATAAAAAGTGAGAGAATCCAAATGGATTTTTTTATACGATTTTTTAAAGCTTAGTTTACGAAAAATTCACATGTGTTTTTATTTCAAATTAATTATGCTTTACTATATGTGAATCGTATATATTGAACATTTTATATTTTAACATCTGTTCTAAATTTAAAACATATTCTGTGCATTACTCACTGAGAAACAGGTTTTTATTGAGAATAAAGATTGGACATTCCAACGATCGAAGATTGTGATTTACTTTCAACATCTTAACACTAACATAAGCATGAGACTACTATCAATAATTTTTTTCTACAAAAATCATAATTTTAATAATTAACACTAATAATATATAACAAACAAATACATAAAAATATTAATTTATAAATTTTTGAAATATTTCTGATTATCGGAAAACACTTGTTTTACTGACTGTAGTGTCATCCGGTAAAAACCCAAGCAAAGTTTGCCAGACTTTAAAATACGGCCAAGCACTGGTAAGTGGCTATTGTTATTCAGTATACAGTTACCGTTGAATGGCCAAACATTGGCCTTAACAGTTTTTGGCTATTTTTATTGGGCCATTACTGGAACCATAAATCGACCGATCTACGGTTTATAGAAAAAAGCAAGTACACTTTACTTTATATTGGCCTTTATATTGGTTTATCAATGGCCCATTAATGTTTAGCATTAAGTGGATATTGTAATTGGACCAGTACTGCAACCATGAATTTACCGATCAATGTCATTCGGTTAAATACACTAGAGTAATATCCATTTTAGAAATAAATAGTTTGAAAAATTTTACCTACAGTTTAGTTATCGTTTCTCAGCTGAAAGACTATGATATTATTAATAATGTTGGTATGAGTTGTAAATTTTTTTTCATTAGACATTTCAATTTTATTTTAACTATTTTGTATTTAATTTATTTAAATTTACATATAATAATATTTTATATGTTTTTTGATGGTGCAGTTGTGATTGCCAGTACTCGGTTATTGCTGCAATACTGGTCATTATTATTAGTCCGTTCTAAGTATTAAAATACTGTTTAACGGATAGCACAGAAACTCAATATAAAAAATATGGAGGGGCTGAAATCTCACAGCTCTGAGATATCAAAACTTCGGTCTGGGTTAAGGATATAGTTTTCGGCAAAAAACTTTTATGAGGACATGGTTTTTAGTTTTGGGCAGCGATGTATATCAAACATAACGCTTTGTTAAAGTACAAGTATTTTTTATCTCTGTTTAGGAATTTATTACAAAACTAACACGAAACATCAATACGTTGCCGGAAAATTATAACAGATCATAAATTAACATAATTTAGTGAAAAGATGATACACTCAGCAAACTACTCTAAAACCTCTCCATTTAGCGTTTCGAGAAAATATCTTACACTTGGACCTTTGTTAACTAATATATTAAAAATGATTCTACAAAAAAAGAAAATGCACGGGAAACGTTTTCGTCCACTCACGAACGTGGATTTGGGAATCTCTTATTCTAGCCACTTTAGCCTAACATTTAAAAAGAAAGATAAAAATTGTAATAATATAAAGAAATAAAAATAGACCTAACTTAATTGTTCTTGTTATCTTCCAGTCATCCCTTGACTACAGTGTTCATCTTTGGATGTATAAACGTTGTTTTCCAGTCGCCGCCAATTCAATCACTCTTTTCCAGATATTTAAAGTTAATTTCCGCTTCTTTAATCAATACAAATTCAATATCCTTGTTCAATAAAGCAATAATGCACTCCGCCACCTTCCATCAATAATCACTTCACCAGTAATACAATATTATGATCAGCCGCCAAAATTCATCAGAAAAATATCCATGGGTTGAGAATAAATTTGCATAAAACAACTCTTTAACATTATTCCAGCTCCTCTTTCTTTAAATTTATTAATCTGAGATCCAATATTAGTTTGTCTAGAATTCTAAATTATGACAATTCCATATAAATTTTCTAGACGCCATCACAGAAATCATTTAACAGAATCGTTTTTTTTTTATATATGTATAACAAAATATTGAGAAACATTAATTTATTAATATGATAAACATAACGCCTTTTTTTTTTATTTGAACATAGTTCTTTGATTATTATTCAATAAATTGCTATATTTTTTTTCACACAATAATAATCAAACAATAAAATGCATAGGCAAAAACAGAATGAATTTTTATTTAAATCAAACTTTTAACATTCAAAAACTCATTCCATCAAAAAGTGTGTTTTAGTTTTTTACCTCTTCCGATGTCAAAACAAATCGGGTAATATTCAAAATTCAGCAAAGATTAATAACGACAACGACATCTGTTCGCTAGAATTGGAAATAAAATTGAGTACGTTCGTTTGCTTTTTATAGTATATTCAAAATTTAACTAGCAGTTAAGTTTTAGAAAAATTTAAAATTATTATTAATGTAAAAATGAACGGAAACTAATGAAATACATTTCTATTGAATTGAAAACAAAGAGGAATTTGGTTTTATTATTGTTTTGCGATTATTGCGATCGTTACACCATGAATTCAAGGTAAAAATCAAGATTTCTACTCTTGAAATCACAAAAACGTCGCCATCCCCTCCATGACAGAAAACCACCGAACTACTTCCACTTATTAAACTGTATCTGGGATCGAGATACCCACAGTCACTGGCGTCAAGACCGATGACCGGTTCCAACACTCATGAAGTCCTTAAGAACTTCACTGAGTATTGAGACCGACCATCCATCCGAACGTCAGCACCATGGACACCCCGATACAACCAGTAAGTATGACCTGAAGATGTGAACCCCAGAGACGACAATCAGCCAGAGGAACAACCCTACCTAACGAAAAGACATCATTCCCTGATGTCTTTCGCGTGATGTACTCCAAGATTCTTACCGCTCATATCTATGCACTCATAAAGTACATTTCCAATCTTAGTCTTAATCATTGCAGGTAAGAACTTTGGAGCCAATTTTGCCGAGAATTTTTTGGTAGCGTCACTCAAATGATGTTGCCGTACAAACACACGTTGTTGTGGTTGAAAAGTCCGTAGTTTAGATCGCAGGTTGTACTGATGTTGCGATTTTTTGAAGGCTGCTTTTAAATTTTGTTGAACCCGGTTCCTAAGCAGAGTCAAATGATCAGTGCGTTCTAATTCCTCACCAGCATCTTCACCAAGCTGGTGTAGTGATCTCAGCAAATGGTAAGTATTTCCATCCGAGATTGGATGTTGACCAAACAATAAATAGTACGGTGAGTACTTGGTAGCAGAATGTACTGCAGCCCGCAGTGCATATGCGATTTCACCAATTTGTGAATCCCACTTGGTGTGTTGAGCTTTAATGAACGCTCGAATTGCTGCTAAAACTGACCTATTGACCCGCTCTGACGCGTTGCTTTGAGGACTATAGACACCGGTCCTAATGTGTTTAATGCCGAAATCTGACAAAAGACTTTGAAAGTTCCTACTAGTGAACTGTTTGCCATTGTCACTGTGCAGAAACTCTGGTACCCCATATGTAAGAAACACTTCGTTCTTTAGAAAAGCATTCACCTTCGGTGAAGTTGCGTTTCTAAGTGGTTTCAGTAGTACAAACTTCGTAGCATGATCCAGAACTATCAATAACACCGTATTCCCAAGTGTAGAACGAGGGTACGGTCCCAAAAAATCTATGTAGACTCTCTGCCATGGACGTGCTGTTTCGAATTGATATTGCATCGGAGGACGCAATATCTGATTCGTGGCTTTTGTTTGTTTACATGTGTTGCAGGACACAACATAGTTGTGTACCTGTGACGCCATGCCCGGCCAATAATAAAGACGTCGAAGTAATTCTAAAGTCTTTTTAACACCTCCATGAGCAGCAGTACTATCATCATGATGTTTCTGAATCATGTTGGAAGTCATCGGTTTTGGTACCCAGAGTTTCCACACAGGAACATCGTTGGGTATTGCATCAGGTCTTGGCTCAATACGTATGTATAGCTTATCATCCACGACTTTAACAGATGGAAAGTCCTTGGGAGATGATTGAACTTTAGCTATCATATCCGTATATTCCTTGTGCCGATAACCTTCATTGTCGATTTTAATTTCACTGATGTGATGTACTAATGCTTCCGTCAATTCCTCGTGTGTATCGTCATAAAGACGAGATAGAGCATCAGGGACTATATTTTGGGTACCTTTTTGGTGGACAATTTAAAATCCATATGTTGGAGTTTTAGGCTCCACCTAGCCAGACGACCACTCAAGTCTTTCTGTGACATAAGCCACTTCAGACTTGAGTGATCAGTCACAATTGTGAATCGGTGACCTTCAACATAGCCCCTGAATTTCTTCACACTAAGAATTGCCGCAAGACATTCAAGCTCAGAAACCGAATAGTTTCTTTGAGCTTTATTAAGTTTTTTCGACATGAAGGCTATCGGACACTCTTGTCCGTCTGTATCAACCTGATACAACACACTACCTATCCCTGTCAGACTCGCATCGCATCTAATAAAGAACTCTTTATTATAATCAGGGTTTACTAATACCGGTGCTGTAGTCAGCAATCGTTTTAAATTTTCGAAAGCAGCTTGCGCTTCCAATGTCCATTTCAATTTTCCCGAGCTCTTCTTCAATAAATCTGTAATTGGTGATACCACGCCTGCATAATTTGGTATGAAACGTTGGTACCAACCAGCCATTCCCAATAGTCTACGTATTTGTTTTACTGTAGATGGAGCTGGATACTCTGCTACAGCTCTTACCTTGTCAGGGTCTGTTCGAAGACCATCTTCACCAACCAAAAATCCCAAGTATTTCACCTCTCTCAGAACAAATTTACTTTTCTTGAGGTTTATTGTTAACCCAGCCGCTCTTAACAATGAAGAGACTTTGGACAGCAATTCCATATGTTCCTGGAACGTGGAAGAGACTACCAATAGATCATCTAAATAAACAAAGACATTTTCGTGATATTGATGTGGTATCACTTTGTGCATTAGCCGACACATTGTCTGGGGAGCATTGCACAATCCAAAGGGCATAACCCGGAATTGATACAATGGACGACCAGGCACTGTGAAGGCTGTCTTGTCTCTAGATGCTTCTGCCAGGGGAATCTGCCAGAAAGCATCTTTGAGATCAATACTTGAAATGTACTTTGTGCTATTTAGACGACCTAGTAAGCCATCAATCAAGGGAAGTGGGTAAGCGTCCTTTTTAGTTAGTGAATTGACACGACGGCTATCAATACATAATCTGTTTTTACCAGATACTTTTTGTACCAAAACCACTGGCGAGCACCAAGAACTGTTAGACTCTTCGATCACGCCCATTTGAAGCATTCGGTCAAGTTCGGCATAGACCTTTAGTTGAACAGCCGGCGATGTGGGATAGTGTCTCTGTTTAACAGGTGCACTATCACCAACATCGATGACATGTTCAACCAAAGAAGTCTTTCCGAGCCCAGACACTTCAAATGACGGGAAAGAATCCTTGATCATATCCAGTTCATGTTGCTGATCAGTGGTGAGGTTATGTGTATTAAAATTTTGTAGCTCTGTGCGAGTCAGTTCACTAACAAAGGAAGGAACAATACCGAATTTCTCCCAGAAATCTATGCCCAGGTAGAGCTCTTCTCGTAATCCAGGGACTATATGAAACCGCATTGGTTTAGTGGAGCCATTCACAGTTATTGGAATTTCTATGTAACCCAAAATTTTATTTGCAGTACCATCCGCCGTACGAATACACGAAGTGTATTTACGGTAGGTTGTACCTGCTGCTTCCAATAATTCCAAGGAATTTCTTCCAAGTATTGTGATTGACGCTCCACTATCCAATAGTCCTGAAATATGTTTGTCCAAAATCTTAATTGTCAATCGCGGCCGAGGATCCTTTGTTTCTGAAAGGATAGATGAAACACAAGCTTTGCGAAATAATTTCCTCATCCTCCAATATCTGATGTTACGTTCCAGACGTCTAAAATACGTTCGATGTAATGATGGGAAATTAAATGTATTCGATGATTTTATTTGGGTTTCGTTGGTGGTTGCCGATCGTCCTGCGTCGCTACATCTCTCGTCGTCTTCTTCGTGCTGTTGTTCGGGCTGTTTTGAATCCATCGTTTCAAAATATCCATCTCGATCAAGTTCCACATCCACCTCATAATCATCCACCTGCTGTAGCTTGCTAATTCTTAAATTTGATGTTCTGGTCGGAACTGGTGTGGACCACAACCGTTCAAACTTCTGACATAAAGTCCGAAGTTCATCAATTGAATGTATTGTTGCAGCTAGAGTAGCGTTTTGGAGCTCCACACTCAGTCCCTCCCGAGCAATTTCTAGCATTTCATGGTCAGCAAATGGACGTGCTAAACGACGATTTAACGAACCAATCTCCACCAGATACTCGTACACGCTCTCCTTTGACTTTTGTTTGCGGTTCAGAAGAACTCGCAAGATCGCCTTATCATCAGTGAGCGTACCGAAGGTTTGTAGGAGTCCCTCCCTTAACACTGGATAGGTCACCACCTCATATTCATGAGTTAAATTCAGATAGTATCTGTCGGCAGCCCCCTTGAGATACCGTGGAACGATAGACCTAAGGTCGTCCCAATTCACACGGTCCCTCCTGGCAGCCGCCTCAACTCTGTGAACAAACTCATGAACATCAGGAGAGTGACCATCTCCTGTGAAGGTTGGAACCCAATTTGAGTCATAACGACTCAAATTGTTCCCATGAACCCCTCGGTACTCCACTGGTGCTAACGCTGGAGCCGCGTCACGCCATACCTGAGGAGGTTGGTTGTATGGTGGTGGTGCTGTAAGTGGAGCTTGTGGATATAATGGTGGTGGTTGTACCTGTGGTACTGATGGATAATTTAATGATAATTGCTGTTGTACTAATGCTGGACTATTGTGTATGTGTTCAGCTTGGAGTGATGGACCCAATTGTGGTATTGCAAAGTCCTCTGCCCAATTGTTCCCCCTGAAGTTCACACCCCGAACCAGACATTCGATCTGTAGTTCGGTGGGTTCCAAACCATAGAACGGATGGTCAACGTCTAGTTGGTTTGACATTTTGATGGTAAAACCCGAAAAATTATGAACTCGCTAACAACAACACTAAAACCAATTCCCAACAACAAATGTAGTTAGTACGATGGAAAAATGAAAACAATGAAAAACGCAAAACGAAAAAAAACAACGAACGCCCCAAAAAAAAAAAAATTTTGTAAAAACAAACTTGTACAAGAACAAAAAAACCGCTGTCGCCGCTAATCTTTACTGAATCTTTTACAAAAGTTCCTAAAATATTGTAGTATTGTATATGTAAAAATATAATTTATTTATTTAATTTCAGATATACTGAAATATATATATATACTTAAAATTAGTTATTGACGATAGCACCCCTAAGAATATTTATTTATTTTTAAAAGAAAATTGAAAAATAAAAATATTTAGAAGAATGTTTATTTATTGGATGCACCGTCCTAACTTTGAAATATTGATTTATTTTTTTTTTAAAAAAACAAAAAATATTTATTTATATCTTGATGTAATTTGCTTAGTTAAAAAAAATTATTTATTTAGTTACCTAAAATTAACTTAAATTTGAAAAAAAATTATTTATTTAATAAAAATTTTATTTAATTAATGAAAATTTAATTTATTTAATAAAAATTTTATTTATTTAATTTTTGAAAAATTTGTTTGATTTATTTTATTTTTATTTAATATCATAAGAGATTCCCAAAATCAAGATTCGTCTGGAGACAATTTAAAAAGTAAGTATGGTTACAATATCCATTTTGTTTAAATTTGAATTCCCGCGTTCGCGAGCCCACTAAAACCATGCATGTGAGAACTGACTAGAAAAGCCCCTAACGACCAGATTCTACAGAACAGATTCTCCCCAACCTAATAAAACAATCACAACTGTCACGATTAGACACTAGGTCCATTTCTACTGACCCAGTTGTGCTTGTTTAACCTACAAATAAATTACAACTAAACCTAATGCGAAAGTTGAAGAACGCTCCCGAGCACCAGACTTCAAATCCTAAACTCCATGAAAATTGTTCTATTGAAAACTAAATGAAAAAAATGGAAAAGTTTTTTGAATTTGTATGAGGTGAAGCCTCTGATCCTGAAAGCAAAAGTACAATTGGTTCTTCTCTTCATTACACCGAAGAAGCCTCTGAGCAAAGAATGGTACTACTGGTTTGCACCTAAGTACAAACACAGCACCACCACTCCTCGTCCCTGAGGACTTCCTCGCCGAATGAAGAGAAGAAACCAATGTTCTTCGATCGCATAACCCCGATGGCCATAGGCGATCTAAGAACGACATCAATGTTAAGGGGATAAGCCCCATGGATGGCTTGTTAGGCCTACCGCTGAGAAAGAGATTAATTATAACCTAGTACAATACCATCTATATATATAAAAACGCCAATAATTGGTTTTCCAAAAGAAATTCAAAAAAGTTAATCACCAATAAAAAATTGAAAATACAAAAAATATATCCTGCACACACCCATATCATGTTCAATGAGCGAATTCAACGAACCATTGTACTTGTATTTGTATACAATAACCTATTTACAACTATGTACAAGACTGTACATTGACAGTAC
The DNA here is from genome assembly GCA_963693315.1 of Diogma glabrata. Classification (NCBI taxonomy): domain Eukaryota; kingdom Metazoa; phylum Arthropoda; class Insecta; order Diptera; family Cylindrotomidae; genus Diogma; species Diogma glabrata. Next base: position 131,273,239 of record OY856186.1, read on the forward strand.
CAAAAAATATTTACAAAATATGTACAATGTCATTCCAAAATATGTACACGATTATATACAAAAAAGATATATGAACTATATACAAAAGAAAATTATTTACAAATATGTACAATATGTACAAAACAAATTCAAAATGACAGCACAAAAAAACAATCTCCAAAAAAAAATTGCTGTCCCAAAACGGTTTTTTTTCAAACAAGCAAAAAATAATTATCTTCAATTAATTGTACAATGAGGAACAGGGGCCTCCTGTGGACCAGACCACTCCTCTACCTGTCGCATGGTCGGTGAGGTGGGAACCACCTCAACCAGCTCCTCTATTTGAGTACTCTTGGTCGAGGAAGCTCCCAGCTCCACGACCAAGCGACTCTCCTTCGCCTTCTTCCTCCTCTTCTTTCTCTTCAGGTGTGAGCTCCTGTTTCTGGAGATCCTCCTTCTCTCTCTCCAGCCCACATTCACTTCCTCAGTCACTTCATCCATCTCATCCGCTTCCTCATTCACCCGATTCACTTCCTCATTCACTATTTCACGAATCAGATCACTCAATAACTTATCATACCGTTCTCCATAAATATCATCCATAATTTCCAAATATATTTCATTTTTCACCTCATTCAAAACCACATTTATTATTACATCCACCACATTCCTCGCCTCAACCATTCTCTCCTTTCTCTCCACATTCGCTCTCTCATCCACCTCATTCATCCACGGCTCACACCCCCCTGGTCGACACCTCCTTCTCAACCCCTGGAACCTCCTGATTGTATACATTATTAAATAAAAATTTTTAAAAAATTCCAAACACACAAAAAAACCAATATCTGGTTTATCAAAAAAAAATATAAATATATATATATCCCAAAGGAATATATAAAACACCAAACTGGTTTAATAATTTGTTGACCAAACCCAAAAATGTCAAAACAGGTTTTATTCGCGCCCGAATCACCTGAAAAAAGTATTTTTCGCGCCGAAAATAGCTCTAACCATACAAATTCAATAATTACACCAGGTCTTTGTTACGGCTGCCACTTCTTACACTTGGACCTTTGTTAACTAATATATTAAAAATGATTCTACAAAAAAAGAAAATGCACGGGAAACGTTTTCGTCCACTCACGAACGTGGATTTGGGAATCTCTTATTCTAGCCACTTTAGCCTAACATTTAAAAAGAAAGATAAAAATTGTAATAATATAAAGAAATAAAAATAGACCTAACTTAATTGTTCTTGTTATCTTCCAGTCATCCCTTGACTACAGTGTTCATCTTTGGATGTATAAACGTTGTTTTCCAGTCGCCGCCAATTCAATCACTCTTTTCCAGATATTTAAAGTTAATTTCCGCTTCTTTAATCAATACAAATTCAATATCCTTGTTCAATAAAGCAATAATGCACTCCGCCACCTTCCATCAATAATCACTTCACCAGTAATACAATATTATGATCAGCCGCCAAAATTCATCAGAAAAATATCCATGGGTTGAGAATAAATTTGCATAAAACAACTCTTTAACATTATTCCAGCTCCTCTTTCTTTAAATTTATTAATCTGAGATCCAATATTAGTTTGTCTAGAATTCTAAATTATGACAATTCCATATAAATTTTCTAGACGCCATCACAGAAATCATTTAACAGAATCGTTTTTTTTTTTATATATGTATAACAAAATATTGAGAAACATTAATTTATTAATATGATAAACATAACGCCTTTTTTTTTTATTTGAACATAGTTCTTTGATTATTATTCAATAAATTGCTATATTTTTTTTCACACAATAATAATCAAACAATAAAATGCATAGGCAAAAACTTCAACACGACATTTTACAATTAATTAAAAAGCCAGAAATATCTTTAATGCTGACCTTATGATAACCAAAAACAGAATGAATTTTTATTTAAATCAAACTTTTAACATTCAAAAACTCATTCCATCAAAAAGTGTGTTTTAGTTTTTTACCTCTTCCGATGTCAAAACAAATCGGGTAATATTCAAAATTCAGCAAAGATTAATAACGACAACGACATCTGTTCGCTAGAATTGAAAATAAAATTGAGTACGTTCGTTTGCTTTTTATAGTATATTCAAAATTTAACTAGCAGTTAAGTTTTAGAAAAATTTAAAATTATTATTAATGTAAAAATGAACGGAAACTAATGAAATACATTTCTATTGAATTGAAAACAAAGAGGAATTTGGTTTTATTATTGTTTTGCGATTATTGCGATCGTTACAAATATTACAAAATCACTAATTCATATTTCTTTCAAAATTCCAAAAATATTGTAAAAATTAAATAAAATCAAACTTTTTTCAAAATTCTAAAAATATTCCAAAAATTATTACAAAATCAGAGATTAAAATTGTTTTCAAAAATTCTAAAAATATTGCAAAAATTATAACAAAATCAAAAATTGACACTTTTTTCAAAATTCCAAATGTATTCAAAAAATTAGAATAAAATCAAATACATAGTAAAAACAACTTAAACACGTTGCATCATTTGAATTGCAAGAAAAAACGATTTATTTAGGTTTTCAAAGTTTACAATTTTGACAGCTCTTATTGGATTCCTATGTGTTGTTTTATTTGGATTCTTATGTTCATATTTCCGAGCTAGTATAATTTACAACTATTACAACGAAGATGGCGCACTTTAATTATTTAAAAAGCTTATAATTGTTTATAACTTTGTTAAATAAATGATTAAATGAACAATTAAATAAATATTTATAAATTTTACGCACTTGTTACAAAAAATAGTGTGTATTACTAGTGCGAATGCGTTTTCCAAACGCGAGTTATTTGCCGAGTTTATTAACTAACTCTTGTTTGGAAAACGCATTCGCACTAGTAATACAATCTACTATTTTGTAACACATCCGTAAAAAATATTCAATTTTGTACTAGAATAGAATAAAAGAAAAAACTACTTTTTCGCACATATGACCACAAAATATTTTGTAAGCCTGGACCGTAACGCCGCCTGCATGTGAGATTTGTAGTTAAATCTATCCATATATCTATCTATATATAATATTTTTATATGTGTGGTTTTAGTTGGATTCTTGTGTTTATATTTTCAAACTAGTATAATTTACAACTATTACAACAAATATGGCGCACTTTAGTTATTTAAAAAGCTTAAATTTGTTTATAACTTTGTTAAATAAATGATTAAATGATCAATTAAATAAATATCTATAAATTTTACGCACTTGTTACAAAAAATAGTGTGTATTACTATTGCAAATGCGTTTTCCAAACGCGAGTTATTTGCCGCACTCCCTGCGGTCCTACGGCAAACTTACTCTTGTTTGGAAAACGCATTCGCACTAGTAATACAATCTACTATTGTATGATCTGTCCCGATTAAACGAAATATTGCTCCGAAAAAGCGAAGTAAATTTGTGTTATTTGCTTGGTATTGTTTCCATTCTTTAGGATTTGTCCCAATTAAACGGCTGTCCCGATTAACCGGTGTCCCAATTAAGCGGAATCGACGTATGTCACATTGAAAATAAAAAAAACATTAAATTAATACAAAATGTTTACGAAAACATCGAAAACTATGGATACTTTGGATAAATAAAATTTAAAGTAAATTTTATCAAACGCAAAAACCGTCAGCAAACCATTTTAATCAGATTGAAAATGAATTGTATCATAGTTTTTAGTGATGCGCACAAAACGGTTCAATAACTGACGCACAAGGGTTTTTAGTACTGTTGGTTAACCATTATTTAACGTTTATACAATTGCTAACCCATTCCCATTTATCGTTGTGGGATGGTTATAAAACCAATTTACCGGTTTGTTATTTACCGTATAGTTGAAATCGGTCGATCAGTTAACGGTTGGAGGACGGTTAATTGTTTGCATATTGTTTGCATATTTAACTTATCTTATACTTTATATATGTGATACTTTTTTATTTACATATTTACTTATGTATCTATGTGCAATTTAATTGACTGAAATTAAATCTTAAACTATTTGTGTTGAACACAAAGTTTTTTTTGGTTAAATTTTGTCCTCTTTTTCGTTTTTGAAAATATAGTCACCTTAATTAAACCGATTATGGTACAATATAATCAATTGCTATTGTATATACAAATAAACCCTCAATAAAATCAAAATTTGAAATACGTAATTTACTATTAAAAAATTATAAACGCGAAGCAAGTTTTAGTAATATTTTTATGGTTAATTTTTGAAAACCAAAATAACTTTGCACAATAATAAATTTGCACAATATGGCAATTTCATATAAGGCTGAATTACTGAATTTAATCTCATTTAATAATTATATCGTTATATATTTATTCTAAAATTAATTACACAAATTTGTAACATTTGCCTTAGTAGTGCTGGGGATAATTTAGTGATTAACCAACTGAAAATTGCAACGACGGACTATTTTCAATTTTTACTCTAAAATAATAGTTTTCAAATTCAATAATAATTTTATTAATTTTCTTTAATTGTAATAAACGTAAACATTTATTTGTACCACTGCACAATTAAATATTTTTTTTATGATGTAAATAAACTCAATTTCAATTAAAAATACAAGTTTTGCATGAATGATTGGTTTTATTAGTGGAAATTGCTTGTTACATGATGAAAAATGAAACAGAAAATCTGGAAGATATGTATATAATTGATCAAATTGTTTGGATCGAGTCAATTAGTAAAATTTAAATCAATTACTATATAGAATTAAATCAATTGATTTTTTATATAAATTAAAATCAAAGAGATTACTGATTAATAAAATATATATTTATTTTCATTTATAAATTGTTTAAAAATATATCAATTCTATAATAGAATGTTGAGTTTGTATATTGTGTCATTTCAAAACCATAATTTGTTTTAGTGAAAATTTGAATTGAGATTTTAAGCCAAAAAATATGACAGATATATATATATATATATATATATATATATATATATATATATATATATATATATATATATATATATATATATATAATGATAAATATATATAAATATGACAGAACCAAAAAAAATCGAAAGTTTAAGTTTTTTAAGAAAAAATAATGTTATCTGGACGTTTTGTGTTTTTATTTGGACATGCAGTTATTTACAATTTGAAAACATTAAAATTTTGTAAATTTAATTAAATAATAATAAAATATATATTTATTTTCATTTATAAATTGTTTAAAAATATATCAATTTTATAATAGAATGTTGAGTTTGTATTTTGTGTCCTATATATATATATATATATATATATATATATATATATATATATATATATATATATATATATATATATATATATATATATATATATATATATATATATATATATATATATATATATATATATATATATATATATATATATATATATATATATATATATATATATATATATATATATATATATATATATATATATATATAAATATATATATATATATATATATATATATATATATATATATATTAAGCTTGCCAGATCGCCCGGCTAAAGCCGTACTCGCCCGGCTTTGTTTTTTAAAACTTGGCTGAAAAATCGCCCGGTTCGGACGCCCGGATTTCTAAACAAAAACCGGAAATCGCCCGGATTTATCCAACATTTGTTCATTGAAAAACAAATATATATATAATATTAATTCGTTTTATAGTCAAAATTTCAATAATCTGTATCTTTCTTATTCAAATATGTTTCACATGTTAAATCGTGTTATTTTCAATGTTTCATATGAAAATATATAACCAATTGACATCATTTCAACGTTTTAGAATTTATATATTGTGCTCCTGTTCGTTCAATCGTTTGCTGCAAATCGTGGAGTTTGGTTTAGTTATCCCAGCGGCCAATACGACAACTGAGCGCGTATTTTCTCACATCAATGACATTTGGACAAAAGAAAAAGGCAAATTGACACTGGAAAACGTTCGGGCACAATTGATGGTAAAATTCAACTGGAAGGAGACATGTCTAGAGTTTTATACAAAAATAAAATAAGATGCTGGTTTTCTCCAAAAAGTTGCTGAAAGTGAAAAATACAAAATGAGAGCTGATAGTTTGTTTGGTACTCAAGAGAGTGGACAGTCATCGACTTCGATGGAGATTGATTGAATACAATGTTGACAATTTAAGCATAGAACTCTTTCTGTACTAAACAGAATTAAAAATATTATTAACAAAATATATTTCAACATTTCAAAGCAATAAAGAGTTTTCAAAGGTTATTTATGAAAAAACATAGTCTTTTTGTTTTCTTCTTTTCTGTGCGATTTTTAAAAATTTTGTATTTCGCCCGGATTTCGCCCGGCTTTTCAAATGGAAATTTTGACACTTGTCGCCCGGATTTTGCCCGGATTTATAAAAAAACTGCCCGGATTTTCCGGCCCGGAATGCCTCCAAAAAAAATCTGGCAAGCTTAATATATATATATATATATATATATATATATATATATATATATATATATATATATATATATATATATATATATATATATTTATATATATATAGGACACAAAATACAAACTCAACATTCTATTATAAAATTGATATATTTTTAAACAATTTATAAATGAAAATAAATATATATTTTATTATTATTTAATTAAATTTACAAAATTTTAATGTTTTCAAATTGTAAATAACTGCATGTCCAAATAAAAACACAAAACGTCCAGATAACATTATTTTTTCTTAAAAAACTTAAACTTTCGATTTTTTTTGGTTCTGTCATATTTATATATATTTATCATATATATATATATATATATATATATATATATATATATATATATATATATATATATATATATATATATCTGTCATATTTTTTGGCTTAAAATCTCAATTCAAATTTTCACTAAAACAAATTATGGTTTTGAAATGACACAATATACAAACTCAACATTCTATTATAAAATTGATATATTTTTAAACAATTTATAAATGAAAATAAATATATATTTTATTAATCAGTAATCTCTTTGATTTTAATTTATATAAAAAATCAATTGATTTAATTCTATATAGTAATTGATTTAAATTTTACTAATTGACTCGATCCAAACAATTTGATCAATTATATACATATCTTCCAGATTTTCTGTTTCATTTTTCATCATGTAACAAGCAATTTCCACTAATAAAACCAATCATTCATGCAAAACTTGTATTTTTAATTGAAATTGAGTTTATTTACATCATAAAAAAAATGTTTAATTGTGCAGTGGTACAAATAAATGTTTACGTTTATTACAATTAAAGAAAATTAATAAAATTATTATTGAATTTGAAAACTATTATTTTAGAGTAAAAATTGAAAATAGTCCGTCGTTGCAATTTTCAGTTGGTTAATCACTAAATTATCCCCAGCACTACTAAGGCAAATGTTACAAATTTGTGTAATTAATTTTAGAATAAATATATAACGATATAATTATTAAATGAGATTAAATTCAGTAATTCAGCCTTATATGAAATTGCCATATTGTGCAAATTTATTATTGTGCAAAGTTATTTTGGTTTTCAAAAATTAACCATAAAAATATTACTAAAACTTGCTTCGCGTTTATAATTTTTTAATAGTAAATTACGTATTTCAAATTTTGATTTTATTGAGGGTTTATTTGTATATACAATAGCAATTGATTATATTGTACCATAATCGGTTTAATTAAGGTGACTATATTTTCAAAAACGAAAAAGAGGACAAAATTTAACCAAAAAAAACTTTGTGTTCAACACAAATAGTTTAAGATTTAATTTCAGTCAATTAAATTGCACATAGATACATAAGTAAATATGTAAATAAAAAAGTATCACATATATAAAGTATAAGATAAGTTAAATATGCAAACAATATGCAAACAATTAACCGTCCTCCAACCGTTAACTGATCGACCGATTTCAACTATACGGTAAATAACAAACCGGTAAATTGGTTTTATAACCATCCCACAACGATAAATGGGAATGGGTTAGCAATTGTATAAACGTTAAATAATGGTTAACCAACAGTACTAAAAACCCTTGTGCGTCAGTTATTGAACCGTTTTGTGCGCATCACTAAAAACTATGATACAATTCATTTTCAATCTGATTAAAATGGTTTGCTGACGGTTTTTGCGTTTGATAAAATTTACTTTAAATTTTATTTATCCAAAGTATCCATAGTTTTCGATGTTTTCGTAAACATTTTGTATTAATTTAATGTTTTTTTTATTTTCAATGTGACATACGTCGATTCCGCTTAATTGGGACACCGGTTAATCGGGACAGCCGTTTAATTGGGACAAATCCTAAAGAATGGAAACAATACCAAGCAAATAACACAAATTTACTTCGCTTTTTCGGAGCAATATTTCGTTTAATCGGGACAGATCATACAATAGTAGATTGTATTACTAGTGCGAATGCGTTTTCCAAACAAGAGTAAGTTTGCCGTAGGACCGCAGGGAGTGCGGCAAATAACTCGCGTTTGGAAAACGCATTTGCAATAGTAATACACACTATTTTTTGTAACAAGTGCGTAAAATTTATAGATATTTATTTAATTGATCATTTAATCATTTATTTAACAAAGTTATAAACAAATTTAAGCTTTTTAAATAACTAAAGTGCGCCATATTTGTTGTAATAGTTGTAAATTATACTAGTTTGAAAATATAAACACAAGAATCCAACTAAAACCACACATATAAAAATATTATATATAGATAGATATATGGATAGATTTAACTACAAATCTCACATGCAGGCGGCGTTACGGTCCAGGCTTACAAAATATTTTGTGGTCATATGTGCGAAAAAGTAGTTTTTTCTTTTATTCTATTCTAGTACAAAATTGAATATTTTTTACGGATGTGTTACAAAATAGTAGATTGTATTACTAGTGCGAATGCGTTTTCCAAACAAGAGTTAGTTAATAAACTCGGCAAATAACTCGCGTTTGGAAAACGCATTCGCAATAGTAATACACACTATTTTTTGTAACAAGTGCGTAAAATTTATAAATATTTATTTAATTGTTCATTTAATCATTTATTTAACAAAGTTATAAACAATTATGAGCTTTTTAAATAATTAAAGTGCGCCATCTTCGTTGTAATAGTTGTAAATTATACTAGCTCGGAAATATGAACATAAGAATCCAAATAAAACAACACATAGGAATCCAATAAGAGCTGTCAAAATTGTAAACTTTGAAAACCTAAATAAATCGTTTTTTCTTGCAATTCAAATGATGCAACGTGTTTAAGTTGTTTTTACTATGTATTTGATTTTATTCTAATTTTTTGAATACATTTGGAATTTTGAAAAAAGTGTCAATTTTTGATTTTGTTATAATTTTTGCAATATTTTTAGAATTTTTGAAAACAATTTTAATCTCTGATTTTGTAATAATTTTTGGAATATTTTTAGAATTTTGAAAAAAGTTTGATTTTATTTAATTTTTACAATATTTTTGGAATTTTGAAAGAAATATGAATTAGTGATTTTGTAATATTTGTAACGATCGCAATAATCGCAAAACAATAATAAAACCAAATTCCTCTTTGTTTTCAATTCAATAGAAATGTATTTCATTAGTTTCCGTTCATTTTTACATTAATAATAATTTTAAATTTTTCTAAAACTTAACTGCTAGTTAAATTTTGAATATACTATAAAAAGCAAACGAACGTACTCAATTTTATTTTCAATTCTAGCGAACAGATGTCGTTGTCGTTATTAATCTTTGCTGAATTTTGAATATTACCCGATTTGTTTTGACATCGGAAGAGGTAAAAAACTAAAACACACTTTTTGATGGAATGAGTTTTTGAATGTTAAAAGTTGCTTGCACCAATTGCTTTGGTGTAATTTAAAAATTTCGTTATGTTTAAAATTAAAATTATCTTGAAATAGTAGGCCTAAAAAGCCAGTCATGGGGCTTCACCCCTTAACATTGATTATGTTCTTAGGTCGCCTCTGTCCTTTACGGACATGCGATCGAAGTTCGTTGGTTCTTCTCTTTGTTCCGAGGAAGTTTTCTGATGACAGGGAATGACTACTTCTGTGTTTGTACTTAGGTAGAAACCAGTAGTACCATTCCTTGCTCAGGAGTTTTTTCAACGGAATGAAGAGAGGAACCAATTTATATTTTTTCAGGATCAGAGGCTTCACCTCATACAATTTCAATTTAGTCCTATTTGAATATATTTAGCTTTTACAATAGAACAATGTCTACGGTGTTTAAGACTTAGAGTCTGGCGCTCGGGAGCGTTCTCCAGAAATGGCATTAGTTTCAGTAATTTATTTTTAGTTTAGGTTTTAGGTAGAGCAACCATGTCTGCGTCAGTAGAATTTGGACATATTTGCCATATCGTGACAGTCATGGTTGTTTCTTTTTAACTGTGGGAGAAACTGTTCTATAGAATCTGGTTGTTTGGGGCTTATCTAGTCGGTTCTCACTTGCAATTTTTGGGGAGGACTCGCGAACGCGATATTCTGGCTTGGGTGACGATGGTCATCTGTACCATATTTGGTTGGCTTTTTTGTCAACAAACGAATCCTTGACTTGGAAATCTCTTATCAACTTTGAATAATAAGTAAATAAATAAATACATTAAATAAATAAATAGGTTTATTCTCAAAATAAATAAATAAATGCATTAAATAAAATAGAATAAGTAAACAAATATATTTTGTTTAAATAAATAATATCAACATATGTTTTTTTCAAATAAATAAAAATATTTTTTTTTTCATTTTTATTAATAAAAAAATTAAATATTTTTAAGTAAATAAATATTTTTTTATTTTAATAAATAAAATAAATATATGTTTTTTTTTTCAAGTAAATGAATAAATAAAAATAATTTTTTTACATTATTAATAAAAAAAATTAAATATTTTTAAGTAAATAAAATAAATAAAGAATAATTACTAAATAAATTTAAGAAGAATAAAAAAATTAAATATTAAAAAATTAATAAATAATTTTAATAATATTATACACATATATTATACACATATATAGTATATTTTTGATGTGCAGCAAAATTTTCTGTTTCTGTATCTTTTTGACGTAAATTCGGTTTGTTTTTCTCTCATATCGTCATTCAATAATAAATATTTTATATAATCAAAGCAATTATTGTAGCAAGTCGTGATAGGCGATTATCATAGTCCTTTCTTCTAGAATAAACAGCGGATAGTGATGTTAGTTCTATCATCACTATCCTCGTTTCTCCTGGTTTTGTAGCGACGGACTATTTTCAATTTTTACTCTAAAATAATAGTTTTCAAATTCAATAATAATTTTAATAATTTTCTTCAATTGAACAACATTTATTTGTACCACTGTACAATTAAACATTTTTTTATGATTTAAATAAACTCAATTTCAATTAAAAGTACAAGTTTTGTATAAATGTGGAATTCAATTAGTAAAATTTAAATCAATTAGTATATAGAATTAAATCAAATGATTTTTTATATAAATTAAAATCAAAGAGATTGGTGATTAATAAAATATTTATTTATTTTCATTTATAAATTGTTTAAAAATATATCAATTTTATACCAGAATGTTTAGTTTGTATTTTGTGTCATTTCAAAACCATAATTTGAATTATTGATTATTTGAATTGAGATTTTAAGCCAAAAAAAAGTATTTATATATATAAATATGACAGAACCAAAAAAAATCGAAAGCTTAAGTTTTTTAAGAAAAAATAATGTTATCTGGACGTTTTGTGTTTTTATTTGGACAGGCAGTTATTTACAATTTGAAAACATTAAAATTTTGCAAATTTAATTAAATAATTAAATAATAATAGTTATTTAATTATTAATTTAGTTAATAAATAGTAGTAAATAATAGTTATTTTACTTATTTAATTAAGTAATAATAGTTATGAAATGTTGTATATGTAAATGTGTGAACTCAAATCGTTACGAAAAGCATAATAGAAATAAGCCGAGATCTACACCCACATTAAGGCCAATATAGCTTACGTCCGTGCATCATATACTATTTTTTATTCGCCGCAAGCAAAAAATATATTAAAAAAATGTTTATTCTAAATTAAAATTATAAATTTGCATAAATTTTGAAATAAAAATATGTGGAACAAGTTACATTTGACAAAATATTTGTTATTTTTCCCAAATTATTGTATAACCATGACAACAAATGATTACAACTATTTTAATTGGATAATGAAATTTTAAATTTAAGGGTTGCTTTGATAAAAATTTCGATTTTTTATAGAATTTAAACAAATACAAATGTTTTTTGCTTTTTTGGACGTAGCTATGACAACAAAATATATGGTTAAAAAGTGACACTTTAAGGCCGCAAATCACAGTAATAAAGTAACACTTTAATACATAGGTGAATAAAAAATATTTAAATGCATGGTTAAAACTTAAAAGCACTAAATTTAAAACCTTGGAAACCGCAGAAACATTATGTAATTTGTTCGCAGCATTTTGAGGAAAATTGTTTAGATCGAAGTTCACCGTTAAGAATACGTCTTAAGAAAACTGCAATACCTACTATTTTTAATCAAATGTCTGGAGAATCGTTAATAAAGGGAGTTATCACAGAAGATAAACGAAGACGTAAAATAAAACATGAAGAAGACAACATTCAAGAAATAAATTAATGTAAGCTTTTTATTGAATTTTAATTTATATAATTCTTGTGATTTGTTTTTGTAAAATTAAATTATTTTATTTGTTAGCCAATTAATAAATTTCTCTATAATTTCAAAGTGATTCATGATAAGAGATTTGCAAGTGTAATTAGTTTGTCGTATAAATTCAGTGTTCCGGTGTAATATTACAGTATTCATATATTTTTTTGAGCTTTCCGGTGTAAAGTAATAATATAATTTCGTATAAAAGTCCAAATTATTATAAAATTATTCGTTTTTCCTTTTCGAGTAAGCGATATAAACATGTTATATTAATTCTGAACCCAGGTAGTAAACATAACCATTATAAAGAACAATTTTATTTTAAGAAATCGTTGGTTAACTTTTAATTTATCAAAACTATTAAAAGAACATCCGTAATTTAAAATTTTATAAGGCTTAAACGTTCTAATTACAATTTTTCTTTTATAAAAAGCTGTTCAACATTTTAGAACTTTTCCAATTACTGTACATGCTACACTCAAAACTTATAAAAATACATAAAAATTTATTTCGGATACAGACGTTTGTTTTAATATTAAAATAAACATATCATTATACCCACCGCGGTAATTATGCAAATCTCATAATTATAGTTTTCATCTCAATTCGTTAAGTGTGTTTAATTACTTTACACATAATAGTGATGAGAAAAAAAAAGATATAATCACTTTTTAATGTTTTCTCCAACAATCGTTAAATTTTTGAAATATTTCTTATAAAATTTTATTGATTTTTTTAGATGTTTATATTTTATAAGCTTTTAATAATTTTGTTTGTTCAAACTTAACAAGTATTATAATTAATTTCACTAATAAATTAAAATAAAATCGCCAATTTCTTGTTAACTAATAGTTTTTATTCACTTCATACGTATTTCGAAAGCTATGCTTTCATCGATAGTAGTATATATCAAAACTGATATATACCACTGTCGATGCAAGCATAGCTTTCAAAATACATATATAGTAAAAAAAAACTATTAGTTAACAAGAAGTTAGCGATTTTATTTTAATTTATTAGTGAAATTTATTTTATAAGCACTACTTAAAACCATAATTGAATTGATGATAAATGAAAATATAAAAGTAATAATTGTATGGGCATGTATTTAGTACTCCCAGGTTGATGTATGTTTGACTCCAACGAAAGTATATTCCTTTAAATCTGTTGACTCGTTAAATGATTTCGTAATTCCAAAATCCAAAACAAGCTTTTAAAATTGACAGCTTTCATATATTTACTTATAAATGTCACAACATGTATTTGTATAATAAGACTGAATCTAACAAAATATGGTGTGCAATTTATGAAATTTTTTTGCCATCCACAAAATTGTCGATCGATCTAGTTTCGAACCGATAAGAACTTTTCATTACACTTTAAAAAAAAGTATATCATTCTCATCAGGGCTAGCCGACTAGATACACTACTAAAAACATTTAACGCTATATAAAATAAAATTGGTCTACTACTCTAGTGAAGTATAAGAAAACAAAAAACTTTCATAAACATATATTTATTAGATTCAGGTTTACTCAATTTATTTCTCTAGTTGATCACTATTGTTGTTATACTCTAACCAAGTTAGAATTAAATAACAAACTTGTATCGGCGAGAAGAAGATGACCATCTTCACTTGTGTCTATCGACACATTATCTACAATTAATTCAATGAATTATTTGTTATATTACATCACTCCGATGGAAGTTATCCCACCATGTATAATAAGACTGAATCTAACAAAATATGGTGTGCAATTTATGAAATTTTTTTGCTATCCACAAAATTGTCGATCGATCTAGTTTCGAACCGATAAGAACTTTTTATTACACATCACGGCTAGCCGACTAGACACACTACCAAAAAAATTTAACGCTATATAAACCAAAATTGGTCTACTACTCTAGCGAAGTATAAGAAAACAAAAAACTTTCCTAAACATATGGTTTATATAGCGTTAAATTTTTTTGGTAGTGTATCTGATGAGATAGGTTTTTTCTCAACACAATTTTAACTTTATAAATAAAACAACACTATTAATTGTGTAATTCAATTGTGTATTTATTTTGAAATAAAAGAAAACCACTTTGCTTTAACTTATTGACTTTTATAAGAATATTTATATATAGTATAATGTTTAACGCGAGTTTTAAATGTCACTCGACCGAAAGCCAAAATACAAGTCAGTATTAAATAGTTATTAAATAGATTGTGTATATTTTCACCTAGTGTTGCCGCTACAAATACTCCCCCCACCAGATCTAAATTTGTAAATTTTTGTCGAATAAAAATTAAAATGTACACATACTATATTGAGGAAATACAAAATTAAAATGCACACGTTTGTTGTTGCGTATATATATATATATATATATATATATATATATATATATATATATATATATATATATATATATATATATATATATATATATATATATATATATATATATAAATTATATATATATATATATATATATATATAATATATATATATATATATATATATATATATATATATATATATATATATATATATATATATATATATATATATATATATATATATATATATATATATATATATATATATGTATATATATGTATATATATATATATATATATATATATATATATATATATATATATATATATATATATATATATAAATATATATATATATATATATATATATATATATATATATATATATATATATATATATATATATATATATATATATATATATATATATATATATATATATATATATATATATATATATATATATTAAATATATATATATATATATATATATATATATATATATATATATATATATATATATTGTAATGAAGCGCTTTTACAATGGCGAACCAATGAGAATGGCATTGCAGGAAGAGTACCTAGCGAGATTTATTTTCTTGCCCCAAGCTAGCTTCAGCCCATGGGAACGATTAAGAAACCCTGCTACTTCAGCACAAATACAGAAATGTACGCTATTTACGAAACGTCACAGAAATGGAAAAAAAATACAAATGGAAAATGGAGACTCTTGCGACCCCGTTTGCGAAAGACCTACGATCAGCGCGTCCAACCCCCCCACAATCACTCTCAGACGCCCACACTTCCACACATCATGCACGCTCACATCCTCCCACACCTCCCCTCCCCTTCATCCATGCGCAAACAGGTAGAAATAATATGACCCCTAAGGGTTACAGTGGCCTAGTACTCCCAAATTAAAATTAGCACTGGGCTCAATGAAAATCAGTTAATCATCTGATATATAACCATATCTTAGAATCCATATGACGGTAAAGATTATACATTGAAATTAAAATTGGTATTTGACACAATAAAAATCATTTAATCATCCGATATATGGCTATATCTGATAATCCACATGACGGTAAAAATTAGACATGGAAATTAAAAATTGGTATTTGACACTATAAAAATCATTTAATCATCCGATATATAACTGTATCTTAGAATCCATATGACGGTAATAATTATAAATTGAAATTAAAATTGGTATTTGACACAATAAAAATCATTTAATCATCCGATATATAACTATATCTTATAATCCATATGACGGTAAAGATTATACATTGAAATTAAAATTGGTATTTGACACAATAAAAATCATTTAATCATCCGATATATAACTATATCTTAGAACCCATAGGACGGTGAAAATTGTACATTGAAATTAAAATTAGTATTTGACACAATAAAAATCATTTAATCATCCAATATATAACTATATCTTATAATCCATATGACGGTAAAGGTTATACATTGAAATTACAATTAGTATTTGACACACTAAACAATAATTAGTTGTGGCGAACACCTAAATCGAAATAAAAAAAAAAGATTTCAATTTAGTGGGTAATGATTTTTTTTTGTTGCTTTAAAAAAAATAAAATCAAAAAAAAATTAATCATTCCTCCTATTCTAATCGCTTCTCGTTTGTCCTACAAACTAAAAAGAGTAAAATTGCATTGATTTCATTTTGGCCCAAGGTTTACTAATTATAAGTCTTGGCCGTAACTTGTAAAGACTGTGCGACGGATATACTTTATTTTCAAAAAACTCAAGAAGCATAAAACATTAACAATTTCAATCGGTTGTTGCATGGTTTCAAAGTGAACATGATCACTTTGATTAAATATCTTCCGAGGTGGGAAGTTAAACTTAAATAACTCATTGATGATGGAGTAAATCCAACCAAATGTTCTATCTATGATGAATTGAAGCATCAATTCCTATGTGATGTAATTAATATGTAGACATAAATTTAGGTTGCATTCACATTAAGTATAAGAATGTTATTAGATAAAAATGTTGGTTACTTGGGTGA
>OY856186.1:131290520-131329246 GCA_963693315.1 Diogma glabrata
GTTCATACAATTATTATGTTGTTTAATACGTATCATTTCCAAAATCCGACGTTTGTTAAGGTTTTTTTCTCTATCCAAAATTTTAAAATTTTGGAGAGGTAAATCTACGCTACAGCTTCTTTTGTGGCTAGATAATGCGCTCATATTATCGATATTTTGTTTTTTTGCGTCATTAAGATGTTGTTTGACTCGTTTTCCTAGATACTGTTTTGTTTGCCCTATATATGATTTACCACATCCACAATCAGCTTGATAAACCAAATTTGATTGAAGATTAATAGGAATTTTATCTTTTAATTTTGTAAAAATAGTGTTATGTAACGTCTTGTTGGCTGTTCCCACGACCTCAAAATTAAATTTTTTCAACAAATGTTTAACTTGCTCAAAAAGACATTTTACATATGGTAAAGTCATATAAATTTTGTTATTGTTTTTAATAGATGTTTCTCACAATATGCTTCTTTCTTTGCCATAAATTTGTTGATTAACTAATTTTCGTATAAAATTTTTTGGATAATTGTTTTTTCCAAGTGTTTCAAAAAGTAATTTAAAATTTTTGCTATGGAATTTTGGATCAGATAATTTAGCAAAAATTATAGCAAAAATTTTAAATTACTTTTTGAAACACTTGAAAAAAACAATTATTCAAAAAATTTTATACGAAAATTAGTTAATCAACAAATTTATGGCAAAGAAAGAAGCATATTGGGAGAAACATTTATTAAAAACAATAACAAAATTTATATGACTTTACCATATGTAAAATGTCTTTTTGAGCAAGTTAAACATTTGTTGAAAAAATTTAATTTTGAGGTCGTGGGAACAGCCAACAAGACGTTACATAACACTATTTTTACAAAATTAAAAGATAAAATTCCTATTAATCTTCAATCGAATTTGGTTTATCAAGCTGATTGTGGATGTGGTAAATCATATATAGGGCAAACAAAACAGTATCTAGGAAAACGAGTCAAACAACATCTTAATGACGCAAAAAAACAAAATATCGATAATATGAGCGCATTATCTAGCCATAAAAGAAGCTGTAGCGTAGATTTACCTCTCCAAAATTTTAAAATTTTGGATAGAGAAAAAAACCTTAACAAACGTCGGATTTTGGAAATGATACGTATTAAACAACATAATAATTGTATGAACATACAAACTGATACAGCTTTTTTAAATAACACCTATGATTTTGTTCTACGCAACTAAAAATAATTTTTTAAAATATTGAGAAATTGTAATTTGGAAAAGAAATTTTCAATCGTCAGTACCATATTTTTTAGTCTTTTTTTCAATTTTTACATTGTATAATTGTTTGTTTTTCTTTTTTTATATTTTTAATTATAGCTAGCGTTTTTTTTATATTGTCAGTTTTTCAAAACAATATTTAATTTTTTTTGATATTTATGTCAATTTTTTGTCTAAATATTATTAGTGGTTTATTTTTTGTAAAAGAATTTTTTGTTTATAACATATCCTTGAAGATGGTTTTATAATAAACCGAAACAATTGTCGATACATAAATAATAAATAATTCAAAAATTGGCTTTAACCAAAAAACTTTTTTAATTAAATAATTTGCAAGCCAAACATCATATCATACATAATAGTCCCATTTGGTGAAAACATGGGTTTAAAAAGAAAAAATTTAAACAAAAACTTTTTTAAATTTCTAAAAAGAAAAACAAACATTGATATAATGAAAATAGTCGCTCAATTTTTTACTGAAAAAATAAAACTAGCAAAAATTCAAAATAAGAAGTATCTTCTTCTGCGTTTTAGAAAACAAAGAGTTTTACCCTCAAACAGACGTCTCAAAAACACTTCCAAAATAGATGACAAGATTTTTGAAAATGCTGAACAACGTTTTCTGTTCACAGTACTAAGTCAAGAAATTACCGAAACTTTTGGAATTATTAAGAAAACTGAGAAACATATTGAAGATTTGAGAAGTTTTATTATAATTAATTTATCTCCTGACCTGTCATCCATGATTTTTGAACGAGCAGAAAAACAATTCAAAGATGTTTTTGAAGAAATTAAAATCAAACATCGTCGGAAAATTGACAACATTTTAATGCCAAAACGAATAAACTTAGTTAATGTAAGAGAAAACATCACTCATGAAATGGACCTTGAAAATTCGACTGTAGAGGACACTCAAGCTACAAATTTATCAGACGGTAAGTGGTTAGTTAACCTTTCACAACAACCAATACCTGAAAATATAGAAAATATTTTGAAACTCGGCGAGAAATTTGCTCCACCTGTTACTTCTAAAACAATACCTTTTGACAAGATAGTATGCGGTGTTGAAAGTGTTCTGCTTAATTGTGAAGACCGTTTTGATGATTTAACGAAGTCTGATCTACGTAATCGTTTGGTTAATATTTTGACAAATTTTAAAACTAAAACTACCCACAAGAAATTACTTTCTAATGAAGAACTAAAGCTACTGTATGATTTAAAAGAAACAAAAAATTTTGTGAATAATAACCAAAACATAATTGTTGTAAAAGCCGATAAAGGAAATATCACTGTTGTTATGGAAAAAAATGATTATGAGTTTAAAATACAAGCTTTATTACAAGATGAGTCTACTTATCAGAAAATAGTAAAAGTACCAATCTCTAGTGTACAAACCATTCTTAATAAAATTGTAATGTCATGGGAAACAGAATTGCGAATAACTGAACAACAAGGAAAATGGTTGAGATCGTATAATGGTATTCCTGCTACTTTGTATGGTTTACCGAAAGTTCATAAGATCGGTATACCTCTTCGTCCAATTGTAAGTTCTATTGGAACCGCTCTTTACAACTTATCATCATTTTTATCTGAAATTTTAAATAAATTTGTGGGAAGAACTAACACTTTTATAAAGAATGCGGAAGATTTGAAAGAGAAACTATCAAAATACCATTTACCAGAAGACTACATTTTAATATCGTTAGATGTCGTATCTTTGTTTACTAATATTGATAGTAATCTTGTTGTTCAGCTTGTTAAACAAAATTGGACTGAAATTAAAAAACTTAATAAGCTTAAATTAACGAAAATGCAATTTGTGGAAGCATTGGAGTTAGTATTAAATAATTGTGAATTCACATATAATCAGCAAGCTTACAGACAAATTTTTGGTAGTCCAATGGGTTCTCCTGTGAGTCCCTCTTGTGCGAATTTGATTATGGAGTATGTTGAAGAAACCGTTTTAAAAAATATGGAAATAAAACCACCATTTTTCTTCAGATATGTTGACGATATTTTAACTGCTTTACCAAAAAATAAGGTTCAAGATTTTCTTACTAAATTTAATTGTTTTAACAACAAGATTCAGTTTACTCTTGAAACAGAAGTTGATCGTTGTTTACCGTTTTTGGATTTGGTCATACACCGATTAAGTAATGGACAGCTAGCTACTGATTGGTTCCACAGAAAAACATGGTCAGGTAGATATTTAAATTTTGATTCGTGGCTACCACAATCTTATAAAAGAAACACGGTTACCTTAATGGTCCAAAAAATTTTAAAATTATCTGATCCAAAATTCCATAGCAAAAATTTTAAATTACTTTTTGAAACACTTGAAAAAAACAATTATCCAAAAAATTTTATACGAAAATTAGTTAATCAACAAATTTATGGCAAAGAAAGAAGCATATTGGGAGAAACATCTATTAAAAACAATAACAAAATTTATATGACTTTACCATATGTAAAATGTCTTTTTGAGCAAGTTAAACATTTGTTGAAAAAATTTAATTTTGAGGTCGTGGGAACAGCCAACAAGACGTTACATAACACTATTTTTACAAAATTAAAAGATAAAATTCCTATTAATCTTCAATCGAATTTGGTTTATCAAGCTGATTGTGGATGTGGTAAATCATATATAGGGCAAACAAAACAGTATCTAGGAAAACGAGTCAAACAACATCTTAATGACGCAAAAAAACAAAATATCGATAATATGAGCGCATTATCTAGCCACAAAAGAAGCTGTAGCGTAGATTTACCTCTCCAAAATTTTAAAATTTTGGATAGAGAAAAAAACCTTAACAAACGTCGGATTTTGGAAATGATACGTATTAAACAACATAATAATTGTATGAACATACAAACTGATACAGCTTTTTTAAATAACACCTATGATTTTGTTCTACGCAACTAAAAATAATTTTTTAAAATATTGAGAAATTGTAATTTGGAAAAGAAATTTTCAATCGTCAGTACCATATTTTTTAGTCTTTTTTCAATTTTTACATTGTATAATTGTTTGTTTTTCTTTTTTTATATTTTTAATTATAGCTAGCGTTTTTTTTATATTGTCAGTTTTTCAAAACAATATTTAATTTTTTTTTGATATTTATGTCAATTTTTTGTCTAAATATTATTAGTGGTTTATTTTTTGTAAAAGAATTTTTTGTTTATAACATATCCTTGAAGATGGTTTTATAATAAACCGAAACAATTGTCGATACATAAATAATAAATAATTCAAAAATTGGCTTTAACCAAAAAACTTTTTTAATTAAATAATTTGCAAGCCAAACATCATATCATACATAATAGTCCCATTTGGTGAAAACATGGGTTTAAAAAGAAAAAATTTAAACAAAAACTTTTTTAAATTTCTAAAAAGAAAAACAAACATTGATATAATGAAAATAGTCGCTCAATTTTTTACTGAAAAAATAAAACTAGCAAAAATTCAAAATAAGAAGTATCTTCTTCTGCGTTTTAGAAAACAAAGAGTTTTACCCTCAAACAGACGTCTCAAAAACACTTCCAAAATAGATGACAAGATTTTTGAAAATGCTGAACAACGTTTTCTGTTCACAGTACTAAGTCAAGAAATTACCGAAACTTTTGGAATTATTAAGAAAACTGAGAAACATATTGAAGATTTGAGAAGTTTTATTATAATTAATTTATCTCCTGACCTGTCATCCATGATTTTTGAACGAGCAGAAAAACAATTCAAAGATGTTTTTGAAGAAATTAAAATCAAACATCGTCGCAAAATTGACAACATTTTAATGCCAAAACGAATAAACTTAGTTAATGTAAGAGAAAACATCACTCATGAAATGGACCTTGAAAATTCGACTGTAGAGGACACTCAAGCTACAAATTTATCAGACGGTAAGTGGTTAGTTAACCTTTCACAACAACCAATACCTGAAAATATAGAAAATATTTTGAAACTCGGCGAGAAATTTGCTCCACCTGTTACTTCTAAAACAATACCTTTTGACAAGATAGTATGCGGTGTTGAAAGTGTTCTGCTTAATTGTGAAGACCGTTTTGATGATTTAACGAAGTCTGATCTACGTAATCGTTTGGTTAATATTTTGACAAATTTTAAAACTAAAACTACCCACAAGAAATTACTTTCTAATGAAGAACTAAAGCTACTGTATGATTTAAAAGAAACAAAAAATTTTGTGAATAATAACCAAAACATAATTGTTGTAAAAGCCGATAAAGGAAATATCACTGTTGTTATGGAAAAAAATGATTATGAGTTTAAAATACAAGCTTTATTACAAGATGAGTCTACTTATCAGAAAATAGTAAAAGTACCAATCTCTAGTGTACAAACCATTCTTAATAAAATTGTAATGTCATGGGAAACAGAATTGCGAATAACTGAACAACAAGGAAAATGGTTGAGATCGTATAATGGTATTCCTGCTACTTTGTATGGTTTACCGAAAGTTCATAAGATCGGTATACCTCTTCGTCCAATTGTAAGTTCTATTGGAACCGCTCTTTACAACTTATCATCATTTTTATCTGAAATTTTAAATAAATTTGTGGGAAGAACTAACACTTTTATAAAGAATGCGGAAGATTTGAAAGAGAAACTATCAAAATACCATTTACCAGAAGACTACATTTTAATATCGTTAGATGTCGTATCTTTGTTTACTAATATTGATAGTAATCTTGTTGTTCAGCTTGTTAAACAAAATTGGACTGAAATTAAAAAACTTAATAAGCTTAAATTAACGAAAATGCAATTTGTGGAAGCATTGGAGTTAGTATTAAATAATTGTGAATTCACATATAATCAGCAAGCTTACAGACAAATTTTTGGTAGTCCAATGGGTTCTCCTGTGAGTCCCTCTTGTGCGAATTTGATTATGGAGTATGTTGAAGAAACCGTTTTAAAAAATATGGAAATAAAACCACCATTTTTCTTCAGATATGTTGACGACATTTTAACTGCTTTACCAAAAAATAAGGTTCAAGATTTTCTTACTAAATTTAATTGTTTTAACAACAAGATTCAGTTTACTCTTGAAACAGAAGTTGATCGTTGTTTACCGTTTTTGGATTTGGTCATACACCGATTAAGTAATGGACAGCTAGCTACTGATTGGTTCCACAGAAAAACATGGTCAGGTAGATATTTAAATTTTGATTCGTGGCTACCACAATCTTATAAAAGAAACACGGTTACCTTAATGGTCCAAAAAATTTTAAAATTATCTGATCCAAAATTCCATAGCAAAAATTTTAAATTACTTTTTGAAACACTTGAAAAAAACAATTATCCAAAAAATTTTATACGAAAATTAGTTAATCAACAAATTTATGGCAAAGAAAGAAGCATATTGGGAGAAACATCTATTAAAAACAATAACAAAATTTATATGACTTTACCATATGTAAAATGTCTTTTTGAGCAAGTTAAACATTTGTTGAAAAAATTTAATTTTGAGGTCGTGGGAACAGCCAACAAGACGTTACATAACACTATTTTTACAAAATTAAAAGATAAAATTCCTATTAATCTTCAATCGAATTTGGTTTATCAAGCTGATTGTGGATGTGGTAAATCATATATAGGGCAAACAAAACAGTATCTAGGAAAACGAGTCAAACAACATCTTAATGACGCAAAAAAACAAAATATCGATAATATGAGCGCATTATCTAGCCACAAAAGAAGCTGTAGCGTAGATTTACCTCTCCAAAATTTTAAAATTTTGGATAGAGAAAAAAACCTTAACAAACGTCGGATTTTGGAAATGATACGTATTAAACAACATAATAATTGTATGAACATACAAACTGATACAGCTTTTTTAAATAACACCTATGATTTTGTTCTACGCAACTAAAAATAATTTTTTAAAATATTGAGAAATTGTAATTTGGAAAAGAAATTTTCAATCGTCAGTACCATATTTTTTAGTCTTTTTTCAATTTTTACATTGTATAATTGTTTGTTTTTCTTTTTTTATATTTTTAATTATAGCTAGCGTTTTTTTTATATTGTCAGTTTTTCAAAACAATATTTAATTTTTTTTTGATATTTATGTCAATTTTTTGTCTAAATATTATTAGTGGTTTATTTTTTGTAAAAGAATTTTTTGTTTATAACATATCCTTGAAGATGGTTTTATAATAAACCGAAACAATTGTCGATACATAAATAATAAATAATTCAAAAATTGGCTTTAACCAAAAAACTTTTTTAATTAAATAATTTGCAAGCCAAACATCATATCATACATAATAGTCCCATTTGGTGAAAACATGGGTTTAAAAAGAAAAAATTTAAACAAAAACTTTTTTAAATTTCTAAAAAGAAAAACAAACATTGATATAATGAAAATAGTCGCTCAATTTTTTACTGAAAAAATAAAACTAGCAAAAATTCAAAATAAGAAGTATCTTCTTCTGCGTTTTAGAAAACAAAGAGTTTTACCCTCAAACAGACGTCTCAAAAACACTTCCAAAATAGATGACAAGATTTTTGAAAATGCTGAACAACGTTTTCTGTTCACAGTACTAAGTCAAGAAATTACCGAAACTTTTGGAATTATTAAGAAAACTGAGAAACATATTGAAGATTTGAGAAGTTTTATTATAATTAATTTATCTCCTGACCTGTCATCCATGATTTTTGAACGAGCAGAAAAACAATTCAAAGATGTTTTTGAAGAAATTAAAATCAAACATCGTCGGAAAATTGACAACATTTTAATGCCAAAACGAATAAACTTAGTTAATGTAAGAGAAAACATCACTCATGAAATGGACCTTGAAAATTCGACTGTAGAGGACACTCAAGCTACAAATTTATCAGACGGTAAGTGGTTAGTTAACCTTTCACAACAACCAATACCTGAAAATATAGAAAATATTTTGAAACTCGGCGAGAAATTTGCTCCACCTGTTACTTCTAAAACAATACCTTTTGACAAGATAGTATGCGGTGTTGAAAGTGTTCTGCTTAATTGTGAAGACCGTTTTGATGATTTAACGAAGTCTGATCTACGTAATCGTTTGGTTAATATTTTGACAAATTTTAAAACTAAAACTACCCACAAGAAATTACTTTCTAATGAAGAACTAAAGCTACTGTATGATTTAAAAGAAACAAAAAATTTTGTGAATAATAACCAAAACATAATTGTTGTAAAAGCCGATAAAGGAAATATCACTGTTGTTATGGAAAAAAATGATTATGAGTTTAAAATACAAGCTTTATTACAAGATGAGTCTACTTATCAGAAAATAGTAAAAGTACCAATCTCTAGTGTACAAACCATTCTTAATAAAATTGTAATGTCATGGGAAACAGAATTGCGAATAACTGAACAACAAGGAAAATGGTTGAGATCGTATAATGGTATTCCTGCTACTTTGTATGGTTTACCGAAAGTTCATAAGATCGGTATACCTCTTCGTCCAATTGTAAGTTCTATTGGAACCGCTCTTTACAACTTATCATCATTTTTATCTGAAATTTTAAATAAATTTGTGGGAAGAACTAACACTTTTATAAAGAATGCGGAAGATTTGAAAGAGAAACTATCAAAATACCATTTACCAGAAGACTACATTTTAATATCGTTAGATGTCGTATCTTTGTTTACTAATATTGATAGTAATCTTGTTGTTCAGCTTGTTAAACAAAATTGGACTGAAATTAAAAAACTTAATAAGCTTAAATTAACGAAAATGCAATTTGTGGAAGCATTGGAGTTAGTATTAAATAATTGTGAATTCACATATAATCAGCAAGCTTACAGACAAATTTTTGGTAGTCCAATGGGTTCTCCTGTGAGTCCCTCTTGTGCGAATTTGATTATGGAGTATGTTGAAGAAACCGTTTTAAAAAATATGGAAATAAAACCACCATTTTTCTTCAGATATGTTGACGATATTTTAACTGCTTTACCAAAAAATAAGGTTCAAGATTTTCTTACTAAATTTAATTGTTTTAACAACAAGATTCAGTTTACTCTTGAAACAGAAGTTGATCGTTGTTTACCGTTTTTGGATTTGGTCATACACCGATTAAGTAATGGACAGCTAGCTACTGATTGGTTCCACAGAAAAACATGGTCAGGTAGATATTTAAATTTTGATTCGTGGCTACCACAATCTTATAAAAGAAACACGGTTACCTTAATGGTCCAAAAAATTTTAAAATTATCTGATCCAAAATTCCATAGCAAAAATTTTAAATTACTTTTTGAAACACTTGAAAAAAACAATTATCCAAAAAATTTTATACGAAAATTAGTTAATCAACAAATTTATGGCAAAGAAAGAAGCATATTGGGAGAAACATCTATTAAAAACAATAACAAAATTTATATGACTTTACCATATGTAAAATGTCTTTTTGAGCAAGTTAAACATTTGTTGAAAAAATTTAATTTTGAGGTCGTGGGAACAGCCAACAAGACGTTACATAACACTATTTTTACAAAATTAAAAGATAAAATTCCTATTAATCTTCAATCGAATTTGGTTTATCAAGCTGATTGTGGATGTGGTAAATCATATATAGGGCAAACAAAACAGTATCTAGGAAAACGAGTCAAACAACATCTTAATGACGCAAAAAAACAAAATATCGATAATATGAGCGCATTATCTAGCCACAAAAGAAGCTGTAGCGTAGATTTACCTCTCCAAAATTTTAAAATTTTGGATAGAGAAAAAAACCTTAACAAACGTCGGATTTTGGAAATGATACGTATTAAACAACATAATAATTGTATGAACATACAAACTGATACAGCTTTTTTAAATAACACCTATGATTTTGTTCTACGCAACTAAAAATAATTTTTTAAAATATTGAGAAATTGTAATTTGGAAAAGAAATTTTCAATCGTCAGTACCATATTTTTTAGTCTTTTTTCAATTTTTACATTGTATAATTGTTTGTTTTTCTTTTTTTATATTTTTAATTATAGCTAGCGTTTTTTTTATATTGTCAGTTTTTCAAAACAATATTTAATTTTTTTTTGATATTTATGTCAATTTTTTGTCTAAATATTATTAGTGGTTTATTTTTTGTAAAAGAATTTTTTGTTTATAACATATCCTTGAAGATGGTTTTATAATAAACCGAAACAATTGTCGATACATAAATAATAAATAATTCAAAAATTGGCTTTAACCAAAAAACTTTTTTAATTAAATAATTTGCAAGCCAAACATCATATCATACATAATAGTCCCATTTGGTGAAAACATGGGTTTAAAAAGAAAAAATTTAAACAAAAACTTTTTTAAATTTCTAAAAAGAAAAACAAACATTGATATAATGAAAATAGTCGCTCAATTTTTTACTGAAAAAATAAAACTAGCAAAAATTCAAAATAAGAAGTATCTTCTTCTGCGTTTTAGAAAACAAAGAGTTTTACCCTCAAACAGACGTCTCAAAAACACTTCCAAAATAGATGACTAGATTTTTGAAAATGCTGAACAACGTTTTCTGTTCACAGTACTAAGTCAAGAAATTACCGAAACTTTTGGAATTATTAAGAAAACTGAGAAACATATTGAAGATTTGAGAAGTTTTATTATAATTAATTTATCTCCTGACCTGTCATCCATGATTTTTGAACGAGCAGAAAAACAATTCAAAGATGTTTTTGAAGAAATTAAAATCAAACATCGTCGGAAAATTGACAACATTTTAATGCCAAAACGAATAAACTTAGTTAATGTAAGAGAAAACATCACTCATGAAATGGACCTTGAAAATTCGACTGTAGAGGACACTCAAGCTACAAATTTATCAGACGGTAAGTGGTTAGTTAACCTTTCACAACAACCAATACCTGAAAATATAGAAAATATTTTGAAACTCGGCGAGAAATTTGCTCCACCTGTTACTTCTAAAACAATACCTTTTGACAAGATAGTATGCGGTGTTGAAAGTGTTCTGCTTAATTGTGAAGACCGTTTTGATGATTTAACGAAGTCTGATCTACGTAATCGTTTGGTTAATATTTTGACAAATTTTAAAACTAAAACTACCCACAAGAAATTACTTTCTAATGAAGAACTAAAGCTACTGTATGATTTAAAAGAAACAAAAAATTTTGTGAATAATAACCAAAACATAATTGTTGTAAAAGCCGATAAAGGAAATATCACTGTTGTTATGGAAAAAAATGATTATGAGTTTAAAATACAAGCTTTATTACAAGATGAGTCTACTTATCAGAAAATAGTAAAAGTACCAATCTCTAGTGTACAAACCATTCTTAATAAAATTGTAATGTCATGGGAAACAGAATTGCGAATAACTGAACAACAAGGAAAATGGTTGAGATCGTATAATGGTATTCCTGCTACTTTGTATGGTTTACCGAAAGTTCATAAGATCGGTATACCTCTTCGTCCAATTGTAAGTTCTATTGGAACCGCTCTTTACAACTTATCATCATTTTTATCTGAAATTTTAAATAAATTTGTGGGAAGAACTAACACTTTTATAAAGAATGCGGAAGATTTGAAAGAGAAACTATCAAAATACCATTTACCAGAAGACTACATTTTAATATCGTTAGATGTCGTATCTTTGTTTACTAATATTGATAGTAATCTTGTTGTTCAGCTTGTTAAACAAAATTGGACTGAAATTAAAAAACTTAATAAGCTTAAATTAACGAAAATGCAATTTGTGGAAGCATTGGAGTTAGTATTAAATAATTGTGAATTCACATATAATCAGCAAGCTTACAGACAAATTTTTGGTAGTCCAATGGGTTCTCCTGTGAGTCCCTCTTGTGCGAATTTGATTATGGAGTATGTTGAAGAAACCGTTTTAAAAAATATGGAAATAAAACCACCATTTTTCTTCAGATATGTTGACGATATTTTAACTGCTTTACCAAAAAATAAGGTTCAAGATTTTCTTACTAAATTTAATTGTTTTAACAACAAGATTCAGTTTACTCTTGAAACAGAAGTTGATCGTTGTTTACCGTTTTTGGATTTGGTCATACACCGATTAAGTAATGGACAGCTAGCTACTGATTGGTTCCACAGAAAAACATGGTCAGGTAGATATTTAAATTTTGATTCGTGGCTACCACAATCTTATAAAAGAAACACGGTTACCTTAATGGTCCAAAAAATTTTAAAATTATCTGATCCAAAATTCCATAGCAAAAATTTTAAATTACTTTTTGAAACACTTGAAAAAAACAATTATCCAAAAAATTTTATACGAAAATTAGTTAATCAACAAATTTATGGCAAAGAAAGAAGCATATTGGGAGAAACATCTATTAAAAACAATAACAAAATTTATATGACTTTACCATATGTAAAATGTCTTTTTGAGCAAGTTAAACATTTGTTGAAAAAATTTAATTTTGAGGTCGTGGGAACAGCCAACAAGACGTTACATAACACTATTTTTACAAAATTAAAAGATAAAATTCCTATTAATCTTCAATCGAATTTGGTTTATCAAGCTGATTGTGGATGTGGTAAATCATATATAGGGCAAACAAAACAGTATCTAGGAAAACGAGTCAAACAACATCTTAATGACGCAAAAAAACAAAATATCGATAATATGAGCGCATTATCTAGCCACAAAAGAAGCTGTAGCGTAGATTTACCTCTCCAAAATTTTAAAATTTTGGATAGAGAAAAAAACCTTAACAAACGTCGGATTTTGGAAATGATACGTATTAAACAACATAATAATTGTATGAACATACAAACTGATACAGCTTTTTTAAATAACACCTATGATTTTGTTCTACGCAACTAAAAATAATTTTTTAAAATATTGAGAAATTGTAATTTGGAAAAGAAATTTTCAATCGTCAGTACCATATTTTTTAGTCTTTTTTCAATTTTTACATTGTATAATTGTTTGTTTTTCTTTTTTTATATTTTTAATTATAGCTAGCGTTTTTTTTATATTGTCAGTTTTTCAAAACAATATTTAATTTTTTTTTGATATTTATGTCAATTTTTTGTCTAAATATTATTAGTGGTTTATTTTTTGTAAAAGAATTTTTTGTTTATAACATATCCTTGAAGATGGTTTTATAATAAACCGAAACAATTGTCGATACATAAATAATAAATAATTCAAAAATTGGCTTTAACCAAAAAACTTTTTTAATTAAATAATTTGCAAGCCAAACATCATATCATACATAATAGTCCCATTTGGTGAAAACATGGGTTTAAAAAGAAAAAATTTAAACAAAAACTTTTTTAAATTTCTAAAAAGAAAAACAAACATTGATATAATGAAAATAGTCGCTCAATTTTTTACTGAAAAAATAAAACTAGCAAAAATTCAAAATAAGAAGTATCTTCTTCTGCGTTTTAGAAAACAAAGAGTTTTACCCTCAAACAGACGTCTCAAAAACACTTCCAAAATAGATGACAAGATTTTTGAAAATGCTGAACAACGTTTTCTGTTCACAGTACTAAGTCAAGAAATTACCGAAACTTTTGGAATTATTAAGAAAACTGAGAAACATATTGAAGATTTGAGAAGTTTTATTATAATTAATTTATCTCCTGACCTGTCATCCATGATTTTTGAACGAGCAGAAAAACAATTCAAAGATGTTTTTGAAGAAATTAAAATCAAACATCGTCGGAAAATTGACAACATTTTAATGCCAAAACGAATAAACTTAGTTAATGTAAGAGAAAACATCACTCATGAAATGGACCTTGAAAATTCGACTGTAGAGGACACTCAAGCTACAAATTTATCAGACGGTAAGTGGTTAGTTAACCTTTCACAACAACCAATACCTGAAAATATAGAAAATATTTTGAAACTCGGCGAGAAATTTGCTCCACCTGTTACTTCTAAAACAATACCTTTTGACAAGATAGTATGCGGTGTTGAAAGTGTTCTGCTTAATTGTGAAGACCGTTTTGATGATTTAACGAAGTCTGATCTACGTAATCGTTTGGTTAATATTTTGACAAATTTTAAAACTAAAACTACCCACAAGAAATTACTTTCTAATGAAGAACTAAAGCTACTGTATGATTTAAAAGAAACAAAAAATTTTGTGAATAATAACCAAAACATAATTGTTGTAAAAGCCGATAAAGGAAATATCACTGTTGTTATGGAAAAAAATGATTATGAGTTTAAAATACAAGCTTTATTACAAGATGAGTCTACTTATCAGAAAATAGTAAAAGTACCAATCTCTAGTGTACAAACCATTCTTAATAAAATTGTAATGTCATGGGAAACAGAATTGCGAATAACTGAACAACAAGGAAAATGGTTGAGATCGTATAATGGTATTCCTGCTACTTTGTATGGTTTACCGAAAGTTCATAAGATCGGTATACCTCTTCGTCCAATTGTAAGTTCTATTGGAACCGCTCTTTACAACTTATCATCATTTTTATCTGAAATTTTAAATAAATTTGTGGGAAGAACTAACACTTTTATAAAGAATGCGGAAGATTTGAAAGAGAAACTATCAAAATACCATTTACCAGAAGACTACATTTTAATATCGTTAGATGTCGTATCTTTGTTTACTAATATTGATAGTAATCTTGTTGTTCAGCTTGTTAAACAAAATTGGACTGAAATTAAAAAACTTAATAAGCTTAAATTAACGAAAATGCAATTTGTGGAAGCATTGGAGTTAGTATTAAATAATTGTGAATTCACATATAATCAGCAAGCTTACAGACAAATTTTTGGTAGTCCAATGGGTTCTCCTGTGAGTCCCTCTTGTGCGAATTTGATTATGGAGTATGTTGAAGAAACCGTTTTAAAAAATATGGAAATAAAACCACCATTTTTCTTCAGATATGTTGACGACATTTTAACTGCTTTACCAAAAAATAAGGTTCAAGATTTTCTTACTAAATTTAATTGTTTTAACAACAAGATTCAGTTTACTCTTGAAACAGAAGTTGATCGTTGTTTACCGTTTTTGGATTTGGTCATACACCGATTAAGTAATGGACAGCTAGCTACTGATTGGTTCCACAGAAAAACATGGTCAGGTAGATATTTAAATTTTGATTCGTGGCTACCACAATCTTATAAAAGAAACACGGTTACCTTAATGGTCCAAAAAATTTTAAAATTATCTGATCCAAAATTCCATAGCAAAAATTTTAAATTACTTTTTGAAACACTTGAAAAAAACAATTATCCAAAAAATTTTATACGAAAATTAGTTAATCAACAAATTTATGGCAAAGAAAGAAGCATATTGGGAGAAACATCTATTAAACACAATAACAAAATTTATATGACTTTACCATATGTAAAATGTCTTTTTGAGCAAGTTAAACATTTGTTGAAAAAATTTAATTTTGAGGTCGTGGGAACAGCCAACAAGACGTTACATAACACTATTTTTACAAAATTAAAAGATAAAATTCCTATTAATCTTCAATCGAATTTGGTTTATCAAGCTGATTGTGGATGTGGTAAATCATATATAGGGCAAACAAAACAGTATCTAGGAAAACGAGTCAAACAACATCTTAATGACGCAAAAAAACAAAATATCGATAATATGAGCGCATTATCTAGCCACAAAAGAAGCTGTAGCGTAGATTTACCTCTCCAAAATTTTAAAATTTTGGATAGAGAAAAAAACCTTAACAAACGTCGGATTTTGGAAATGATACGTATTAAACAACATAATAATTGTATGAACATACAAACTGATACAGCTTTTTTAAATAACACCTATGATTTTGTTCTACGCAACTAAAAATAATTTTTTAAAATATTGAGAAATTGTAATTTGGAAAAGAAATTTTCAATCGTCAGTACCATATTTTTTAGTCTTTTTTCAATTTTTACATTGTATAATTGTTTGTTTTTCTTTTTTTATATTTTTAATTATAGCTAGCGTTTTTTTTATATTGTCAGTTTTTCAAAACAATATTTAATTTTTTTTTGATATTTATGTCAATTTTTTGTCTAAATATTATTAGTGGTTTATTTTTTGTAAAAGAATTTTTTGTTTATAACATATCCTTGAAGATGGTTTTATAATAAACCGAAACAATTGTCGATACATAAATAATAAATAATTCAAAAATTGGCTTTAACCAAAAAACTTTTTTAATTAAATAATTTGCAAGCCAAACATCATATCATACATATATATATATATATATATATATATATATATATACATATATATATATATATATATATATATATATATATATATATATATATATATATATATATATATATATATATATATATATATATATATATATATATATATATATATATATATATATATATATATATATATATATATATATATATATATATATATATATATATATATATATATATATATATATATATATATATATATATTTGATTCATCATGGCGTCAAGTGAATAAACCATAATTTTTGTGCTCGGTATTATTTTTAAATAAAATTCTGTTTTTGAAGTAAAAGTTTCTTTTAGTTTCTTGCCAGTGTTTAGTGGTTTTATTGTCTCTAGTTTAACATATAATATAACTAAAAAATACACTAAATATAAATATTTAAAGAATTTAGTGAGGACATAAGTAAGTGCAAAGAACAACTGTAAATTGTTATACTTGTGTTGAGTGCAATTACATGATATGGCAAATTCAACAGTAAAACTAAATATTTTCAACCAATTGGTTGAAGATATTGATAAAAAGTTTGAAGTAATGGAGGAAAATATACAAACATTTCGGAAAGAAATTTCAAGCTGCTTTAAGGATATGAAGAACGAAATAAAACAATTGATTCTTGAATTGTCCAAAATTAATGACACAATGGATGGTTTAGATGATCGACTTGATAATTTGGAGAGAGATCGTGTATCTTGTGATATGTTGATAACTGGCATACCTTCTATCGATGCATTTCCACCGGATCAATGTTTCGCAAATATATGTAAAGTAATTGATGTACCTGAGGTCATAGCACAATCTGTAATTGCTTTTCGTCTACCTTCAAAAAATAATCAAAACGTAAAGGCTCCGATCATTATTAAATTTAGAAATAAAATGGAAAAATCAAAGTTCTTCTCGAAGTATAAACATTTTAAAAACCTCGCATTGAGAGATATTGGAATGGATTCAGAAAGCCGAATTTATTGTAATGATGGTTTAACTAGGAAAAATGCAGGTATTTTGAAATATGCCAAAAATCTACAACATTCAAAACTCATAATAAAGGCCTTTACAAAATACGGTTTAGTTTACGTAATTGAAAAACCAAATTCAAATCCAGTTTTCATTAAAAATCGTAATGAACTTGAAAAAAAATTGAATCATACAAATATTTCCGTTCTTACATCTAATAAATCACAATCATCAATACAAACACATACTTTATCATCAAATAATGAATCAGGTGATGATGAAAGGAACGCGCTAACGTCAAATTTAACATCTCCTGTGCGAGTATTACGTTCAAATTACAGTGTATCATCACGATTTACGTCAACAAAAATAAAATAGGTCTTGTTTTGTCCTCTTTTAGTGTAACGTTTTGTTTTTATTTTATCAAAAAATTCAACCGGCACATAAAAAAACTAATAAATAAAAAATAATTTATGCATATATGGTCAAATTATTGACAGTTCAGAATAATTGTAATTAAAAATTCGTGTAACAAGTTATAATTACACAAATTTATTAATTTTAAGTTAAGTTTTCTATATAATATTTTATTTTATTTTTTTTTTAAATAATTTTAAATTGCATATTTTTAATTAATCATTTATGTTTATTATTCACCAAAATATAAGGAGCATTCGAAAAAATTTTGATAATCTTGTAGCACATTTGGCAACGTTTGATAGTAAACCAAATCTTATATTTTTGTCAGAAATTTGGATTTATAATAATGAAATTAATAATTATGTCATTCCAGGGTATAATTTCTTCGCAGTTTGTAATGATTCTTATGCATCTGGAGGTGTGGCTGTTTTTGTTGAATCTGGCTATCACTGTAGTATTTCTCAGTTTAATCTTTGTAGTGCCGATATTTTAAGAGCAGAATGCATTATTAATAACGAAAAACTAGTCTTTGTGTGTGTTTACAGATTGCAGAACACCTTAGATAAAGAGTATTTTTTACGTGAATTTGGAAATTTGCTTAACAAAGAAACGAGTAAAAATTTAATTCTATTAGGCGACTTTAATATTGATATTTTAGAAAAATCACAGATTGTTGATAAATATCGGTTTTTAATGGCAGCTAATGGTCTGGATAGTGCTGTAAATGAGCCTACTCGTACTGTTTCCGGTAAATGTCTGGATCATATGTTTGTTCGTTTTGTTAATGATCAGAAGTTTTCTTTTGAAAGTTCTACCTTCGATTTTCAAATCACTGATCACTGTATGACAAGCTTAATATTAACAAATATTTCTAAAACTGTTGTAAATAAAACCAACGATCCACCACAATATTCTAAACATATTGATTTTGAGAAATTAAATACTCTATTATTACATGAGTTTTGGGATGCCGTTTATTCTGAAGACAATATTTCGGTTGCCTATGATAATTTTTTAAAAATTTTGAAAAATAATATAAATGAAAGCTGCCAGATTACTCCTAAGTATAAAATTAAGAAAATTAAGCCATGGCTGTCGGATAAATTATTAAAAAAAATTTGTAAAAAGAACAAGTTAAGACAAAAGTTAAACAAGCATCCTCATAACTCTAGACTTAAAAATTATTTTTTAAGATTATGCAATGAACTAAAAATTGAAATCCCTAGGTGTCGCGATAACTACTTTAAAAATGAGCTAAACAAAAACAAAGGAAATACTAAGCGACAGTGGGGAGTGGTTAACAATATATTAAATAGGCAAACTGATAGAAACATCGATTTTGAACTAGAAATAGATGATTCTCATATTTCAGATCCTGTCGAAATTGCTAATTCCTTCAATAATTATTTTGTTTCCATTTCTGAAAACCTAAGAACTAGTAATTCAACATCTAATTGTGATCACTACAATTCTGTTCTTTTTGAAGACACTAATCAGTGCCCTAGCTTCTGTTATGATCCAATTTTGCCTTCTGAATTACATAATATAATTCTTACAATGAAAAATTCTAATTCATGTTCTTGTGATGGCATATCAATTTCTATAATAAAAAAAATCTCACTCAATATTGTTGATGTTCTTTCCTACATTTTCAATAAAAGCATCTATACAGGCATTTTTCCTTCTGCTTTAAAATCTGGTGAAGTTGTTCCTATTTTCAAAAAAGGAGAGCGCAGTAATATTAACAATTACAGGCCGATTTCAATTTTACCTTCATTCTCTAAACTGTTTGAAAAAGCAATTAAAAAGCGAATATTAGATTTCTTAAATAAAATGAATTTTTTTAGCAAAAAACAGTTCGGTTTCCGGGAGGGTAGATCTTCTGAAGACGCACTTCTAAGCTTCTGCAGTAAGATATATGAAGATATTAACAAAAAGAATAATACTGCTGCACTTTTTGTAGACATTACGAAAGCTTTTGATATGGTGGATCATAACTTACTGTTAATAAAACTTTATAAAACTGGCTTCAGAGGATTTATCTTTGATTGGTTTAGTTCGTATCTTAGTTCCAGAACACAACGAGTAAAAATTAACAACTGTCACAGTGAGCTGAAAGCAATAAGTATTGGTGTACCACAAGGTTCAGTTCTTGGCCCAATCTTGTTTTTAATTTTTGTAAACTCGTTACTAAAGCTTCAGTTTAAATCTAATCTTTTTGCATTTGCCGACGATTTAGCTTGTGCTTATGCTAGTACTAGTCTATTTAATCTGGTATCTGATATTGAGTTTGACCTTTATATGCTTAGGGTTTGGTTTGGTCATCATAAACTACTTTTAAGTAATAAAACAAAATTAATGTTCTTTAACATTTCCCGTAACCCACGAATTGATTACAATTTTGTATTTCATTCTTCTGGTTGTAAACAGTTTTTGGAAGCCTGTAGTACTTGTTGCCCCTCAATAATTAGTAAATCATTTTGTGCAAATATGAATTGTTCCCCAAATTGCTTTAATATAGAAATTGTTGATACATTTAAATATCTGGGTATACTGATTGATAGTAAATTAAACTGGTCTGACCATTCCGATAGTATAAACATTTATTTTAGAAATATTGTGCGGAACTTTTATCATCTAAGCAAATACTGTTCGGAACAATTACTTGTTATGATTTATCACAGTTTGGTGCAATCTAAACTGCAATATGGTATAGTTTGTTGGGGTGGCTCCTACTATAATAAAATTCAACCGCTGCTCATTGCGCAGAAACATGTTGTTAGAATCATTTGTAAAAAAAAACGTCGAGATAGCAGCTTTGTCTTGTTCAGCACATTAAGTATTCTTCCGGTCAGACATTTATACTATTTCAAAACTTTAAAGGCCTTTTTTATTCGTGGTGGTTACTATCAATATAGAGACATTTCTAATTACAACCTACGAGTTAATAACAGAAATATTGCAGTAATTCCACGATCTGGCTCTACACACTTTTGTAAATTTTATAATATTGTAGCACCTAGCTTGTTTAACAAGTTACCTTCAGATTTTAGGGAAATTCGTGTGTTATCCAAATTTTTGACAAATGTTAAAATGTGGCTTTTCAAGTTTGATCATAAGGAAATTGAATGCCTATTGGACGTCTTAGCCTGACCTAAAATGCTGTGTTATAAATCGAATCTCATATTTTTGTGAATGGTGATTAATTACTAATATGCTGATTTTGTTTTTAGTATTTATTTTGCTTTTGTTCATTT
Source organism: Diogma glabrata (assembly GCA_963693315.1). Taxonomy (NCBI): domain Eukaryota; kingdom Metazoa; phylum Arthropoda; class Insecta; order Diptera; family Cylindrotomidae; genus Diogma; species Diogma glabrata. The sequence continues at coordinate 131,311,597 of OY856186.1, forward strand.
CTTTTTTATATTTTTTATTTTTGTTCCCAAAATGTGTAAAATTCTATTTATTTTTATTTTCTCTTTAAGGAGAAGGAGCATTCGCCTCTATTATTTATAATATAGAATGCTCCTATCTATTTTCTTAAAATAGTTTTGATATTATAAGTCAAAAATTTTAGTTATTACTTTTGTATCAAAAAAATTGTTTTAAGGAAATAAAGACAAGATATATATATATATATATATATATATATATATATATATATATATATATATATATATATATATATATATATATATATATATATATGTATATATATATATATATAGTTATATATATATATATATATATATATATATATATATATATATATATATATATATATATATATATATATATATATATATATATATATATATATATATATATATATACTAGCGGGACCCGGCGTGCTTTGCTACGCCTATAAATAAAGTTTGTGTGTTACACATTTTGTTGACGTAGTAGCATAATTTCAAAGATTTGTAATGAGAAATGATCTATTTTTTTTTTAAATATGAATGTAAAAGGATCAGCACTCTAGTTGATCAGTAAACTATAAAAAAAATAGTATTATATATACAACAAAGGACATATAAAAAAATACGCGATCAAATAAGTTTTCAGGTGTCTCTCTATATAGAACATTAGAACATACGGAACAAAAATGGATTCACAAATTTTCACAGTGGTCATGCGGTTTAATATACGCTTTCTTTACCTGTGGTAGGTTACTAAAAACGTTGCAAACAATTTTGATCATTATGTCATTTTATGGTCAGCAAGGGCAGTAAGAATAGCGACAATATATTCGATGAAGGTATAGAAGAAGTGATGCAAAAAACGAATAGAAGAAGTGATGCCAAAAAAATCGAAATTATTTGGATGTTTTTGTATTAGAATTCATAGGATGTGAATTTATAGGATGAAAAATATTTCTATTTAGTCAACATCCTAAGTCATTTTAAAGTCATTATTGATTGTTGCAAATCAATGCGAAACTAATATCTTACACACGGTCAATATATTGGCATATATGTTCCATATATAGACAACATTAATGGAATATTAATTTTTGGGCGATTTTGTGAGCAATTATTGCTCAAAGTAATTATTGAAAGTATTATTCCCGATAATAAGTAATTATTGTTGGGATTGAACTCACACTCATCAGAGACATCATAGTTCAAAGCCATCAAACAGACTCAGCCACAGTGGATGAAACAACAATAAAATATATTTTAATTTTCATGTTCAGATAATTTCTAAATTGAAACTTCATTATCTCATATTTATTTAAATTGAATTCTTCATCTGTGATTATACAATTGTAAATTGTATTTGTTCCCGATACGAAACACGCAAAAACTGTTTTAAAGAAGTTTTTCTGAGCGAAAATAAAAAATGCTTTAAAATTGCAAAGCTCATGTGAATTAAAATAATTACTTTAAACTTAATCACTCTAAAAATCTCTCAAAACTTTATTTATTTTACAGCAAATAGTGTAAAACTTTTGTTTATTTAACATTATACCTGTCGCATATTGTCGGTATCTCATAAGAAAGGAAATTCAAGAAAACTCGTTCTGATAACAGCCGTGTTCGATTTGACTGAAGCATTTGAAACAACGAAACATTTAATACAATTGTTGTTGTTTTTTCAATTGTTTCAGTCAAACTAAACGTACCTAACATTCAATTTACATCGTATCATTTTTATTACAACAATTATTTATTTTAATAAGGAAAAAATTTCAAAATGTCGTTTTAATTCTATTTCTTTGTTCGTGCTTGTTATTTAAACACATTATATTTTGTGTTTTTCGGTCTAGATGCCTACACGAATAAATCAAAACGTATTCCGACGTTAGCTGACCACATACAGTTGTCCAGATGTGAGAAGTAAGGATTCTCCAAATCTACCACATCCTTGCAGCAATTTTCCTTGTTCTTTGTTGATGGTTATTGCAAAAGCGAGTTGCACTGGAAACTAAACGTTTGAATTCAAATGCCATTTCTTTTGGGATCATTGAAATGCTTAGCAACAGTACATCCTCCTCTTTGAATTTTCCATTCAAAATTGTAGCTTCAATGACATTGTTCATCATCTTTTTCACCAAAAATTTTTAAAAAGATTTGTGCTATTTCAAAATATTTGAAATATTTTTTTAATAAAATGTGTTGTGTACTTGGAATTACAATATGTCTCACAACAACACATAAAAGACTCTTTAAGACCTAGGTTCCACACTATCATGTTTTTTAAGATGATGAACGCAAATTTCTTATTTTTGGTTTTTATATTCATTTTAAAAAATGGAAAACTAAATAATAAATCCTTTCACATAATAATAAACGACATAGGGCAATATTTCATGATAAAATGAAGGAACTAAAAATAAAATACTTTTTTTTTCAAATTTGTAGGAACAAAGTTAAATTGGGTTACCATTATCCTTATAGTGCTAGAAGCATATACCAAGATCATGTAAACATGGCTTTACTGGAGGATTAAACCCGGCATATTTAATAGTTATATGGAAGCTCATTTCATCAAGCAAACGAAAAAGTTAATTTTTTAAAAAAATATAAAAAAATAAAAAATTTGCGTCCATCAACACCTTAAAACGCATGTTGTTGTGGACCTTATTTCTTCAAAGGTTGTCATGAGTTGTTGTTGTTCACATTGTAATTCGTACTACCCAACACATTTTATTTTAAAAGAAATAGCGTGTAAAATATTCTATAACTATGACTAAGGGTGCTATCGTGGATTGAAAAAAGTTCATTCGCCAACATCCCTAAGATATCACTTTGGCTAGTGATATCTCACTGCTATTACCAGTGCTATACGATAACTCAGGCTAACTCATATGCAAATAGCAGGAATCTAAGTACGCGGGGAAGTCACACCCATAGATCAAAAATTAAAAATTTTACAAATCTTCCTGCGGGAGTATATATTTAATTCGTTATTGAATTCTTCAATTATTACTATAAAAACATTGATCAAAGCAAACTACGCGCATAAACCGATATTTAAACAAAAAACCAATAATTAATAATTATCACCAATCACCGATGAAAAAATAATACACGACAATTTGAAAAAGCAAATCGTAGTGTATTTGCACAAACTTCAACGTTAAAAACAACATTTTAAATACAAATATGGCACCATCTATTGGCTAACCCAAATTTATGAGGCGTATATCACACTATCAAATAAATTGGTCAATAAAAAAAATATGACATGAAATTGGAGAGTGCAAACGTTGTAAAATAGACTTCGCTACCTAGATTTTCATCCAGTTTTGATGACAATTTTTTTTACCTCTAATCGTTATATTTTAATTAGCAATACAAATAAGAGCATTTTTCAATTTGATATTGATTTTTGTAAATTAACATTGAAGATCAATGAAAAATTTAAAATAATAAATAAATAAATTTAAATTATTGTTTTCTTTAATTTTTACTCTTATTTTTATTCAAACTTTATAAAAACCAATACAATAAATTTTTTACAGGTTTCGATACTTTTTAACACTTCTGTAATTAATATATAACCTCCACAATAGTTATTTAAGTATTAAGGGCAGTAAGAGTGTTTTACCGATTGAGGATATACTTATGTTTTGAGATCGAGACGAAGTCGAGATCTCTAATATATCCGAAATCGGTAACACTCTTAATGCCCAAAATGCTTATTACATTTTTTGCACGATTAATAAAAATTCAATTAAAATTATTTAAATAATAAAATTCATTCACAAAATTCAAGTTTGAATGTTTTAAAGAAAATTTCTTAAAATGTCATTTCAAAATAGTAAGCTTTGCGTTTCATCATAATTTAATAGGTTTTTTTGTTGCAAACCTTAATTCCATCGAATATATTTTCAAGATTAATTGCTTTTAAATCTTTTAATTGCAATATTTTTAAATGAATGTTATTTAAATTTGAAGCTAGTGAATAGACGTACACAATTATTTAACTAATAATCGTTTTTATTCACACTCTGAGGTCTCCCTTGTAAGTAATTACTTACCGGCTGCATGATTGGTAAGTAATTACTTACCGACCAGTGATTTGTAAATGAAACTTACTATGTTTATTTACGAATCAGCAAACATGCAAAATCGCCTGATCGTGCAAAAAATTATCAATAATTTCTTTGGTAACGTATTTGACTTAGCATAATATGCTTTTCGTTTATTATCAAATAAAACAAAACTTTCTTTACTAAAACATATTTGATAGTCTAATAATGGCTTTATACGAAGTTGAAGTTTACTATCAATTGAACAAATTGATTTACGCTGCCATCTGAAAGTTGGCATATGAACCATCCATATTTAACATTTGATTCGTAATTAAAAAATATTTATGCATTTAATCAAGATAATAACTATCCTATCTCTCAAGCTGGACCATCATACATACATTGTACAAAATTTCATTAAGATTGGTTACGTTGTTGAGGAGTTCATCGCGGACAAACATCGTGACACGTGATTTTTATATATATAAGATATATATATATATATATATATATATACAGAGATGGGACGAGGCTTAATTTATATATATATACAGAGCCGGGACGAGGCTTAATTACGCCCCTAGGCAAGAATAAGATTTGACGCCCCTACCCTCCTCACCCCTCTACAGAGTTGGTTTGTTTTTAAACAGAGTTTAAATGTTCAAAAACAAATTGGTTTTTTATTCCAAAAAAATAATGTTTTAAACAAAAATTGTTTTTTTTTTTTTAATATAGCAATGTTACTTATTTGTTTTTTTAATTGAACTGTTGCATAATGTGGAATTTTTATCGTTTTTAATAGATTTACATCTAATACGCCATTAAAATTTTGAAAGTTTTTAAAAGGAATCACATGTCAAAAACATTTGTACAAAAGTGCTGGCGGATCTAGTATTCGATTGTCGACAAACGCAATTCGTTTAATTTCTAAATAAAAAATGGACAAATATGTGTCATTACTGTGAATCAAAAGGAACGCGGTGCGAGATTTGTAAAATTAGGTTACATATTTTCATCTCATTGTTGATTGACTTGACGCAATGTTTTCCATTACATTAATTTTTCAATAAAAAATGATATGTTTCAGAATTTACAATATGTGTCACAACAATACATAAATGCTTTTAAAGACGTAGGTTCCACAACTACATGTACTCTAAGATGTTGACGAACGCTTTCTTTAAACTTTTGGGGATTGGACGCCCCCCGAAGTCCGGCAAAGAATTCCGCTTGTACGATATACGGACAAAGGAATCTCTCAGAATTTTGTCACTATGACAGAGAATGACCTCAATAGTTTGACTGTTTGCACAAACCGATTGACGTGTATAACAGGAAAAAGAATATGATTGAGGAAGAACATGATGGATTCGATTTCAAATATTATAATTTTTACCAGATACTTAACATGTACTTGATAAAAAAGACTTAAAAATTTTAAAACCAGTCACAAATGCTTGGGAAGCAAATGAATGCAGTATTAGCCAATAAGTAATTTGGAAAACAGTAACGACATGATTTGGATTTTTTGGTCATTTTGGCAGCCCTGTGAATAAGTACGAATTTGGAAACAGTTACAACATGATTTGGATTTATTTGGGACTTGTGATCAGTTTTTACAAAAAGAAAAAAAATCGTTACGTTATATGGGTTTCGTTTTTATGCATTATATTTATTTTTGCGGTACGTTATTTCGTTGTGGAACAGACAAATATTTTTTCTTTTTTAAGTGTTTCGGTTGGAATTCGAACTCGAAACCTCATCAGTACCAGAGTGAGCTCAAATCTATTCATTTCGCTACCAATGCGATGATATTTGGAAGTTGAGACTTCATCATCACTCTATTTACTTAAGTTGAATTCTCAATTGTCATTAGACTCCTATTTTCCGGAAATATTTTAACATTATTTTTGGGATTAAATCTCTAGACAGCACTATTGTGTGAATTCATATGAGGTGTAATATTTCTATATTATAGGCCACATTTGAAGTCACGTCATTAGTCATTATTGATTGTTTCCAATCAATGTGAAATCAATAAGCAACACTTGGTCAATTATTTCATATATTGGTTTGCATATTAGACAACATTTTGGGGAATTTTAATTATTCGGGATTTTTGTGAGCAATTAAACTCAAGCGAAGTAATTTGAATTTTTCAATTCAAAGGTATGGTTGGAAATATCTCGTAAAAAAACTCTGTTTTTCTTTTTTACGTGTTTTGGTTGGGATTCGAACTCGTAACCTCATCAAAGTGAGATCAAATCAAAAATTTACAAAATGCTTAATATTTTGCCACAAATATCCAAAAAAAATTTAGAACTACCAAAATCTTTAGTTAAAGCGTGCACATACATTTAAAAAGAGCAGATATGTGGGATTTTATATAATCGATATTTGCAAAAATCGTTCAAAAAACGAAATAAAATATTTACGTTATCGTTACGTTCTACATTATTGTCACCAGATGAATTTTTAAAACGATACGAAAGTAATTATTATTAACAACGCTACTTAAGTTCGTTATTTTATTTTTTACGTTACGAGTAACGTTTTGCAATACTTGTGATGCAAAAAACACATTGCCACGCGTTTAGTCAGCATTTATGACATCGTTTTCATTTCGTTGCTGTGTAAACTATATCCAAATGCACTTTTTAATGAAAATTTCATTGTTTTAGAAAACAAAGAAAATGAATCGGCATCACTTTCGTCGAAGAAATTTGCCACTAAAATTTTCCACATTTTATAAATTATGTACCAAATTAACTCTGTTCTGTGCAACATTTTTCTATGAATGATTTTTGTGAAAAATTATCTGACGCTAGGCGAGTGGACCACTGCCCCTAATTTAGATTCCAATTTATTTGGACTAAAAAGTGAAGTAAAGTAATTTGTATTTCGAAATCAATCTCAACGTCAGTAGGAATTGAGCGCGTCTTTTATAAATTTGGCTTGGTACATAGGAAAACTCTTAATCCAATTTTTATACGGACTACTAGTTTTTTATTAATCAACCGTTTGAAATATGTACCTATGAAACCGACGGTTTTGAGTTTTTTTAAATGCAAATATATATTTAAAAATTGAAATAAAAATATATTGCTTTCATATTCAAAATCTTGTTGTTTTCAATCTTTTGTTTAAGATTATACTGTTTCACCCAACCAATATTCTTATGAGGATGATATGAATATTGTAATCCGTAATTTATAATCGTCAAAAACTCTATTTCTTTATTTAATCAAATTTTTTACATGCATCAGGTCATTCGGGACTCAGGTTAAACATAGATCACAGATTTTTTATCATAATTAAAATTTCTGAAGTTTATGTTAGCCAATAAAAACAAAAATGTCATTAGATTGAGCGATAAATTATTCTTTGGCATCCATCTTGCATGGGACAAATATTTGAGAATATTCAAGAAATCTAGAGAAGCTTAAAAAAGATTCTTAACAATCGTCGCAAAATCTTCAGAATCTTACCGAATCTCTTGAGAATTTCAAAAAATCTTGAGTACATTTGGACATACAGAGTTTCTTCAGATAATCTAGGGAATCTTGAGAATCTTGTAAATATGAAGAGAACCTTAGAAATCTTTAGAGAACCTTTAAATAATCTTACAATATTTAGGATACCTATTTTCTTTGTGATTTTCCACTCCAATTAGATATTTTAATTTAAAACAAAAAAGAAGTAATCTCCGTAGTATAAAATATATTAAATACAAAAATTGTGTTCTCAATTTCTGCGCCCTTCAAATAAAACGCCCTAGGCGAGTGCCTAGTTTGCCTACCCCTCGTCCCGGCTCTGTATATATATATATATATATATATATATATATATATATATATATATATATATATATATATATATATATATATATATATATATATATATCTATATATATATATATATATATATATATATATATATATATATATATATATATATATATATATATATATATATATATATATATATATATATATATATATATATATATATATATATATATATATATATATATATATATATACTCTCATTAAATAAAACGCCAATGAATTAGAAAAAAATATTACTTCGGTCTGAAGTCCTAAGTATTACATTCTCGAGCCAAAAATGAAATTCTTACCCCATTTATCGGCATTTCTCGACGTTTTAGGACTTACTGATTCTAAAAAAAAAACTGTTTGTCTGTCTGCCGTCACAACCGACGAAATCTAGAAAACCGCTGGAAGGGATCTCAAAAATTTTTGTTTCTAAAAATAGGGTTACTCAATTGTATGAGCCAGAAGGACGATGTGTTCGATAACTGTACGGGAAGTGTGTCAAAAAAATCGTCAAGTGTGTTAAAACAAGGAAATTTGCCTATTTTTTGCTTAAAAACGTTCATTTTAAGTGATTACGAATAGGAAGATTGAATTTGAAGAAATTTTGATGGTCGGCATTGGTATGTGAAACCAAAATCTAGATTATTGTAATATAAGTTTGTCAAAAAAATGTTGTCAAGTGTGTCAAAAGAATGATTTTCATTTTACTTAATTTTTTGGAACAATATGAAATTGACATGTTTTAAGTAAATTTTTATTTATTGTAAAAAATTAAATAAATAAAAAGGTATTTTTGTTTGATCTCAAAGTTGTTGTATATTAAATGAAATCAATAATTTAAATTAATAAATTATTGTTAAATTGAATCACCAAACAATCTTTTTAGTAAGTATATTTATTTATTGACGCGTTTCGAATATTAAATATTCATCATCGGTACAAAAAATATGACTCATAGTCATATTTTTTGTACCGATGATGAATATTTAATATTCGAAACGCGTCAATAAATAAAATATACTTACTAAAAAGATCACCAAACAATCTTTTGGTGTTCAACCAAACAATTCAATTTAACAATAATTTATTAATTTAAATTATTGATTTCATTTAATATGAAATTAATTATTTGTTTGACATGAAATGTTATCGAACATGAAATTGGACATGGAAATTTTTGATTTTGTTATAATTTTTGGAATATTTTAAAAATTTTTGAATTTTTGAAAAAAGTTTCAATCTTTGATTTTGTAATAATTTTTGGAATGTTTTTAAAACTTTAAAAAAAGTTTAAATTTTTTATTTTATTTTAATTTTTAGAATATTTTTTGAATTTTGAAAGAACCATGAATATTTGGTTTTGTAATATTTTCTTGAAACGCTAAATGGAGAGGTTTGTGAGTAGTTTGCTGGGTGTTTCATCTTTTCACTAAGTTATATTAATTTATTATCTGTTATAATTTTCCGGCACTTATTAATATTGTAATAAACTTCGTCCAGAATGGGTTGATTTAATTTAATTATAAATAACCAATACGTTCCGCCTAAATGTTTTCTACATTCTATGGCAAAGATGAATTAAAAGTTAACTCCCTTTAACAAATACATTTTGCATAAATTAAATTTGAGTTCGCTAATACAAATGCAAGTATGAATGAAAATAGGTGTGGCCTATTCAAGATGTACGGACTACGTAATATTGATTTCTAGTGGATTATAGAAGTTTCGATTTATTTATTTTTCGATATAAATAAGCGAACAAAATATCAGATAGTCAGTTTTGCTGTTGCAATTAAAAGTGTTTATAAATATATGCAAGTATAAGGAATAATCGGTGGTACTTGAGCCTGGGTACTAATAGTGAAAGAATTTGAACCTAGTGGAATAGTAAATACAGATTTTACGATTCCGACTCTCATTGATTCAAATTGTGGAAAGCGGTGAAATCTATCGTACACAAAGTGGAGACCCTAGATTTTATTGTAATTAAAATCGGAAGCTGCTGTAATTTGTTGACAAATAAAGTTTGAGATTTTGTTAACCAAAGATCCGTCTTTTTACTGTCATATTTGCTCAATAATCGAAAAGAACCAACGAAGAGTCGTTACAATATTTCGTGTTAGTTTTGTAATAAATTTCTAAACAGAAATAAAAAAATATTTATACTTTAACAAATAGTTTTATGTTTGATATACATCGCTGCCAAAAACTAAAAGCAATGTCCTCATAAAAGTTTTTTGCCGAAAACTATATCAAAATCCTTAACCCAGACCGAAGTCTTGATATCTCAGAGCTTGAGATTTCAGTCCCTCCATATTTTAATATTATTTTTCATTACAACAACTATTACTAAGTATTCTTATCTTTTCAATGTTTGCTGTTTACAGTCCGGATATAACATCTTGTGCTTTTGTACGCAACATAACAAATATTGCCTCAATTGTCCGGGCTTATTATAGGCACTTGTTTTATTTTCACTTCAAAAAGACTTTTTTACACCAGCTCGTAAATGTGATGGTTGCAAGCGAAAATAAGTTTTTCTATATTGATTTTTTTCAACGCGCACACATACGATGTGTTTTCGAAGCAGTTATAGTATCACAGCAGAGAATTTGCACTTTGTCTTGAGTTTTCAATCTAAAATAACATTCCAAACGTGTCTATAGAATTATTCAGTTTTGGCACAACAATTGTTCCTTGTTTTCGTATGAAATTTATTATATTAAAAAAACAATATATTATACAACAATACTATACGAGAGCTTGTCCATTTAAAGGAAGTTTTGGGTTACCTTTTAGGTATATTTTTTGTTTAGAACTACGTAGTTCGACAGACATATTTATTTTTCAAGAAAAATTCGTATAACCGACGAGACATTTAGAAATTATAAGCACATTAAAACTGGTATGCGCGCTGTAGTACACAATCAAGTATTGAAATGTTTAGGTGCAAGTCGGCGCGGGTTACTGTTATTTAAAATGCATGAAATTTTATTTACAGTTGTTTTGATATAAAAGAAAAAAAATTAAAGGGTATGCGTTAAAAAAAAACAATTTTAATTTTTCTGGGACACCCTAATATATATATATATATATATATATATATATATATATATATATATATATATATATATATATATATATATATATATATATATATATATATATATATATATATATATATATATATATATATATATATATATATATATATATATATATATATATATATATATTAATAATTAGTAAAAATTAGTAAAACAACGTCTTTTTTCACTTCAAAAACTTTATTTATTTTTAACACCGAATATTTTCTGTCTCTAAGAGACCTTCTTCTTGGGTTAATTGTTTTCTAAACAGTTTAGAAAACAATTAACCCAAGAAGAAGGTCTCTTAGAGACAGAAAATATTCGGTGTTAAAAATAAATAAAGTTTTTGAAGTGAAAAAAGACGTTGTTTTACTAATTATTATTATAATCGCTTCAAGTAGTTCAAACAAAAATTATTTAATTTATATATATATATATATATATATATATATATATATATATATATATATATATATATATATATATATATATATATATATATATATATATATACCCAAGTAACAATTTGAAGCTGTTACAACGTTGTGTCAGCTAAAATTTACAGGAATTTAGTTGTAATAACAAGTTCAAAAAATACAAAAAACGTTTTCACAACGTTTTGCTGATGTTGCGGCAGCAAAAATGGGGATCATATTTTGGTTGGCAGTACGTTGTAATAACGTCACAAAGCGAATTTGCTATAATTGTAAAACAGTTTTTAATATATCAATTTCGTTAGTTTAGCAATAAAGCTTCACAAAAATTAAATGAGTTGTTTTTGCGATATCGCTGAGTTCAACGCAGAATAGTAAAATTAGGAAAAACGGATCCATAACAATTAAGAAATTATTGTTGTAACTTAGCATTCGTAAAAGTATAATAGTTATTTAAGCGATTTTAGATTGAAAAAAGAAAAATTAACCAGAAAATCTAAACTGCTTTTTTAAAAAACAATTTATAAAAATAAAAATTTCGTATATTTTTTCCCCCAATTTGATTATAAAAATGATCTTGCATAACTTAATTACTTTGTTTTTTAATGCTACATAATTTTTTTGATTGTATTTATAATGGATGGCCAAGTTATATGTTAAATAATTATTGTTTTAGATTCTGCATGTTCCAAACGTAAAAACACTTGCAGAAATAAATTTATCGGGCAGTTTCTAAAGTTACCTCAGATAATTAATATGCGCCAACAAATTGATTGATATTTAATAAGTAAATAAAATTTAAAATTTGTCGTAAAATTTTTATTTGCAAAAAAATTCATCAATTTGAAATGTATAATATAATATCTTTAAAAAAATTAATCAAACTACAAATTACAAGCGTTTATTTCCGTGTTTTCATTCAGAAAAACTATTTTTTTGGTATTATATCGTACCGTTTAATTTGGCAGCCATTTTCGTGCATAACAAATAGAATTAAAATATGTCTGCAATATGTATAACAGCTATGTAGATAAATTGATATCCTTTTTACTATTTATACTAAAGTCAACATTTTTACAGCTAAAATCCTTTTTTTTTAGATGGGAAATAAGCAAATAAATGACATATTTGCCTTTAGTAATAAATATTGCGTAGTTAAAAGGAAAATTGCATTCAAAATATTAATACCATAACGGGATCATTTCTGAAAACTACTTACCGTTAATAACATTTTAGAAAATAAGTAATATTCATTGCCCTTAATAACTATAATGCTTTGTCTAGAGGCCTATCGTTGTCCTCCTAACAACCAAAATTGTTATACATATGTTAAGCATTTTCACGGATTGCTTTAAGGTAAGCAATCTTTCGTTGAGGTGGCCTTTGTAGTTTTGTGGTAAGTAGTTTTGCTTTGTGTGAAAGAAAATATGAAAAAAGAGGATAAAACGTAGTTGTTGTTTATTAAATAAAATTCATGTAGATCATCAATTATTTCTACAGAGAACTTAAAATCAGAATGCAAGTCTGTTGGCTAGTCATGAGACATTCTCAACCAATGAACTCATAATATGAATTTGTCAAGAAAATATATTTTCATTTGTTTGAAATAAACAATTTTATAAACATTGTTTTTAATATTTTACAGCAACATTCAATGGTATGCGTTATTGAATAGAGGATATTTAAATAGTATCATTTATAAAGTGTGAAGCAATGGAATGAAAACAAATTTCGTTTTGTAGGGCAAATATACAAATTTTGCTGTAACTCTGTAATTTCTGTAATTTTGCTCTAATTGCCATTTTCTTTTCAAGTGGTGTAACTGAACGGTTAATGCCCAATGGCAAAGTGCATTTTATTAAATATGGTGATACTTCCTAAATGCGTCGACGATCCCATCGTGAAAAATGAAACCCCATTTTCTTTTCTTGACCAATAAAACAAAGTTTTTTTCATAATACCAATATGCTGCTGATGAACCATATTACATACGATAACATCATCTACCATATTAATAGGAAGGCAGAGAAGTGCTGAATTGAATTTGTGATGCTGTTTGTCTAGTTGCTGGCGCAAGGAATAATCAGTTCGTTTAGGCATATAAGGCATTATCATGCTCTCCGATGACATGGCAGTTAAGACATCCATGATAAGTGTTGAAGTTTACTGTAACTAGAGCAAGACTCAGACAAAGCTAATTGAGCTTTCGAAATTTTGGTTTTATTTTGTTTTCGATTAGTATCTTTACCTTTGATTATACTACCAGCTGCGGCATCACAAATTAAGCAACGGATTTTAATATCTATTTTGCTATTATTTATTATCATACCGTTTTGCAAGATCGTTTACAAATCATCTACAAAGCCTTTCAAATAGTTGTTCACCGAAGAAGGTTTACTATTGCCACAGTAAATCCCTACAACCATCGGTACAAAATCGTCGATCTCGCATGTATTACGAAGTGAACGGGAAAAAATTGAGTTTTTGAGCTTTTATAAATAAAAACTCCATCAATATTTATACTTAGACTGATGGAAATTGAACTATCTAAGGATTTGAAATAAGATTCTAAGCAACATTTAACACCTTGATTCCAATACAAACCACCAGCCAATGGTACTATACTTGCAATCTTGTGGTGTATTAAACAAGGTGCGAGCATCACATTGTAGTGGTTGCAATTTATTTTGTTTAAGGCATTGGTTATACATCGTTAAGAGCAGTTCCTTTAAAGCAGTTTGTGCAATAATAAACGATACTGCCTATATTTTTATCTTATCGAGAAAGTCTTATGTATTCTCTTCTTCTTCGTCTTCGTTATCATTAAGGAAATATCCGAATTTTTCGTTTTGATCGTATATGAAGGTTACAGATGTTAAAAGTTTTGGTATTTGAAGTAGAGATGTCTTGAAAAAGACATAATTGCTCTCTTTTAAACCAGTATCACAATTTTTATTGGAAACTAAATTGTTCTCATCTATAAAACAAAGAGAATAAAATAATACTCGTTATCAAATTAAATTAAACATTTTTGAAAAAAAAACTCACTTATGTTTACATACTTTGTTGCTTGTAGTTGTTGTGATACTACAATAAAAGTGATCAAAAGAAATCACTTTTATTTTTCTAACAGTGTAATTGGCACATGTCAATCGTTTAACGTTAATACACAAATTTTCGTAATTAATTAAGGTTCCATTTTCAGCTGTTTAGTATTGATCTCGGACTTTCTATGAAATGTAGAACTGCGTGTATATTTCTTTAATGATTTAAAATAATGGTTATATTTTTATTTTCCATTATATAAAAGAATATCGAGTGCACTGTTACGGCCGACCAAGTAAAACCAAATAATAAGTAGATTATTAGCCAATATATACCTTAACTATTTTGAAAATAAATTTATTTTTTCTAACTTAAATAAGTATCAAAATTTGATTATTTCATATTCAAGATACGTTGATGACATATTTTTATTATTTAATGGAACTTCACGGCAAATTGAAATTTTCAAAAATTATTTGAATAAAATTAATAAAAAGATACAATTTACTCTTGAAATTGAAAAAGACAACATGTTAAACTTTTTGGATTTAACCATATCAAAGAATAATAACAATTTTGAGTTTAAAATTTATAGAAAACCTACTACAACTGATATTACAATTAACTCTAGCTCACACCATCCATATTCTCAAAAAATGTCAGCTTATAATTCATTTATAAAAAGATTACTTACTATTCCAATGAATCATTTAAATTTTCAGAATGAATTAAACACAATTAAATTTATTGCTATTAATAACGGATACAACCCAAATATTATTGATTAAATATTAAGTCGAAATTCAAAAAGAATAAATAACCATAGTTCTATAAATAGATTGAATACTAATACAGATGTAAAATATATTTCTATAAATTACACTAATTTACTACCCAACATAATAGTTAATCAATTTAAAAAATATAAATTTAAAATTTCTTTCAAAACAATAAACAGTCTATATAAAAACTTCAAATTCAAAGAAAAACCTAAACTAGAAGAATGCACCGGCATTTATCAAATAAATTGTGATTCCTGTGATAAATTTTATATTGGCCAAACAGGCAGAAAATTCATCACCAGATTTTTAGAACATTTACCTAAACGAAAAAAACATTCAAAATATAAAATCTATTTTTGCTCAACATCTAGTCGATGAAAATCATTCATATACAAATTTTGAAAATAATTTTGAAGTTTTACATTTTTGTAACAAAGGTCCTCTCATGGATTCAATGGAAGAGTTTGAAATATATAAAGCTACTAAGAAGTCACCATTTTTAATTTTTAATGAACAACTATCATTTTGTTCTAATATTTTGTACAATTTAATTATAAATTAATATTTTTCTTTATTGTTTTTGTTCTTATCATATTTTACAATTTTAATCTTTTCAATTTTTATTTTAAAAACTTTTTATGTTTAATTTAGTATGCATATTTTTAGAAACAAACAAATTTTCAAATAATATTGTCATAAATATAAAAAAATTTCACTGATGATAGATAGATATATATATCTGAAACCGGTCTGATTTATATATTTTATAAAAAGTTGTTAGAAAAATAAGGTTATTTTGTCCCATCTAGCATGGTTCTCGAGATAAAAGCCTGGCATTTTTTAAAAAACTCACCCTGTATATATATATATATATATATATATATATATATATATATATATATATATATATATATATATATATATATATATATATAGATATATATATATATATATATATATATATATATATATATATTAGACATGACCTAACTTATGAAGTTGTTATTTTCATCCCTCCCACCGACTAATTATGTTCCTTTTGACTCGAAAATGAAGTGTATGCAGTTTTACTGAAATCGGAAAATAATTACCCACCGCGCAGTGGCGTCGAAGATAAGAAAATTAGCAGAATAATAGGATTTTTTATTTATATCAGATATAATCATCTTAAAATATAATATATCTCATAATTTATTAAAAGCTAATTACTTTACGATTCCAACGAGCCTAAGTATGTAGAAATCGATCTTAGGAAAGCGTTTTTATCGAATTTCTTTTTCTTAAATCCAAAAAAAAAATTCTGCGAAAATTCCGAAAAAATAAATTTTTATGTTAGATTAAGACTTTGTTTGAGTAACACAAATTTTTATTTTTGGATACATTGTTAGCAGAATTAACTGGACATAGTAAAGTAGATCGTTTGCCAACCATAGTAACATTTGGTAATATTGAGAAGTTGCAAAGAAGGGAGCGGCTTATCGATTGCGAATGCGATATATGAATGCCTTGAAGAATGGGATCTTACTGATAAAGTCGAAGCCATGTGTTACGACACGACATCAAGTAACACTGGACAAAAAGATTGGCCACAGCTTGATTCGATTCCCATGTCGTCATCACATACAGGAGATTAAACTACGGGCTGTTTATGATCTCAAATTTGGAAAGACCACAGCACCTGATGTTTATCTGTTCAACAAATTTCAGAAGGCATGGGACGATGGTAAAATTAATCCAACAATGTTCAAAAGTGGAATATCGGACAAAAAACTGGGACATAAAATTCCAAAACACTCGTGAGAAGCTCTAGTAATTTTTTGTCATGAAGAGTTAAAAAAATCACACCCACGCAGCGAATATAAAGAATTTTTGGAAGTTACATTGATTTTTCTTGGCGAAACCTTTGAGAATTTGGCTCAAATGCATAGATGGAACAGCAGCCGCAAATCAGGATTTGGATTTCATCAAAATTGACCAAAGAGTTTCAGAAGAAATGTTGAACAAAATTTGTTATCATCTTCACTATTTAACGGAAGCAAATATTGGCTTGGCTTTTTTCGACCCAGAGATTTCGTTTGATGAAAAACGAAAAATGGTTCAAAACCTTGAGTCCCAGCACGAGACATCCCCATCGCACCCCAAACTCGCAAAAAAGATTTTGACGCAGTCAAACATATGCAGCTTTTTGCTAATAAGAACATTAGTGATTTTGTCACAGAAAAAACTCAGAGCTTTTTTTAATCGATTTAGAATTTGTATTGATTTTTTGCTACATGACCCATCGGAATGAGGATTTCGTCAAAGCCACGTTGTTTTGCCAAAGTTTGCATGTTGTTAATGATACCGCCGAACTCGGTGTTAAGTTGATGACACGGAATACAACAACATTCTAACTAAAGA